>JAAFCE010005724.1:2792839-2833266 GCA_013389805.1 Trigoniulus corallinus
AGAGAGACAGACAGAGAGAGAGAGACAGACAGAGAGAGAGAGACAGACAGAGAGAGAGAGACAGACAGAGAGAGAGAGACAGACAGAGAGAGAGAGACAGACAGAGAGAGAGACAGACAGACAGAGAGAGAGACAGACAGACAGAGAGAGAGACAGACAGACAGAGAGAGAGACAGACAGAGAGAGAGAGACAGACAGACAGAGAGAGAGACAGACAGACAGAGAGAGAGACAGACAGAGAGACAAACAGTCAGACAGCGATAGAGACAAAGGGAGAGGCAGAGAGAGGGAGACAGTGGTAGAAAATTGCCGTTAGACCCTTAGAGAAGCAAAAAGATAGTAAGTATAAACAGAGGTATAGTCACAGATAGACATAGAGGTAAAAAGACACGCATACACAGAGAAAAGTGCACAAAGCAATAGAGATAGAGACAGGGACAGTCACAAACACAGCGAGAGAGACTGAGAGAGACCGCATAACGTTACCATCTGTCGGATGGGAACCACTGTTAAACTCCTGGCCTCGTTTTTAGTGGGTATAATATCGCCGGATTTCGAGGAAAAATGCCCCTACTGTTTTTATATCTCACAGCTTATTTGAACCTATAGTGAAACTTCGTTGACTGAACTAAAAATGTTAGGACCCAACACAGGAAAAGTGTTGGGGCCCAAGGGCGGTCAGTTAGATGGTAGTTTTACTCAGGTGACTGCAAACCTAATGCTTATTTATCGTTACCCCTATTTTTCTTCATCGGGGAACTTTTCCTCCATTGACGTCAAAAGCGGCGAACTCCTGCACCTGGCAATTTCTCCAGTCTACACGTTCTTTGTAGAAAGATTTCTTCACATCTGACGGATGGTGCACTGGGGACCTGTTCCTTGCCCTAGAGAGGCCAACCCACCTTTCCAGTTTTTAGCCTGAAATTCGATGTGGTCTTGCCGTTGACTTCTCACTGATATAGGATGACGACAAATAATCAAAGGGGTTGCAGCATGTGACCGGCAGCCGTCTGCCTTGAAATATAGAACAAAATTTCATCCATAATTTACCCCGGATTAGGCGGAGTCAACTGCAGTATACATGAATCAAATTTGACTTTGTTGCCTCAGCAGTTCTGGCAGGAAGTATGGTGGCGGCGTGATGGTGTAGCATTTTGTGTTGCTGCCGTTCTTGGGCCCTTCAACTTTAACGGTGTTTAGAGCCTGTCCACTGCGTAGTTCTAATACAGAGACTTCACAGACCCTACACTGATGTGATGATTTCTGGGTATTTGCGGTACCCAGTTATCCCAAGCGGCCACCATGTTAGTACTAACTGGGGTTGCCTTGCTTAACTTCGCTGATGACACGAGAAATGGTGTGTCCAACCCAATACAGCCGCCCCCGATGGTGCAGCGTGCTTGACATTGAGTCCTCGGATGAGGAGTCGTTCCTGCTGGAAATGGGTGCTTTCGGGCTTGAGGTGAAGTTAAACGATGTTCTCATGCCATCATCCCGCCTGTGGCAGGGTCGGTTCTGCGGGTTGTAGCCCTCCACTCCCGCTTATCTCCCACTAAGTCCACATCCGCATCACACACTAATTTCCTTATGAATAACTTGCCCCACGTCTGCTTTGGCCTCCCTCTGCCCCAGTGGGCTTGTGAAAGGA
This sequence comes from Trigoniulus corallinus, assembly GCA_013389805.1. NCBI lineage: Eukaryota > Metazoa > Arthropoda > Diplopoda > Spirobolida > Trigoniulidae > Trigoniulus > Trigoniulus corallinus. The sequence goes on from JAAFCE010005724.1 coordinate 2,794,488, forward strand.
CACTTCACCTATACGTGTAAACGGGTATTATTTTCTCATGTAGAAGCTCCCACCTTTGGTGTTGGTGAACGAATTTAGTCTTACGAAGAAAGGCTGACGTTTAATTAAGAAATTGGTTGCACCATTAGGCCCTTTGCAGGCAGCCCAAGCTGGAAATTGATTGGGTGCACGTGGCATTTAGACAAGAAAATGGCTGTTGGAAAGAAACTCTTAATGATTCAAAGTACTTGCCAGTGACAATTTTACCACAATATAGAGGTTGAAATTAAGAAACTATAAAGAAATGTCTTTCAGCCAAGGAAGGGCTATCTTGAAACAAAGCTGTGTAACCATGATTCATCCCATCGTAAAACCTATCTTTGTTTCTGATAATCCGTATTTTCATCGTGCCGTGAACCGAACTAACCCTTGCCCTAAATTCCCAGCTTATTGAAGTGCTTCTCAGTTTAATGTCATGGTTGACTTGAATGTTTATCTCGATTTTCACTTTGTTGATGTTTTAGGGCCTTTCAACTACAATGGTCATTAGAGCCCCGTCCACTGCGTTGTTCTAATGCAGAGTCTGCACAGACACCATGCTGTTACGGCGATTTTTTGAGTTATAGTAGTAACCCATGTTAGTACTAGTTGGGGTTACTTTGCTTAACTTTAGTGATCAGACGAGAACTGGTGCGTTCCATGCAATGAAGTCGCTCGTTTATCTCCATTGCTCATTCGAATAGCGCAGTTTGTTTCGTTGATGTTTTAAGGCTCTTCAAGGGGAGCGGCAAATTGCGTTGGGCACACACAATTCTCGTCCGATCACTGAAGTTAAGCAACGCAACCCCAGCTAGTACTGACATGGGTAACCGCTTGGGAAAACTGGGTGTCGCTAATACTCAAAAGTCGTCGCGTTAGTGTTGTCTGTGCAGTCTCTGCATTAGAACTTTGCAGTGGACGGCGCTCTAATGACCCTGCAGTTGACGGCCCCTAAAACTCCAACAAACAAGCAATAACAAGAGCCTTTCATCTGCAGGGTCATTAGAGCCCCATCCACTACATAGTTCTAATACAGAGTCTGCACAGATACTACACTAAAGCGACGACTTTTAGGTATTAACAGTACCCAGTGTTCTGAAGCTGTCACCCATGCCGGTACTAGCTGGGGTTGCGTTGCTGAAGTTTAGTGATCAGACGAGAACTGGTTGTTCGTTTGGTTCGTTGGTGTTTTCCGGCCCTTCAACTATAGAATCATTAAATGCGCGTCCACTGAATTGTTCTAATGCAGAGTTTGGCAGTCATTACACTGTTGCAACGATTTTTCTGTATGGTAAAGCAGCACATTCAGAACAGCACATTGAAGCCTTCAGAACCATCCATTTTACTACTGGCGCTGATTCAGTTGCTTTGTTCCGTTTTTAACTTAAAAATTTTTCAAAAAATAGTTTTTGTGTAAATTTACTAAATTGTGGAGTCGAACCTTAAACAGTTATATTGACACTTCCGAGTAATTTTTTCATCATTTGGCAATTGGTAATTAAAGATTGCTCCTTAAATATTGTGTTCCAGTTGTCAGAACCATGTATTTATGGTTGTTTGTTCAAGAGATGGAACTTTTTCATTTGTTATTGCTGGGATCTTAAATCCGTCCCTTTGAAATTCCCAAATTCGTCCCCGGGAAGGATTTGGGACCCTCATAATGTATTGCTCTTTTTTTACATTCTATAATTTCCCAACCTCTTAGACTGGTATTGATTCATATATGATCACGTGTTGACCTTTTTATAATGTGTTTACCACTCCTATGCCTTATTATTACAATGTAGTAGAGCTGAAGTTCTATGAAGAATATCATTCTAAAATTGATATTAGGCTATTTTATTTAAACAGTCAATAAAAAGTTTTCTCTCAAGAAATTTATTATGAGAGATGTCAACTGTGTTTTAATGAAATTTCCCATAAAAATATATTAGGACACCTTTTTAGAAAAATCAAAATCTGCGTTCTTATAAGTTTTTAATTTTTTATGGTTTAGAAAGTTTTATTTAATAGTATCACACTAGCTATACAAGTAGGTAAGGAGTTGATAAACTTAAATCAGTTTTTTTTTTAAATTATTTTTCCTGTAAATAATTTTTTCAGAATTGAATATTTTGCTTAGGGGACGATATTTGGGCACTTTACCATATTAGCTGTGCCCAGTGTGCCAAGCTGTCACCCATGCCGGTGTTATCTGGGGTTGCGTTGCTTAACTCCCGTGATAAGTCGAAAACTGGTGTTTCCAAAGCAATGTCCCTTTGCACGATCTGCTCCCACTTCTGCTTCGGTTCTCCCCTGCCCCGGGTGTTTCGAACTACATGCATTCTAGTAATGGATTTAATAACTTGTATATCTTCAGACATGAACGGCTTTTTTATGGATGTCGGTGGAGAAAAAATGGCGTTCGCCTGCAGGGTGATACCATGCGACACCCACATCCTAGCCTAAACTACCCATACCGGTACGCCCTCAGCGAACGGTGTGGTAAATGCTTATTCCCACGTAAACCGATATCGTAAATGTTTTCTTAAATATCACTCTAGCGTGTTTAAAAGGCTTTAAATTTCATCCAGTAGTGGTTTTTCCTTGAATAGTTTTCGTTTGTTCTATTCTTTTAACGGATGAAGTGTTTTGATTTATGTTCGACAAACCTTTAAATATGTTTCTCAGTCTCATATTTTTTTAAAGGAGAGGAAACAAAGGCACTTTTGTGATAGGGGAACAGTTACCCCGATATAGACCAGATGACCAAGACTTAACACTTTTTTTCCTATCAATTCTCTTATGGCGTGTGTTGCTACTCTACCGTATTATATTGTATATCTCACTGTCAGATAAAGTGGAGAAGGAATCGTTTTGCGGCAGGGGTGTCAGTTGCAGGGGGGGGTAATGGCAGGAAAAATTTAGAAAATAAAACAAGAGTGAAGAACTGTATACATACTCATAGAGATTCCCTCACTCCTCTTTTTTCCCCTTCGTGGCAGGCATGCGATAACCGTATGTTTTCAAAGCCGCCATTTCTATAGGAAAATCCTTTTAACGTTGATCAAAAGTTTAACGATTTTGCAATGGACACTGACGAGAAAGGCGAGCGAAACTATGATTGGATTTTCGTTATTTGTTTTTCTTCTGCCTAGTGTTATTGTTTTGGACACTCCGTCAAACAGTTTAAGGTCGCAGTTTTCTGTTTTCAAAAGACCAGTGCTCGGCAACTGCGTCGGTGGTTCTAGGTTTCATACTGGACGGAGGTAGGCTGGCTTATTTCGGGTGAGAGAGAAAGAGAAGCCCCGAGTAAGCCTTCCTTTGGATGACAAGTAAAACTAAGGTCCTGTGTGGCGTACCATGGCATTTGAACATAAAAGAACCCCCTCTCCTATGCAACGGGCAGATGAGGTAAACTTTCCACATGTACGAGCTCGCCCCCCCCCCCTGGCGTCGTTGGAGTGCCCCAAAGAGATTAGACCGACGTTAAATGACGCAGGGTTTGCAGGTTTTGTCCGCAGCTGGCTGCAGAAAATACCATCCCATATATCACCCGTGTTTACCCATATTCAGAGGGAAAGGATGGGTACCCGACCTCGCCATAGGCGGGAAGAAGGTTAGGAGTCGTAAAAAGAAGCCGTGAATCATGGTGCTATGCAAAGGGCAGGTGAGGCAAAATTCCCATGCGTAGGAGTTCGCTCCCGGGCGTCGCACAAAACCACAAACCCTGGCAGAAATTCCAAAAATTAAAGTGTCCAAGAGATAAAATCTGGGGTTGTATTGGACCCTGGATACCCTCCTGCACCATGCCCTAGCTGATTTACAGGTGTCTGCACAGTTTTGTGCAACATAACAAGCCATATTTGAACCTCTGTTTTGCAGATAAGATTAATTGGTCTGATTGCAGTTATTTTCAGTCCTAAAAGTGTCGTAATTTACGTATCTAGTTTCAAAAGTCGGAAATGTTTTCTATTAGGTCTTCATCTTCGTGTATGTAGCTACATTGAACTTTTGGCAAATTAATATTTCAGTGCAAGGAATTTATTAAATAAGCTTCAAGAAGGGTGAGGTGAAATGTTGGATTTTCACACCTGTAATTGGAAATGCATCTAGTTAATAATGTTTCCACGTGATATCACACCTGGTTTCTTGTTGTTTTTTTTTTTTTGGTAATATTCATTCCAAATTACATTTCAGTTGATTTCTTCTGCCCGTTTTTGTCCCTTTTCAAAATGCAGAAGGTTATCTAAGAACAATTTAACCCTTATCTTGCGTCACCAGGCCTTGCATTTTCTGGATTTTCTCTTATGGACTTCATTAGCTTCCTGCTTTTTGGCATACAGCCATGTGCTGGAGAGGTTGTTTAACCATTATATAGGTTTATTTACAAAATTCGCAATTAAATTAGGTAGTATGCTCGATTTACTGCGCCAGTGATTCCAGGTTCGATGCTGGATCGAGGTGGGTTGGCTTCCTTCACACGAGAGAAATGCCCCAATGCATTGAATCATTTGTTGGTGCTTTAAGGCCCTTCAACAACTATGGTCATTAGAGCCCCGTTCAGTGCATAGTTCTAATGCAGTGTACACAGACACTACACTGTTACGACGATTGTTGTTGTTGTTTGTTGGAGTTTAAGGTCCCGTCAACTACGAGGTCATTAGAGACCCGTCCACTGTATAGTTCTAATGCATATACTGCACAGACACTACACTAATGCGACGATTATTGGGTATTAGCAGTACCCAGCTTTCCCGAGCGACCACCCATGTCAGTACTAACTGGGCTTGCGTTGCTTAACTTCAGTGATCAGACGAGAACTGGTGTGTCCAACGCATCTCGCCGCTCCCGTTACGACGATACAAGTATTATCAGTATCAAGTGTTCCCAAGCGGCCACCCATGTTAGTAGGGTTAATTGGGGTTGCATTGCTGAATTGCAGTGATCAGACAAGGGATGGTGTATTCAATACAATGTACCCGCACGAAAAACCCGGAATGTGCCTTCCTTCAGATGAGAAGTAAAACCAAGGTTCCGCCTGGTGTACGATGGCATTGGCACATAAAAGAACACTACTATGGAACAGGTCGATAAGGTCAAATTTCCGGGTGTAGGAGCTTGCGCCCTGGAATCGGAGGAGTGCCCCAACGAACAGTAGACCGACGATAAATAAGCAGTGGAATTGCAGTTTTGCTCGTGCAGCCGGCTGCAAAACCACTCTCCAATATATCACCCTTGTGTCCATTCAGAAGGACAAGATAGGTACTCAGGCCCCTGCCATAGGCGGGAATTGGGTTAGGAGTAGCTTTCTTAAGTCTACCAAAAGCCCTTAAAAGAAATGTGCAACCTAGAACATTCGTTGAATAATGCTGGAGTTGATGCCAGTTTTGAGGCTCTCCTGCCCCACTGCGTCCGTGGGGTGCGTCAACGAGCCGTAATTCTGATTCTAAATGAATACACTGCAAGCAGTCCCGATAGGCCAAATTGGCAGTGGAGAGAATAACTCTAATTTCTAACTATATGGGCGATAAATTAGGATAGAGGTTGCAGCCTTGTTCGGCAACCGGCTGCGGGAGAATACCGCCCAATTTATCACCCGAGTGCCCATGCAGAGGGACAAGATGGGGACTCGACTCCGCCATAGGGTGGAAAACGTTAGGAGTTGCTGTTGCCCCCTTTGCACAGTACAGAGGGTTGTTTTATGTGCAATTGACACTGTCTACGCCCTTATTTCCCATCCGCCGGCTGGCGAACCCGCTGTCTTACCAGGATTCTGTCTCACCTCGGTACAGTATAGAACTTGGAACCTGCGCAACCAAGGCGGCTCCTTAAGCGATCGGTCCGCCCCTATTGGGAAAGAGGCGTATTAAGAGGCAGTTCAGCTTCCCCTTGAAGTTTGATGAGGATTTTCTTCAAGAAGCAAGTCGAGGAAGAGCGCAGAGCTTTTAGTAAAATTCCATGTTTTCTGCGTGTATGTTGCATCCTCTCGGTACATACCGGAAGGAATGCATGTTACAACTACTCTTTAAGTAATGCACTACAATATCGATCGGTAAAAGGGGGTAGAAAAATACTTGGCATTTTCTATTCAAATGCAACAAAATATTATGTTTGGTCCTAAATAATGTCACGAATCTGTTCAGCATTACACGCCATAATACACCGAATCTGTTTATTTACTTAATAGCGCCGTAGATAATATTGTAATTTTCGACCTTCCCATCAAGGTCATCCGATAAATTCTTATCCAAGTTCACACATGAAATAACATTTTGGCTAATTTCTGGTAGAATCGAGCTAACAAAAGCTTGTAAGCCATTGTATCAATGTATTAAAGAAGATTAACGGGGGGCCCACCTTAGTGGTGCAGAGTATTACTTAAGCACGTATCCACCTCCCGAAAAGCAGTCAGCTAGTGCAAATTCGGAAGCTGACTCTTTCGTTGACGTAAAGGTGGCCACACACGATCGATCCAACAGGCCAAATGACTGCGCCGATCCAAAACTCACCATGTGTGTGTGTGTGTGTGGGAACTCGGGTAGATTGTTGTGGATCGGCAGGCCGACTAGATTTTCGTCCAGTCCAAAATCCACGACACCGAGCCACCGAACCGATGCTTGACTTTACCGTGTGTGGCAAATCCCTGCGCCAAATGGAGTCGGGAATCCTGCTGGCCTTGCCGTGTGTGTGTGCGATCCCCGATCCAAATCCTTTCAGTATGAAATTCGACCTCCAGTCGGAAAGTATGGCCTCCACCAGCCCTGTCTGTGGCAAATGCGAACTGCAGCGGGCAGCTAAGTAGCTACTAATCCCATTCCTCTATGGCAGTGGTCTTCAAACTTTGTCGACTCACGGAACCTTTAGAACTATAAGATGATTTGGGGGAAACCCCACTCCACCTTTAGAAAAGGATATCTTGCTGCTGCTAACTAATTTTCGTTTTGACTCGCGGAACCACTAGAGATGTATTGCTAAACCCCGAGGTTCCGCGGAGCACAGTTTGAAGACCGCTGCTCTATGGCAAGGTCGGGTACCCATCTTTGTCCTTCGAAGTAAAGACATGGACATTCTACTGGACGGTATTTTTTCAATGCCTTCTGTCGACCAAAGCTGTAACCCCTAGGCTTATTTATCGTAGACATACTGCACGTTGGAGCAGTGGCGTACCTAGAATATTTTGCGCCCGGGTACAAACCATGCAACTGGTGACCATTTGGGAAAATATACAACTAGAGAACACTTTAGGAACCTCTGCTTTAATAGATTACAGTGGGTATATAAACTAACAATTACCTAAAATGGAACTAATTTTCGCAAATATTTTTTGAAGGAGGGCCGGTATCTAATCCTTGCTTCGAGCCCCGCGGTTATTAGCGCCGGCGCTACATATATTCGCAATTTGTAGTTAAAAAATTCAAAGATATACACTTCTTGTTGACATAAAGCAAAGTGGAACTGGCCTGACTCTGCATGGTTTGATGCGGTCATAAATAACCCTCCAAATTAGATTGCATCCAAGTGGAATCGGGCCAAATAGACCGATCGTGTATGGCCACCTTAAGTGCACAACATTAAAATATTCCAGGATCTTGCAAAGCCGTTTCGCCATACACTACACCAGCGATTCTCAACCTTTTTTTCGCCACGGTACACTTTTACTAATTTCAAAATTTGGCGGCACACTAACAACGACACATTTTGGGGCACACAAACTCCAAAGAAAATATATAAGTTGTAACCTAACCCTATGCAAAAACTTGCCTCGGTGGCACTCGGTAACTGTGTCAGTAGTATTTGGTTCAATACTGGAGCGGTGAGTTGCGTTGGACACACCAGTTCTCGTCTGATCACTGAAGTTAAGCAACGCAAGCCCAGTTAGTACTGACATGGGTGGTCGCTCGGGAAAGCTGGGTACTGCTAATACCCAATAATCGTCGCATTAGTGTAGTGTCTGTGCAGTCTATGCATTAGAACTATACAGTGGACGGGTCTGTAATGACCATGTAGTTGACGGGACCTTAAACACCAACAAACCAAAATTGGTTCAATACTGGACCGAGGTGGGTTGGCTTTTTTCGGGCGGGAGAGAAGCCCTGAGTGCACCTGCTTTCGGGTGAGAAGTAAAACCGAGGTCCTGTGTGGTGTACGATGGCATCTGCACGTGGAAGAACCCTCTCTGTTATGGAACGGGTAGAGGACAAAAATTTCCAGGTGCAGGAGCTCGCCCCCTGTCTTCGGTGGAATGTCCCAACGAACAGTAGAAAGACGATAAATAGCATAGGAGTTGCAGCTTTGGTTGGCAACCGGCTGTGGGAAAACACTGCCCAATATATCGTCCAGTCAGAGAGACTAGATGGGTACCCGACCTCGCGGCACACTAAAGTTCCGCGGCACAGTGGTTGAGAATCGCTGCACCACACAATAGTTTTCCTACATTGGACCAACGTCAAATACGTTGATATTTCTATGCAAAAATAGCCATAGGTCCTAATTTGATTAATTTCATGCGTTTGGGGGTAAGCCAAGCAACCACAACAGGTCGAACCGTTAGAAGGCTGCTCGCCGGAGATGAGGAGGTAGGTGTAGAGGATGTAGGAGAGGGGAAACTTGCAGCATCCAACGTTCATTACCACCCACCCATGTTGGTACTAACGTGGGCTTGCGCTGCTTAACTTCAGTGATCTCACAGCCATAGCCGTTACCGAGCTCTTCCCCAACTCGCTGTTTTTATTCAGGTGGATACCAGATTAGTAATATACCGAACTTTGCCCCAGCGCAACGTTGTTCGGGGGGTGGATACGTGCCTTAGTAATACCGTGGCGCCGATGGTAGCATGCTGGATTACTGCATCAGTGGTTTATTCGGAGGTTCCGAGCGCGCCTTCCGTCATATGGGAAATAAAGCCGTGGCCCCATGAGGTGTAAGATGTCACTTGTACCTGAAAGAACCCTCTGTACTAAGCAACGGGTGTTTTTGTTTTGCTAGTGTTTTAGGCCCCTTCATAAATAATGCTCATTAGAACCCCTTCCACTGTGTAGTTCTAATGCCGAGTCCGCACAGTAACTGCGATTTATTAGCAGTACTCGGTGTACCCAAGCGGTCACCCATGCCAATAATAGGTGTGGAGTTGCTTTGCTTAACTGAAGTCATCAGTCGAGAACTGACCTGTCCAACGCTATACAGCCGCTCTGCGTGCAACGGGTAGATGAGGCAAAATTTCCAGGTATGGTAGCTCGCTCCCTGGTGCGCAGGGGCTACACCTTTGGTATGCAACTGGCCCCTTTCGTTGCTCAGGACGTAGCGTGCTCGATTACTGCGTCAGTGATTCCAGGTTCGATATTGGATCGAGGTGGGTTGCCATCATTCGGGCTAGAGGGAGAGAGGCCCCGAGTGCGTCTTCCTTCGAGTGGTGCACCTCATTCGCACGTAAAAGAGCTCTCACTACTAAGCAGGGGTAGATGAGGCAAAATTTTCAGGTGTAGTGTCTTGTTCCCTGAAATTGGTGGACCCCCCCCCCCAACGAACAGTAGACCGACGATAAACAAGCATAGGGGTTGAAGCTTTGGTTCTTAGGCGACTGTGTAAAAATACCATCCAATAAATCCTCAATGTGTCCATTCCGAGGGACGCAGATGGGTATCCGACTCTGCCATAGGCTGTAAATGAGTGTAGTTCCTTCTAGCTAAGCCACCTCGCGATTCATTTATAGAAAGTGTGCGTACCCCTTTAAAATGAATTTACAAAAAGAAAGGATTAAGACATCCGCTTCCACGATTCGGTGGATCCTCTTTGCGAATTGCTTCATGGAACGGATTCAATTGCTATGCCGGAGGAGGACTACAGATTAGGTTTTAAGAGATTTTAATATTTCATATTTGAAATTTTCAACATTTTGAGCATCTTATACGGTTTCGCGAAATAATTTTTTTTTTGGTAACTTCATAAATTATACGACGGTGAAGTTTAATTCATTTTATGACAGTAATTTTAAAAGTTATTACCGGTGGAAAGTAAAATTTTTGTTCGATGAAAACTCCCGTATAAAAAGTATGGTAACGTTTGCGCTGCCCCTATCCAACGAAACCGAAGTTAAATACTTTTAATTGGATTTTCATTTTTGCGGCTTTAATTAATGTGCAGGGCGTTCCACCGCGATAAATGTTGCTCAGCCCTGCCATAGGTGGGAAAACCATTTTCACCATTTTTACAATTTGCACACTCCGTATATAGCGCCATATTCGTTCGTTACCCAATTCTTGCCATTGGGCGTTGTTTGTTGGAGTTTAAGGTCCCGTCAACTACAAGGTCATTAGAGACCCGTTGCCATTGGGCGGCGATTTTACATAGCCGGCAGCCGACATGACACAGTTCAATTCACCCATGCCAGGGAGCGAACTTCTACGCCTGTGTTTTTGTTTTATTGGTGTTTTAGGGCCCTTCAACTACACAGGTAATTAAAGACCCGTCCACTGCGTCGCTGTAATGCACAGACTGCACAGACACTACACTAATGCGACGATTTTCGGGTATTAGCAGTACCCAGCTTTCCCAAGCGGCCACCTATGTCAGTACTAGCTGGGGTTGCGTTACTTAACTTCATTGATCAGACAAGAACTGGTGTGTCCAAAGGAATAAGCCGCTCCCTCCTACACCAGGAAATTTTGCCGAATTTCGCCTCCGCAGGTCACTTCATATTGAGAGGGCTCTTTGTAGACCGGTAACAAAGGATCAGTCCGCAACCGGCTACAAAAACATCCATTGTACAGCTTGGTCGTGTTTCCAGTTTCAACCGGACATACATATGGCTACTCAACACTGCCGTAGGCGGAAATAAATCGAATATATTTTATTCCAATCATGTGTTCACAGTTTCAACAGGGTATTGCACTCAGCCCTGCAATAGGCCCAAAATTGAATCAGGATTGAAAATAGCGATTTACTAATGGTTGTTTTCCGCGCAGTAGTGACATCTAATACCCTAGGACGAAGCCCCGGCTTTACTTTCCAATCGTCAAAAGGAGTGCTTTGAGTTTCCTTCTCGCCCTAATGGGAGCGGCGAATTGCATTGGACACACCAGTTCTCGTCTGATCACTGAAGTTAAGCAGCGCAACTCCAGCTAGTACTAACATGGGTGACCGCTTGGGAAAACTGGGAACCCCTAATACCCCAGAATCGTCGCATTAGTGTAGTGTCTGTGCAGTCTTTGCATCAGAACTATGCTGTGGACAGGTCTGTAATGACCTTTGTAGTTGAAGGGCCCTATAACACCAGCAAACAACAACAACTCGCCCTAATGAAGCCGCCTGCTCGACCAGGATCGAACCTGCAATCTCGGACGCATGAATTAACCCCGTCCCACATACGATGACGGTTCTTTTATAGACCGGTGGCGCCCTACACTCCGCAAAGTACCAGTCGGCAGCTGACTGCGTAAAAGTTCATACTGTCAGTTTTGTGTTCAGTATTCCTACAGGATATTGTTATCCAACCCTGCCTTTGGCGGAGAGGGTCTAGTATATTTAATTCCATCGAGGAATGGGTTCTTTGGAGTGCACATGACATGATAAGGATCCGCGTTACGTCACAGTCGATAGAAGGCGTAGTTTTAAATTTTTTACCGCCCGAAAAAGCCGCTTGCCCCGACCATGTGACATCGTATATGCGTTACACGGACCCACAATTTTTTCTTATTATCTGCGTTAAGGCACCCGCGTCGCTGGCACAGGAGGTCGCGTGCTCGATTACTGCGTCAGTCGTTCCAGGTTCCATACTAGATCGAGGTGGGGTGGCTTCTTCCTGGCGCGAGAGAGGTCATTTACAAGTACTATGCAACCGGTAGCAACTCCTAAACCTTTTCCCGCCTATGGCAGGGTCGGGTACCCACTTGTCCCTTTTTGAATAGACACAGGGTGATATATTGGACATAGTTTTTTCTGCAGCCGGTTGCCGGCCAAAGCTGCACCCCTACGCTTATTTATCGTCGGTCTAGTGTTCGTTGGGGAATGCTACCGACGCCAGGGGGGCGAGCTCCTACACCTGGAAATTTTGCCTCATTTACCCGTTGCGTAGTAGAGAGGGTTCTTTTACGTGCAAGCGCCATCGTACACCCACACGGGACCTCGGTTTTACTTCTCATCCGAAAGAAGGCACATTCGCGGCTTCTCTCTCGCCCGAAAGAAGCCGACCCACCACGGTCCAGTTGGTAGTTGCCGTAGTTGCCGAGTGAGCTAACCACTACGCCACCGCGGCGGGTCAACTATGCAACCGGTAGATGAGACAAAATTCCCAAGTGTAGGAGCTCTCCCCATGGCGTTGGCGAAGTGTGCTAACGAACAGTAGACCGTCGATAAATGAAGATAGGAGTTGCAGCTTACGTAGGTCGGCAGCTGGCTGTGGAAACATACCGTCCACGTGTTCATTAGGAGGGACAAGATGGGTACCCGACTTTGCCATAGGCGGGAGAAGGGTTAGCAGTTGCTTAAGCTATATCAGACGTAAGGCGCGCTTTGGGCTTCTTTTACAACCGAAAGGAGTTTTCGTTCCGTTTCGTTGGTGCTTTAGGGCCCGTCAACCACAAAGGTTATTAGAGCCCCGTGCAGGGGCTACACAAACAAGACGCTGTAACTACGATTTATTGTATTCCAAGTACCGGGTGTTACCAAGTGTACACTTTTGCTACTGTAGTACTAGCTGGGGTTGTGTTAACTTCAGTAATCAGACGAGAACTGGTGCGCCCAATGCCATACAGCCGCTGGGCCGAAAGCAGCAGCCTGCCATGGTGAGCATCGAGCCTTGAACCATGGATACACGAGGGGAACGTACTGACTCTACACCAACAAATTATGAAAAGCGTTACTAATTACAGTAATTTGGTAATTGAATTTTGTCACCGTAGAAGTTTTGAGCGTGCCACTGTTACAGTGTCCATCCCATGTTTCGGAGGGTGACGCTCGTAGCGCCTGTGAAATGTCTCGATTAGCATTGTGCACACGTTTTGCTGGATCTGGAACTACTCTACAGTGTACTGTATATGCAAATTTGAAACTAACGGAAATTACTTGCCGAAGCCGAAGGAAAAACGGCAATTGCACAGTGGTCACATTGTCTGTGCAGTCTCTGCATTAGAACTACGTAGTGGACGGTGCTCTAATGACCTTGTAGTCGAAGGGACCTAAAACACCAACGAACTATCCGGTTCTAGCAAGACCTCCTAAACAGAAGGCCTTCTCACTGATTCGTGACGTCATCCTAAGTAGTGCTAAGACCTACTGAAAATAATGATGAATGCTGACGCTTGCCCTTACAAAGCAATGAGATATTTATTAATAAAATATAAAATAGATTTTAAATGCACATGTAAATTTTGGTTTGACTGAATAGACAGCATGAAAATATTAATTTATTTTTAAATTTTTGTAAGAAACACATGACTTCTTCCTCTCAATATTATTATTTTGATTTTTTCAATAGCTGTGCAAATGTCTAAACCATAGGGAAGATTTGCTTATGTGTGGATTGTAGTGCTTCAATAGCATACTTATTAGAAAATATTTAAAAGTAATTCCACATGAAAAGTCATAAAAGGAGGTTGTTGTTGTTGTTGTTGCTTGTTAGGGTTTTAGGGCCCATTGACATCAATGGTTATTAGGGCCCAGCAGGGGTGGATCCAGAGGGGGAGCAATGCAGCAATTGTTCCCCCCTCAGTGCTTCAATGGGGTACATATTTCAATTGATGCATGATCCAACTTTGCAACTGATGAGACATTTTTGAATTTCCTATTCCCATTTCTACACTGTCAGTCCAATCTACAGTTGGCTAAACCAATGAAGATAGGACATTGTCTGAAGGGCAGTAGAGGACCTATATAATATATGGAGACATGGTATATATTCTAAGGGATTCTGAATATTTAAAAATATTTGGGGCACCCATTTTTTGAAGGGCTACCCCCTTGATCAGCCCCTGGGTGCTCAAAAAGACATTCACCATGGAGGGAGAATATTCAGAGCAACAAGATGGTACCCAACTCTACCATAGGCATACAAGTATACAGAACATATCTACCCTAACATGTATACCTAACATCACTAACCTAACATATATGCCTAACACAGCTCACCTAACATATATACCTAACATAACTAACCTAATATAACATATATAACCCAACATACCTAACATAACATGTACAGTGAGGGAAATAAGTATTTGTACACCTGAAATTTTTTGAATATGGCAATAAATAGACAGCATTTTTCATTTTAATTTGTATTATAGTTCTTTATTTATAAATAAAAATGCTCTTATTAAAGTTTAAATAAATAAAATTCAACAGAAATTTAGTTATTGAAGAAAAACGATTTTTCCTATGGGAAAAAAGTATTTGTACACTTGCATTTGAGTCACAATTTTTCTTAAGAAAATAAATTTAATACTTTGTATGAAGGCCCTTTGAATCAATTACAGCCTGTAATCTTCTACCCATTGAATTGACAAGAGTTCTAGTTACACTTGGGTCAATTTTGGCCCATTCTTCTTGAAGAATTCCTTCCAACTGTTTTTTATTGGAAAATTTGCGATTCCTCAATTTTGAGTTTAAAATTGACCACAAATTTTCTATGGGATTAAGGTCAGGGGATTGAGGAGGAGTTACCAAACGTTTTGGGGTGTTATATAGAAGCCATTCTTCTGTTATTCTGGCTCGATGTTTTGGGTCATTGTCTTGTTGGAAGGAAAAAACGTCTTTTAGACCCAAATTTTCTGCACTTTGTTGTAGGTTATGGCACAGAATGTCAACGTACATTCTGGCATTCATAATACCATCAATTATTGCCATATTTCCTGTTCCTGATGCTGTCATGCATCCCCAAACCATCACATGTCCTCCACCAAACTTTACACTTGCTTTGAGATTTTTCTGCTTTAAAGCTGTGTTATCTTTGTGCCACACCCACTTTTTGCCATCACTACCAAATAAATTAAACTTACTCTCATCACTAAATATCACTGTGTCCCAAAATTGTTGTGGCTTATTGAGATATTCAAGTGCAAACTTCAAGCGTTTCACCCTGTTAACTTCACTGATGAATGGTTTGATTCTTGCAACTCTTCCCTTTAAACCTGCATCATTCAAGTAATTTCTCACAGTTTTGGGTGTAACAGTCAAACCAGATGTTGTTGCAATGTTAGTAGCCAATGTTGTGCTACTCACAAAAGGATTTCTGTCAACTTCTCTAACCAACATTCGCACTGCCCTGTCATTGAGCAATTTGGGCCTTCCACATCGTGGATTATTTTCAGTAGTTCCTGTTTCTTCTTTTTTTGAAATGATGCTTTGCACTGTGGAGTGTCCAATGTTTAACTTTTTCCCTATTTCACGATACGATTTTCCTTCAGCACGTAAAATTAAAATGTTTTCCTTCACAGTTTGGGACAACTCACATTTCTTGGGAGCCATGACCAAAATTTTTTTGACTATTAACACAAAATGCACGTTATATACTGTGGGGCAGGACATTACATCAATACAGAAAGAATTTTGAGAGTTCAACGTTCAATTTTTGAATTTAAAAGTTAATTTATGCAAGTGTACAAATACTTTTTTCCCATAGGGAAAATCGTTTTTCTTTAATAATTAATTTCCTATTGAATATTTTTGAATCAAATTTTTATAGCAGTTTCTTATTTACAATTAAAAAAATGATAATACACATTAAAATGAAAATACTGGTTATTTATTGCCATATTCGCCAAATTTCAGGTGTACAAATACTTATTTCCCTCACTGTATACTTAACTGCCATCTTGGCTGCCATATTCTTAGATTGAATGATATGCTTTGTGTAAAACATTAGTAAGAACATAGTGTATCAAATTTATATAAGCCTATGGGTTCAATAATAAATCTGCTTACCATTCAATGCTTGGTCAATCTGGAAGCCTTTCTGTTACTAGCTATAATCCATTTTTTTTTCACCATTTTGGGGTTTTGAAAAACTGAAGACATTAATTTTAGGTCCACTTCTGTAGTTTCCCTGGCATCCAGCCACAACACAATTACATGGCACAATCCAAATATTATGATTTACATTTGAAAATGATTTGAGTTAAAAATTCAACTCAAATATCAATTTGAAAAAGACGCTTGAAATGCACACAATATGGTTGTTCACATAGTGTGCTAGCACTACTTTGTGTGACGTCACTAGCCAGTGACGTCACACTGCAAAGACCTTGTTATCTAGGAGGCTTTGGTTCTCGT
The DNA here is from genome assembly GCA_013389805.1 of Trigoniulus corallinus. Lineage (NCBI taxonomy): Eukaryota > Metazoa > Arthropoda > Diplopoda > Spirobolida > Trigoniulidae > Trigoniulus > Trigoniulus corallinus. Next base: position 2,810,751 of record JAAFCE010005724.1, read on the forward strand.
CTGATCACTGAAGTTAATCAACGCAACCCCAGCCAGTAATAGTTTGGGTGACCGCTTGGAAACAATGGGTACTGCAGACTCCGCATTAAAATTACGAAATGGACGAGGCTCTAATGACCATCCTAATTGAAGGGCCCTCAAACGCCAACGAAATAAAAAGAAAGACACTGACCTTGGTCAGAAGTGGGCTGGGGCAAATCGGTGTACTTTGAGCTCAAATCGTGAGCTAGAGCCTGAGATGCCAAGGTCAACACTGTCACACTATGCGTAGTATGTTAACATAGAATGCGTGGAATGTGATGCTAAATTGAAGTGGACAGGTGAACCTTGTTCCCGCCCTGTTGCGACAAATCGTTGCGCTATAGTCACAGCGGAAAGAGGCAGCATTTGTTGCTGAGTGTTCAATACTGTGGTAAGTTGTCTTATAATAAACTTCCAAAAGCCGGCAGCGGGTTCACACGTACCTGTGCCAACTTCCGGAATAATGGTGAGTTCTTAGTGCGTTGTCGTCATCAGCTGTTGGTGTTGGCCTTTCAACTGAAAGGTCATTAGAGCCCCGTCCACTTCGTAGTTCTAATGCAGAGACTGCACAGACACTACACTGATAGGACGATGTTTTGGGTTTTTACAAGCGGCCACCCATGTTAGTACTAGCTGGGGTCAGATTGCTTAATTTCAGTGGTCAGACGAGAACTGCTGTGTCCAACGCAATAAGCCGCTCCCCCATACGTAGGGGCTCTCCCTTGACTTTGGTGGATAGCCCTCAACGAACGGTGGACTGGCAGTAAGTAGAGGGCTGGCTGTTTTGTTCGGCACCAGCTGCCAATAACACCGTCCAATTTACCACCCGTAAGTCAATTCAGAGGGACAAGATGGGTCCCCGCCGTGCCATAGACAGGAAGAGTGTGAGAAGTTGATTTTGCTTTGTTGCTACATTTTACACAGTATAGACGGTTCTTTTGCTTGCTAGTGGCATCGTACATTTCACACGGGTCCATGGCTGTACTTCCCATATGAATAAACTGAAGGTATGAAAGTCTTGCCCCCCCCCCCCCCTTAGCGAAGAACGACTAGGGTTCTTCAGTTAATAGTTTGTGATTGCAGATTTAACTCTGATTTTGATTTCCCTTGATTTGACCTGCAGGGGTTGGGGGAAGGTCCAGCGGATGCTACACACAGGTGGTAATAGTGAAGGGGAAAAAGGCAGGGAAGAGAAAGGGAATAAGGGTGAAGAAATAGGAACCTTAGGGCAAGAATATACAGGTTTATAAGGCACCATCTACAATAGATGAACCCCCTATAAAGGGTGGTCCTATGCTCGCTTAGGTTAGCTAAGAACTGAAAAATGAAAGGAATCCTAGGAGTGTCTAAGCAACGCGTGGAGTTCGAGCAATACCATCAACGATCTAAGGGATGTTAGTATGTTAGTGTGTTATACGTGAAAGGGAAGAATCAAAGGAATAGTTCCTACGAGCTGGCATCCGTAGGGAGGCCTGAGGTGCCTCCAGTGCGAAGTGCTAGTTCTGGTCTAACTGCACTATATGGCAGTGGTTCTCAAAGCGTGTTCCGTGAAGTCACTTCAAGTGTTCCGCGAAAACTTTTATGCACAAATAAAACAATGGAGAGATACTCTGATGTGACCCGCAGAATCAATGGGGAGGGGGTCACTGAAGTGGAGACAGGCAAGCGGAGTCCTGTGGGATAGGAGGATCCCAATCTAGCTGAAAGGGAAGTTCTACAGGACAGTGGTTAGACCAGCTATATAGAATTAGGAATGGGCATATTAGAGGTAGCCTGGGGTGGTGGACATCGCAGAAAAAATGAGGGAGAATATGCTGAGGTGTATGGACACGTCATGAGAAGAAGGGAGGAGGAGCTCGTTAGGTCCTTGCCAGGAATGAAGGTGGTCAGTAGCACCCGGGGCACGGGGAGACCGAAGCAGACGTGGGAACAGGTAGTCTGTAAATATATGACAGTGTGTGGGATGGACGGGGAACTGGGGGAGAGATAGACGGGGTGGAGGACTATAACCCGCAGACCCGAACCTGCCACAGGTGGGATAAGGGATGATGATAATGTAGTAAGTACGAAGTGTAGAAAGTGTACAACCAACTTCCCCTGTCTAATGTGGATATTGAACATCCCAATGTCAATATTTTGAGATCGGCAAATTGTGTTGGACACACCAGTTCTCGTCTGATCACTGAAGTTAAGCAGCGCAACCCCAGCTAGTACTTGCTACTATCCAAGTACTACCAGTATCCAAAAATCGTGTCTGCAGTCTCTGCATCAGAGCTACACTGTGGATGGGGCTCTAATGACCTTGTAGTTTGAAGAGCCCTAAAAAGCAAACAAATGTCAATATCTTCAGTACTGCAACCTTTTACAATGGACGCTGAAGTGACTTACATAATTATCAACAGATTTTGGGGCTATTTATTGAGATTTGGAGTGGCATATACCACCAACAAATACTGGCTGGTCATTGAACGCATTTTATACTGTATAGTAAAGTGCATGGTGTTAACTTCAAGTTTTTCGCTGAAGTGAAACCCTGTTCTTGAAGTGTTTGAAAATCTCTCCACATGCATCTGCCAAAGAAATTGATCTTGAGCAGTTTGGACACCTTTGATAACTGCCTTGCAGTGTGTGATGAATCAGAAAGAGCTGAAAGTGCAATTTGTTAACGACTAATCCAAAATAATTCTGAATCAGACATCAGTGAAGAAAGTGATATGGATGATAATATAACTGAACATGGCAAAGATGTTCTCACCCCACTTCATGCCTTGTTGGCTGTTATGGACCTGTAACAGTTTGCACTTGCAGTCCATCCAGATATCTATAGGACATACAGCATGCAATAGTGACTAACATTGTGCAAAAGAAAACAAAAGGAAGAACAATTTCCAATATTTTTTGCACCTGTCACATTATAGAAGTGTATCATGGAATGTGCATACTGTATTTTAAATATTATGTATGGACACGTAATGAGTAGAGATGCACCGATATGGGTTTGGCCGATATATCGGCTAGCCGATATATTGACAACTCACGGCCGATATATAGTCGATGCCTAGTGATTTCATGTTTTGGAAATGACTGAAGACAGTCTATGTGCTCAGCTTCGGTAATAAAAACCATTGGGTGTCTACACACTTGAAACAAGGAGTCAAATAGACAAAACTGACTGACAACCACGTATCACACAGACTGCTGTCAGTGCTGTAAGTGAGAATATTGTGAAATAAGTTTTCTAGTACAGTTTTACTTGATATATGCATTGGTCCTTTTGACAATCCATGTCAAATACAGTATACTTATGAAATTTTAAAATTATCGGCTAAAAGCTGGCCGACAGTGACCGATACCGATATCATAACGACAGGCCGATATATCGGCTACCAATATATATCAGTGCATCACTAGTAATGAGAAGAGGGGAGGAGAAGTTCGTTAGTTCCATTTCAGGAATGCTGGTGGTAGGAAGCAGCCGGGCAGGGGGGGACCAAAGTAGACGTGGGAAAAGGTTGTCCATTAGTATATGGTAGTGCTTGGGGTGGACGGGAACCTTGTGGGAGATAGGTGGGAATGGGGGGTCTAAAACCCATAGATCCGACCCTGCCTCAGGCGGGATAAGGATAGGATGATGATCTGCTGCTGAGCTTATCTGCCACTACTACACCTTCCAAAGCCAAATCCGCCATCTTTCTTTTCTCCAGCTCACAGTCCAAGTCACTTGCCATGGAAACCAACTTGGACCAAGTGCACAAGTACACTTGGTCCAAGTAACGATCCAAGTGCACTTATCCAAGCACACTTGGATAAAGTTCACTTGGACGCTGTTCATGTGTCACTTGGATGCAACTTGGACTATGTATACACTTGGCCAAAGTTAACTTGGATGGCTAGGACCCATCCAAGTTGAGTAGGACGGCTACCAACTTACTTTGATCAAAGTGTGACTTGGATGACATTTATAAAGGGTTCCAACATGTAACACGCGGAGGGCGAATTGAATATTAATAAAAAAATTAGAAAATCAGTTAGGAAGTGTACTGACAGAGAAAACATATCATTTATGGAATTATATGATGCTGAGGAAGTGTTGTGGAATAGAAAGCTAATCAAACTACAAAAGCAAAGATGTAAAATATGCTGCAATTGAATGGATTGTGAATAACATGATTTGGCGAGGGTGAGTGGAAAATTAGATTCCTGATTTTAGTGAGGGTGAGTGGGGTCCTGTGTAATAGGGGTCCAAATCAAATTGAAAGGAAAAGTTTTACAGGGCAGTAGTTAGACCCACTATGCTATATGGATTGGAGTGTTGGGTTGTGAGGAAGAGCCGCGTAAATAGAATGTAACTAGCCGACATCCGAATGCTGTGGTCAGGGCTGGCGTGATGTGTGTGCGAACACGGCGACGGCACAGGGTCCCGCGCATTCGGATTAATGAACCTATTGATAGAAGGGCCCCACTTCATGTTTTCACGAGGTCCCGCATAATTAGGTTGCACAGGGCCCCGCAAAATATAGCGCCGGCCCTGCTGTGGTATAGGAGCGGGGTGTCAAGATGTGATAGTCAGGAATGAGCAGTCTGGGTGTGTGGACATGGAGAAAATGAGAGACCTGTTGGGAGATAGGCGAGAGTTAAGGGCTAGAACCCATAGACCCGGCCCTGCCGCAGGCGGGATAAGGATAGGATGATGATATGCTGGGTATATCTGCCACTAATACACCTTTGAAAGCCAAATCCGCCATCTTTCTTTTCTTCAGCTCGCTGTCCAAGTCACTTGCCGTGTAAACTAACTTGGGCCAAGTGCACTGGGTCCAAGTGCACTTTGACCGTGTCAACCTAGCTTAAGTGTCTGCATTTGAACTATGCAGTGGACGGGGCTGTAATGACCTTGTAGGTGAAGGGCCCCAAAAACCTACAAAACAAAGAAAACCGTGACGTGAGACGTCGGTTTTTCTTCTCATCCGAAGGGGGGCGCACTACGGACCTCTCTCTCGCCCGAAAAAAACCAACCCACCTCGATCCAGTATCGAATACTGGAATCAATGACGCAGTAATTGAGCATTCTACCTTCTGCGCCACTGAGGTCAAATACACTATAATCACTCTCGGTCGATATTTTGACGGTATTTCCTCTTGGTGAGGCAGTCTGCTAATCTAAAGTTTCAACTCCAATTTCGATCAACCAATCGCTTTTCTGAATTGACATTTTTTCTCCATTTTGAACTTCTTTTGAATTTGACTGTATCCTAATGCTATTTGAGTTTAGAATAAAATGTTTTATTCGCCACCTAGGGCTTAGAGGACCATCTCATTTTCCTCTGCTGAAATGACTAATCCATTATATGAGTCGAAATGAAATTTGTATCCTATGTCAGGACTCTCTTGGAGTAGAGGTTCAGGCCGTCAACCGAGTTCATGAATGTTCGAGATCGCTGTCCGTGCCATTTTTTATTGCCGAAATTCTAATCCCCTTTTGCCATTATATTTCCGGTTGAGCTACGAAATGAAGACTAGATACTATTTCAAACAGATTTCCTTCATGAAAACATTTTATAATGTTGGTCAACTTATTTTCTGATCCGGATTTGTGGCATTGGATGCACCCGCCTCGGTGGCCCGCTGGGGTTGGTTTGTTGGCTTCTTTTGGGTGAGAGGCCCCGATTGCGCCTTCTGTCGGATGCGAAGGAAAGCCGGTGCTCCATGTGTGTGGCATGATGTCACTTGCATGTAAAAGAGCCCTCTCTACTTATGCAATGGGCAGTTGGGTCAAAATTCTCAGGTGTAGGAGCTTGGAAAGTGTCCCAGCGAACAGTAGAGAGGCAAAAGAAATGTTTTTGGGGTGCAGCTTTAGTCGGTAGTCGGCTGCGCAAAAATGTCGTCAAATAGATCGCCATGTGTCCATTAAGAGGGACTTAAATGGGTACCTGAAACAGAAAGTCGGGTTAGTAGTTGGTTGCTATTGTTCTTGGGATTTCAATATGCGTTACTGCTTGTGTTGCTTGTTGTTACTGGAGTTGTGTGTCAACTTACGAGATCTTTTGGAAATACTTTGTTGCTATACACTGGTATCTCCGTTTTTCCTGCTCTTTTTATCTCTCCCTCCCTCGCTTTCTCTCATCACCTCTTTTCTCTCTCTCCGTTTTTCGCAGTGTGTGTGTCTCTGTCTCTCCGACTTTTGCTCTCTCTCTCTCTCTCTCCGTGTATTGCTGTCTCGCTCTCGCTGTCTGTCTGGGTATCCTGCTGCCCCTCGCCTTCTGTCTGTCTTGCTGCCCCTCGCCTTCTGTCTGTCTTGCTACCCTTCTCTCTGTCCTTCAGAGCGGCGAATTGCGTTGGACACACCATTTCTCGTCTGATCACTGAAGTTAAGCAGCGCAACCCCGGCTAGTACTGACATGGGTAGCCGCTTGGGAAAACTGGGTACCGCTAATATCCAAAAATCGTCGCATTAGTGTAGTGTCTGTGCAATTTCTGCATCAGAACTACACAGTGGACGGGGCTCCAATGACCTTAGTAGTTGAAGGGCCCTAAAACACCAACAAACAACAACAATCTGCCTCTTTGTCTTACAGTCTCTCCCTCAGTGCTCTGTCTCTCGCTGCTTCTCTCTGTGCTTTGCTGCCTCTCAGTCTGTCTCGCTGCTTGTCTCTCTTTCTCTCTGTGTGCTTTGCTGTCTCTTTGTCTTGCTGCCTCTCCCTCTGGCTGCCTGTCTCTCTCTTTGCCTTGCTGTCTCTCGGTATCTGGCTCTGTCTCCCTCATTGCCTGTCTCTTTCTTGCTGCCTGTCTACCTGTTTGTTGTTGCTATCTCTCTGCCTCACTTTCCTGTCTCTCCCTCTGCGTCTTGCTGCCTCACTTTCCTGTCTCCCCCTCTTTCTCTGCGTCTCGCTGCCTCTCTACTTCTCTCTCCTTCTGTCTTGCTGTCTCATCTGTTTCTCGCCCTCTCTCTCTGATTCTGTGTCTGTCTCTCGTTTCGGGTCTCCTGCCTCTCGCTCGGTTTCTTCTGTCTCGTTCTATCTCCATGTCTCTGGCTCGGTGTCTGTCTCGTTCTCTCTCCATGTCTCTGGCTCGGTGTCTGTCTCGTTCTCTCTCCATGTCTCTGGCTCGGTGTCTGTCTCGTTCTCTCTTTCTCCTAGAAAAGAGCAGCTTCTAATTTTGCAAAGTTGAGACCTATGTTTAGTGTACGCTACCCAATTTTTCTAACCTTCAAAAACTTTGTTACTTTGTCAGATGTTTCTAAAAGTAGTTTGACTCCTTTCGTCAATGGCCTTTTAATGAAATGGTAACTAATCAGGTCACCCTTATCTAAAGTAGCGAGTAATTTAAATGTATTTGGTGAAAGTCAATCCTACCATATGTTATTTTGTATGGTCCGCGCGCTGTACTGTAATGTTGTTAGTTTTCTATCACGTCACAGTTTAAGATAAGAGCCAAAAATGCCTTGATTTATGACACCCATTATGTAAATGAAACTTAGAAATTTCTCTCAGGACATAAATTATTCTTGATAGAAAATTTCTATGGAGCTTCAACATGGAGCCTACTAGAAAAAATTCAAGGCACACAACACTTAAAAGGCACTCGATTGTTTTTCTACATTTTTTAACTGTTCTAAAATGTCGTTAATTTGCAATGTTGTGATGCCACCAGATGATTGAGAGCGCAGTCCGTATTAATTAAATATTTGTCTCGTTTGATGTAATACAAATTAGTAGATTGAATTTTACCAAGGGCTTTGTTATTGAATTATACGATGTAGGGGACATTTAGAGCCTATTAATCAACTCCGCAATGCAATAGCCTTTGTATTCTGTGAAATACAACAAATTCACACTTGTTTGACTGTTGCAGGTGACAATATCCGTTTTGTCTGAAGGGTTTGCAGGTTTTAAAACAATGTTGGCCTACGAAACGATAAATAATGGTTAAATATTCAATTTATTACTTTAATTTAAAAATTTCGTGCATTTTAACGGCGAAAATTGTTGTCTAAAAGTCAGCCATTTTAAATACACATGAAACGAACGTCCTGCTCCTATCGGGTGAAATCATCCATAGAAATACACGGGCGTTCATGCCCCTATCGAGTTAAAATCGAATTATCGTATGTAAATTGTCCCCTTGAAGGTGGCATGAAATTGGTTGTAGCATGGGTTGTACGTTCGGTAACGAATTTAAGCTCTACTCAGTGGATGTCCTGTAACCCGCCGCGGTGGCGTAGTGGTTAGCACGCTCGGCAACTACGCCAGTAGTTCTAGGTTCAATGCTGGGCCGTGGTGGGTCGGCTTCTTTCGGGCGAGAAGCCGCGAGTGTGCCTTCTTTCAGATGAGAAGTAAAACTCGGGTCCCGTGTGGGTGTACGATGGCATTTGCACGTAAAAGAACCGTCTACTACGCAACGGGTTGATGAGGCAAACTTTCCAGGTGTAGGAGCTCGCCCCGTGGCACCGGTAGCATTCCACAACGAGCACTAGAGCGACGATAAATAAGCGTAGGGGTGCAGCTTTGGCCGGCAACCGGCTGCAGAAAAAACTATGACCAATATATCACCCCGTGTCCATTCAGAGGGACAAATGGGTACCCGACCCTGCCATAGGCGGGAAAAGGGTTAGGAGTTGCTTTTTCAGTGGATGTCCTATGAGACGAAGTAGCTTTCAAGCCGCCCTCGGATGCTCTGCAATCACATTGGAAATCTATTTGTATTTGTCCAGGGTTCTGTTCTAGTGCTGACTTTTTGAGACATCCGCTGAGTGCAATTCATAAATTACCGTTTTTACAAGCGTCTCACTGGAATTTTCCTACTTCAAGCTGTATGGACATGGTGCAAAAAAAGAAGCCTTAACCGGAAATGGCCTGTTTCTGATGGTATGGTTGTTAGGTTTGGTTAGTCCAGGTTGGGTTTAGAGTCGATGTGGTGAGGTGCATTTAGAGTCGATGTGATGACGTTAGGTACATTTTAGTGTCGGTTTGGATAGTTTCATCTCAGGTCGATGGCTAGCTTAGATCGTTTTGGTTAGGTTAGATGTATTTAGGGTCCACTAGGATAGTTTCATTTGGAGTCAATTTGGCTAGGTTAAGTTCACTTAGGTTCGGTTTGGCTAGTTTCTTTTGGGGTTGATTTCGTTCTGTTGAGTTCACTTTGATTTCGTTAGGTTAGATTCATTTAGTGTCGCTTTGGTTAGGTTCACTTAGGGTCGATTTAGTTAGGTTAGGTTAATTTTAGGGTCGGTTCGGATAGTTTATTTGGGGTCGACTTAGTTAGGCTGGGTTCGTTTAAGATCGAGTAGTTTAGAGTCACTTAGAGTCGATTTGATGTTTCTTTTGGGACCGATTTGGTTGGGTTAGATTTATTTAGGGCAGGTGTGGTGAGGTTCATTTAGGACAGATTTAGTAAGCTAAGTTCATTTTAGGGTCGGTTTGGATAGTTTCATTTGGGGTCGATTTAGTTAGGCTGGATTCATTTAGGGTCGAGTAGGTTAGTTCCATTTATTGTCGGTTTGATTAGGTCAGTTTCATTTAGGGTCTACTAGGTCAGGTTCATTTAGGGTCGGTTTGGTTCGAGTGATCCACAGGATCAATCAGGATGACTGATGTGGAGATAGACAAGTGGAGTCCTGTGCGACCGTCGGGCTCAATAAAACTGTGGTTAGGCCGGCTATGCTGTATGGCTTAATGTTGGGCAGTGAGGAACAACCATGAAAGGAAAACGTAAGTAACTGAGATGCGAATGCTGCGTTGGGCCCCTCACACACAGCCACTTGCATTTTCCTTTCATAGTTAGTCCTCACTGCCCAACACTGAGCCATACAGCGTAGCTTTTATTGAGTCCGACGGTCGCACAGGACTCCACTTCCGTCATCCTGCATTGATGCTGTGGATCACGTCTGAGTCTATTTCCTCCTTGCTCCGAACAACTCAACTCAACCGCCACGAGTGGCGACCACTTTTCCGCTGTACACGGCCACCGAAGGCTGCCGCAGGTGGCAACGTCCACCAATGATTCCTAAGGCGAGCCATCTTAGCGGATCTATGCATTCGCCGATCCCGAAGCGCAAATGCAAGAGGGTCGATTGGAAACATCGCGAAAAAAAATGAGAAAATAGGTTGATGTGGTATGGGCATGTGATAAGTGGAGGAGGAACTGATAAGGTCCATTATGGGATTACAGGTGATGGGAGGCATCAGGAGTAGGAGAAGACGAAGACGGACGTGGGACTAGGTGGTGCAAAGGGACATGGTGACGTGCGGTGGTGGGGGATAGGCAGGAATAGAGGATTAGAATTCGCCTACCAGACCCTGACCCTGCCATGGACAGGATTAGGGTGAGACGATGAGAGTTCTTCATGTCATTTGTAGCATTTATGAATTATTCGGACATTTGGAATCAGTTTCTATGCCTGTGCTGTTGATAATTTTCAAACCTTGAGTCGAAAATTTGCATATTTTGTGGCAGTAGTTGCCGAATTAACCACATGTCGAAAAATTAAAGAGCTAAATTTGAAACGCACCTTAGGAAGTTGTTAAACATTTTTGACAGCCAGCTACCATCTACTTAATTTGAGTTATTCATAAATTTTATGATTTGCGCTTCTCTTGTCCTCAAAGGACCTCATGATAACGCGAAGTTGGCTGAATTTCTTTCAATATACATTTGCCCTTCTGAAATGACCATAAGCCCATGTGGGTAGGCCTACACACTTTTACCACAAGCAGGAAAAGTGGTTAATAATGGTGATAGTAAAGAATATTTTATTTTTGTTTCAGGGACTTGCAGGGAAACAATCTGACTTATATACGCAGAACTGATTTTGAAGGATTGAAGAAACTCCGCATACTGTAAGTAGACCGGAAGTTTACATATTCTATTTGGGCTGAGGTTATGTGCAATTAGTATGCTTGCACTTGGCCTTGGTTAAAAATGTGTATTCCTTGAATTATATAGCTAACAAATTGATGTCGTTTGATGTTGAATAGCCGTTTTTCCCTTTTCGTGTCCTGCCTAAGCAGTGTTGCCACGCGAGTATTAAAAAAAAACCGCTTCCACTTTTAGGCCTGGTTCACCCAGCAACCTATTCGATTTGATATTTCTTGTATGCAATTTTCTGAAATACGAGACAGCGTTTCACTTGGCGACTATTCAATGGGAATTTTTAACGTATTGAGGACCATTGTGCAGGGAAACACCGGTGGCCAAGTCAACTCAAAGTCGTCATAATAGATCCACATATTCCACTTATTACAGAAGGTACTGGGTTCATCGTTTTCTGAAGACTGGTCCACAATGCAAGAAACGATTTGCGTTTTCATTACAACTGAGAAATGAGGAAGAGAAATTTTTAATTACTGTAAATCTCTCGTGCAGCCAAGTTGCGTTGGACACACCAGTTCCCGTGAGATCACTGAAGTTAAGCAGCGCAAGCCCACGTCAATACCAACAAGGGTGGTTGGTAAAGAACATTGGGTGCTGCAAATTTCCCCTCTCCATCATCTTCACCTACCTCCTCATCTCCCGTGAGGAGCCTTCTAAGGGTTTGTCCTGTTATGGCTGCTTGACTTACTCCCCAACCCATGAAACTAATGCAGTAGAGTCCGCATCCCAAATATAGTCTGGGACCTGTGTATAGTCCGCATTAGCGATGGGTATATTTCATTTACTGTACAGTCTGCACTTTAAAATTTTTACTGTAGTCAGTGGCATAATTTGAAGGGGCAATGGGGGCCAAATGAATTTAATTTGAACATGTTTCAGATTGCTCCGACGATCAAATTGAAATTTGAAAGATTTTTATATTGCAATATCATATAAATAGGAATGTACTGTGTAAAGTCATGTTCGATGTAATAAAATGTTCAGAATATGAGGAGCAGTCACATATAGTCCCCACTAAATGAACCTATCTTTCACATATAGTCTACAGACTCTAGATGAGATTTTATGGTATTTTCGTTTGTCAATAGGTCAGCACCATGCAATTATAAAACCAACAAGGTTTTGGTTGTATAATTCAATGTTTGAAGAAGTGGGGTAGCCCGGCATCCCCCGACGTCTTAAGTTTTACGTTAAGGCTTACTTCATCTGCGCTGACTATCTAATATAATTTTGAGATTTATCGAATTCGAGTGGCAAATTTGATCAGGCTATGGGAAAAAATTTTTCTTGAATACGGGATTTCCAGGGAGCGGCAAATTACGTTGGACACACCTGTTCTCGTCTGATCTCCGAAGTTAAGCATCACAACCCCAGCTAGTACTGACATGGGTGGCTGCTTGGGAAAACTGGGTACCGCTGGAATCCAAAAATCGCCGCATTAGTGTAGTGTCTGTGCAATATCTGAATCAGAACTACACAGTGGTTAGGGCTCTAATGACCTTGTAGTTGAAGGGCCCTAAATATCAACAAACAAACGGGATTTCCCACACGGGCCTCCTTATGAACAACTCCATATGCTAATCACTGCCACTTCTGTATTCGTTAAAAATCCCATATACGGTATATGGGAAAAAGATTGCCATCGGACATTAGTCTTTTTATCAGACTGCTGCTGCTGGGGTGTGATGGACCTCTGGTTGGAGGTGTGTCCCGGGCTGAGTATAAGGGGAGAAAGGATCATTCATATAAAGTGAAATAGATTAGGGCACAGACGGATTCATACTACTGGTCTTTCTTACCAAGGACCATTCGGTAATGGAATGGCCTTGGAGATGGTAAAGTGGAGGGCTTCCTCAAGGAAACCCCACCATTGCTAGTATTGTAGGGGGGGGGGCATTAGAATTATAGCCTAGGGTTTTGGGCATTCTATGGTAACGTAAGTAGGAATGAGAGTTGGTCTCTCCACTGCCATATTGGCCAAATAAGGCAGCTTGCAGTGTAGTGAATTAGAATTGGGACAGAGGCCTTAATGGTTTTTTTTTTAACCTGGGCTGGTGCTGCTTGTCTCGGATCAGTTTACTGCGAAATACATGCTTTTTAGTTAAATTTAAAATTTCTGAACATTGTTTTAGAGGTCAATCATGTAATTTTAATGACACATAATTTTTTTTACCACGGTAATGACTGAGGAAGAAAACCAAAAGAATGGCTTCATTGTCGTGATAGAAACTTCATACAACAAGGGTCGGATGAAAAAAAATGGAGGATTAAGTAGCAAAGTGCTAAAACGATATTTTTCTTAGTAGGCAATAATATACATTAAAAATGGTAGAAAAAAAGAAACCGCAATAAAAATGTTAGCGTAGTTTTTCTACTTTAAATTCCTAATGTGATATCACAATAAATTCCCTCCTTCCTCTCAGCAAAATATAATTGTGAGGCTGGGCGCACATCAAATGCAGTAAAACTATTTTAAAAGCAACAACCCCCCACCAACTAAAGTCTTTTATACGAATATTTTTGTTAGTGAAAAACGTTTGTTTTGATGAAAAGCGTTTTGCTGAAAATGAAAAATTTGTCAACTGCGCAAATAGGCGCAAAAAATATGTTTGAAGCTGATGTGTTGATAACCTCACTCTGACATGCAGGTGAACTGAAGATGCTTTAATGTACAGAAAACTGTCCTAAAGCTTTCAGGCAGGCTCATTTGTGGCCCTGGGGTTAGTTAGCATACTTTATTTCAATTTCTCGATTCGATATTTGTGTGTGTGTCCTTGCGTGGGCGCGGGCGCGCGTATCACTGCAGAGGCTGCAGGCCAGGCAGAAGTCCCAAGAGGGCCTCCCATTGTTGGATTTTTGGGTGGTTCTTTGGTGTTCTAGGGCCTTTCAACTACAAGGTCATTACATCCCTGTCCACTGCATAATTCTAATACTGAGACTGCACAAACACTACACTAATGCGACAATTTTCGGGTATTAGCGGTACCCAGTTTTCACGAGCAGCCACCCATGTTAGTACGAGCTGGGGTTGCGTTGGTTAACTTCAGTAATGAGACGAGAACTGGTGTGTCCAACGCAATAATCATCTCTCCCTCCATTGTTCGACGTTCATTCTGCAAGGTCTGATCCCAAAGTGATGTGTACAGTGTCCTCACTGCAAGGGAAGGAACCCTCTAGGCTTGGCGGCTGAATTGCTGGCATACTTGACTTCGTTAATCCTTGGTTCCACGACCGATCCTGTGCAAGACAGGGGGCGACTTTATTGCGTTGGAAACATCAGTTCTCGTCTGACCGCTGAAGTTAAGCAAGTCAACCCCAGCTAGAACTAATATAGGTGGCCGCTTGGGAATTTTGGGTACTGCTTGCTAACAACCAGAAATCGTCATAACAGGCAGTGTAGTATCCCTGGAGGCTCTGCATTAGAACTGCACAGTGGACGGGGCTCTGATGACCGCAGTAGTTGAAGGGCCTTAAAACATCAACGAAACAAAAAAGAAAATGTGTAAGGTAGATCGCTGCAAGTTGGGGGATGTCCTAAGTGCGACGTCTGTCGAATATAAATTTGAATGTCCCTTCTGTAAAGTGTTAGCTGGATGTTATCATTGCACGGATACCAATGCTTGCGTGATTTATGAGCAGTCACGGTGGCTCAGTGCTAAGCGTACTTGACGTCCTGAGTCCATCTTTACAAGATCCATCTTGTGTTAGAGAGATCGCCGTAGGTCCGGGAATAGGTTCAAGTGCGCCGCTCATCGGGTGTAAAGTTGGATGTTCCTTGTCTAGAGTCCAATCCCGATGTGGTGCGTAGAAAAGAATACTTGCTGACCCGGAAAGATAGTTACAGGCTGGAAGTAAATCCCAAGCCGAACAGATCCGTCTTAAAGTCTTATCTCCATGTAATATGTTGACGTCACCACTGCAAGGATAAACCCGTACCAGATCAGATAAAATTTACAGGTGCAGCAGCTCGTCCACCTGGCGTTGGTGGTGGGAACTGTGTTCCAACGGAAAATATAAGCCGACGTTGTACTAGCAAATGGTTTCGGTCCGGGGAAGTATGATGGAGTTGAATAGATGTCCAGAATCTTGATTCTTAGTGTCTGTAGGCGGGGATCACGTCAATTTGGCGCATGACAATTTGGCGTATGGCAATTTGGCGTACGACAATTTGGCGTACATACACATTCGGCGTATGACAATTTGGCGTACATACAAATTTGGCGTACGACAATTTGGCGTACATACCGATCTCTTGGGTGCACACATTTGTTCAAAATTGCAACTGTCATAACCAGTGGCAGATCCAGGATTTTCGTCGGGGATGAGTTTAGCTAATACAGGGGGGGTTGAGCTAAACCTCACTTATTATGCAAATATAAGTTTATATGTGCATGGGAGGGGTTGCAACCCCAAAACCCCAT
The DNA here is from genome assembly GCA_013389805.1 of Trigoniulus corallinus. Classification (NCBI taxonomy): domain Eukaryota; kingdom Metazoa; phylum Arthropoda; class Diplopoda; order Spirobolida; family Trigoniulidae; genus Trigoniulus; species Trigoniulus corallinus. The sequence goes on from JAAFCE010005724.1 coordinate 2,826,059, forward strand.
CCTAGATCCGCGCGTGGTCATAACAGTCATTGCAACGGTCCCATATAACACAGTTGGGTTTGCTTGTGTTTTAGGGCCCATCGACTTCAAAGGTCATTAGGGCCCTATAACACAGTTATGGCAGGCATTCATTGTTCTATTACCTTGCAATGACTGTTGAAATATGATGTTATGACCGTTGCAATTTTGAACAAATTTGGGCACCCAAGAGATCGGTATGTACGCCAAATTGACGTACGCCAAATTTGTATGTACGCCAAATTGTTATACGCCAAATTATATATGCGCCAAATTGTCATACGCCAAATTTGTATGTACGCCAAATTGTCATACGCCAAATTGACTACGCCAAATTGTCATGCGCCAAATTGACGTAGACCCCTGTAGGCGAAAGAAGGTGCCCCAAGGATGAAAATAGGTTGGTATCAATTAGAAAAATTATTATGTCGGCATCCGGCAAAAGTAATCAACTCCTAACCCTTTTCCCGCCTATGCAGGCTTGGGTACCCATCTAGTCTCTCTGAATGGACACACGGGTGATATATTGGACGGTTTTTTCCACAGAGGGCTGCGTACCAAAGTTCAACCCCTTTGCTAATTCATAGTCGGTTTACTGTTCTTTGGGGCTCTTCACCGACGCCAGGGGACGAGCTCCGACACCTGGGAATTTTGCATCATCTACCCGTTGACTAGTAGAGAGGGTTTTTTACGTACACCACACGGGGACCTACCAACTCCTCTACCCTGTTCTTATAGCATGTCTAAAGCACCTTACTCTGTTCTCAATCGTGTTCACCATTCCTAACCCTTCTTCCACCTATTCAGGGGTCTACGTCAATTTGGCGCATGACAATTTGGCGTATGGCAATTTGGTGTAGTCAATTTGGCGTATGGCAATTTGGTGTAGTCAATTTGGCGTATGGCAATTTGGTGTAGTCAATTTGGCGTACATACCGATCTCTTGGGTGCGTAAATTCGTTCAAAATTGCAATAGTCATGACAACATATTTCAAGTCATAACAACAGTCATTGCAAGGTAATAGGATAATGAATGCCTACCATAACTGTGTTATAGGGCCCTAACGACCTTTGAAGTCGATGGGCCCTAAAACACAAACAAACCCAACTGTGTTATACGGGACCGTTGCAATGACTGTTATGACCACCCCCCCTACGCACATATAAACTTATATTTGCGTAATATGTGAGGATTAGCTCAACCCCCCCCCTTCCGACGAAAATCCTGGACCCGTCACTGGTTATAACAGTTGCAATTTTGCACAAATGTGTGCACCCAAGAGATCGGTAGGTAGGGGAGACCGGGGCAAGTTGACGATATTAAGAGTTTTCAGTTTAATTTTTTATTTTTCTTTCGAGATAAAATGTTTTACTGTGCTGAGATACTTAGAATGCACCTTTATTTATAATTTAGTGGTTTAAAGTGAAACATTTTTTGATATCTTCAAGGTGATTTTATAATTTTTAATGAACGATGTAAAATTCGTCATCTTGCCCCAGACCCGGGGCAAGATGACGGCCACTGAAAAGTAAAAGAAATTAGTAAATTCTGCGAATTCTGTTATTGTACCCTTATTTCTTTTATAATAAAATAGGATTAGGCATTATTTATTACATTGTTAAAGGTAAATGAAATAATATTTTTAATTTTTTTTGTGAATAATAAAAACGCATTAACACTAAAAATTAAAATCAAAGTAAATAGTAAATCGAATTTATTGTCAACTTAAAAGTTAATGTTTCTAGTTAAAAATAATCACAGGTAAGCTGTCCACCACAAAGAAGATGCCAGTTAACATTGAAGGTCAAGATGGTGAGTTCATCAACTTGTCCCAGTCATCTTACCCCAGCAACAATTTTAAAATTTAAGTATTATAGTAATAACATTAAAAAATTATTTTAATAATGAATACTGAATATGAATAGCCAGTTGTCTAAGGTAGATGAAAGTGCTATTAGATATTTCTATAGCTTACCTCTTTATTAATTATATCTTATTTCCAAAATTTGGTTTCATATAGCACACAGCAGGAAAAAATCGAAACTCATGTAAATAATATAGTAATGACAACAGTGCCTTGACAAAATGATTTTTTAGTGTCTAGTCATGAGGATTACTAGTAGTATTCATATGATGCTGCTAACTATCAGGAAAATCTCTAATTAAGGCATTAGTCATCTTGCCCCGGTCTCCCCTACGCCAAATTGTCATATGCTGAATTTGTGTGTATGCCAAATTGACGTGATCCCCCTACTCAGGTAGGATGCTGCTGCCTTCATAGGTCAAAAGCCCGCTTTTGTCCAATTGAAGCATATGAGCAACCCAGCTACCAACCTAGTGCTTCAACCTCTATGCTTATTTATCGTCTACTTACGTATTCTCCTTCACTGGGGTACTTTTCCTCCACTAACGCCAGGGAACGAGCTCCTACTCCAGGAAATTTTGCTAAACGACATATAGATTTTGTCAGACGTTGTCAGGGTCCTTTTACATGCAAGTGACTGTAGGCATCACTCTTGAACACGAGGTGGTGCTTGGATAAGTGTGTGTGTGTTTTCTGGCGATCCTCACATTTTTGAAATTTTTGGAAGCCTGTGACAGAAAAAAAAGCAGATCAAAACCCGCCTTTTATAAGGCGAGCAACTAGACCCAGGAAAACGGTAGGGCTGCAGTTTGTGGGATCCTATAAACGGTGTGAGGAGCTTGGCGTGAGTTCAGGGGCATAAGCCTAAACACACGCCTTTTTGGCTTTCCCATCGTTCGCCAGCACAGCATAAGTGTCGTCTAACTAGACAGATACGAGGCTGTGCTGGACGCCCACTTTCTTGCAGCTGGTTTAGTCATTTTTATTATTTATTTATTTATTAATTTATTTATTTTTGCATATGTTTCTATTGTTTGTTGGTCTTTCTTTCATCTATTTTTATCTGTTGGGTTTGGGTTTTGATTGAGGTTGTATAGGAGGACTGCCAGGGGAGTGTGAGACCTCCACTCACTTGGCAATGATTAGTCCATTAATGAGTGTCTCCTGTGGGGTTGGACGGCACCCCCCACAGGTAGCCCTGCCAATACTGCTGCAGGTTCTGGACGTCTGACTGGGGTGCCCCCATTCAGAGTTGTCATACCACATAGGGGGGGCCAAACTGAGACTAGGTACATGGAATATGGGGACCCTCTCAGGAAAAACTGGGGAACTAGTCACCACACTCAAGCATAGGAAGATCAGCATTGCATTCCTCCAGGAGACAAAATGGAAGGGTAATAGGTCAAGGGCCCTGGGGGAGGGATACAAGCTGATTTATACAGGCAGTGAAGAGGGACGAAATGGGGTGGGAATTATTTTAAGTAGTGATTTGCAGCAGGGGATCACTTCAATCAGGAGAATCAACAGTAGGTTAATGTTAGTTACTGTAGTTTGGCAGGGTATAGGGCTCCACCTCATAAACGCATATGCCCCCAAGCTGGTCTGGGTGACACCATAAAAGCAGCCTTCTGGGATGATTTTGATGAGGTGGTGCAGTCAGCTGACAACACAATGACAGGGCAGAGAAAACGAGTGACTCATTATTGGGGTGACTTTAATGCACACATGGGCAATGAGGGTCAGGGATATGAGGATTACATGGGGGATAGGGGTATGGGGCAATCAACCTAGAGGGGCAGAAGGTACTTGAAACAGCAAGATCACATGGCCTTGTTTTGGCCAATACATGGTTCAAGAAGAGGGGAAAACACCTAATAAATTTCATGTCACCACAGGGGAGGTCACAAATAGACTTTTTCATGGTTAGGAAGCAGCACAGGACAGAGGTCCAAGACTGCTGGGCACTACCCAGTGAGGATTTCCAGAAGGAAATTTGACATAAGCTGCTCATGATAGAATTACAAATAAAGGGAACAGTGAAGCAACATACCTGGAAGGGAGAATCCATTATTAGGTGGTGGAAACTGCCCACCAAGGCAGATGAATTCAGACAGGAGGTTCTCAGCCAGGTCGACTGGAACTGGGATGGATCAGCCAATGCCATGTGGTACACGGTTGCTAGGAAGATTAGGGGATGTGGAGAGGCACTGCTAGGTAGGGGTAGAGTAGGAGGCACTTATCAGGGTAGGCAGACATGGTGGTGGAATGAGGAGGTGGAAGCTGCCAGCAAACTAAAGAAGGTAGCTTTCCATAGGTGGAGGGAGTTAGGGTATCAGGTCTTCAAAGATAGACTATGTTCAGGCAAGGAAAAACGCCAGGAGGACCATCGCCCTGGCCAAGTACCAGAAGTACGAGGCATTATATGAAAAGTTGGGGACAAGGGAAGGAGAGAAGGCAGTTTTTTGACTAGCTAAGGCCATGGATAGAAGTAGTAAGGATGTTACCAGGGCTATAACGGTCAAGGATGCCAATGGTAGAGTTCTGTTCCAATCAGCAGAGGTAATCAAAAAGTGGGAGGAATACTACCACACCCTCTTAAATGCTGCCAACTGTGCAGCAGGCACAGACAGCCACCCCATCACTCCATTAATAGTTGACAGGGTGAGGGAGGAGGAAATAGTCACAGCCCTTCAAAAAATAAAGGGTCACAAAGCAGTAGGCCCAGATAAGATCCCCATTGATGTTTGGCACACCTTGGGGACCACAGGAATTACATGGCTAGGGAAGCTTTTTAATAAGTTAGCAAATGGGGATAGGATACTTTCTGCATGGTGAGAGAGTCTTATAGTTCCACTGTTCAAGGGCAAAGGTGATGCCCAGAACTGTGGAATCTATAGAGGCATAAATCTAATGAGCCATTCTATGTAGCTGTGGGAGTGAGTCATAGAGTGTCGCCTCAAAAAACAAACTAGTTCCAGGGAAATCAATTTGGGTTTATGCCTGGTAGGTCGACCTACCATGGAATCATAGAGCAGCAAAAAAGGACCTTCATGCAATATTCATTGACCTGGAGAAGGCATATGATAGTGTCCCTAGACAGGTAGTATGGAATGTTCTAAGAAAGACAGGGGTTGATGAAGGCCACATTAGGATAGTGCAGGATATGTATGATGGTTCCATCACTAGGGTGAGGACAGCATAGGGTAACGCTGCAAGCTTCAACGTGCAGGTGGGTGTGCATCAAGGGTCTGCACTTAGCCCATATCTATTCACTCTAGTAATGGATGAGCTGCTGACGGGAGTAGGAGAATGGTCCCCTCAGTATTCGCCAATGATATAGGAAGGCTAGAGGAGTCCAAAGAGGATGCACAAAAGGGCCTACAAGACATTAAGACAGCAATGGAATGAGGGGGTCTGAAGGTAAACATGAGGAAGACTGAGTACCTAGCTTTTAATTTTAGTGGCCAGGGACAAGGGGGTGAGATTCTTTGCAGAGGAGAGACGATTCCAGTGGCACAAGAGTGTCGTTATTTAGGATCAGTTTTTCAGTGCAATGGAGAAATAGATTCTGACGTGACCAATAGGATCAATGCAGCATGGCTGAAGTGGAGACAGGCGAGTGGGGTCCTATGTGACCGCCGGGTCCCGATTTAGTTGAAGGGTAAAGTGTACAGAACCGTCTTTAGGCCCGCAATGCTGTATGGCTTGGAGTGCTGGGCAGTGAGGAAGTACCATGAAAGGCAAATGCAAGTGGCCGAGATGCGCATGCTGCGCTACATGAGTGGGGTATCATGGCGGACAGAATTAGAAACGAGTACGTTAGAGGTAGCTTGGGGGTGGGAGGCATTGCAGAACAGATGAGAGGGAACCGGTTGCGGTGGTATGGGCATGTGATGAGGAGGGGAGAGGAGGAGATTATTAGGTCCATTGTGGGACTGCAGGTGACTGGAGGGACCAGAGGTAGAGGGCGACCGAAAAGGGCGTGGGAGCAGGTGGCAGGGACCCGACCCTGCCTCAGGCGGGAGAAGGGTGAGATGATGATGATGATGATGACTGTAGGCATCATTCTTCCCTTCTCTTTTTCTGCCTTTCTCCCGTTTCTCTCACTTTTTCCCGTTTCTTTCATTTTTTCTTTTTGCTCTCACTTTGTTTCCCCATTCTTCCCTCCCTCCCTGTCCCTCTTTCTGCCTTTCTTCGTTTCTTTCACTTTTTCCCCATTCTCTCTCTCTCTCTGTCCTTCTTCCCATCTATTTCTGCCTTTCTCCCGTATCACGCTCTTCGTTTCCGCATTCTCTCTCCCTCTCCTCACCTCTTTCTGCCTTTCTCTCTTTCTCACTTTGTTTCCCTCTTCTCTTTGTCTCCGTCCTTCACACTCCCTTTCTCTTGCTTTTTCCCCTGGAGCGACTGTATTGCGTTGGACACACCAGTTCTCGTCTGATCACTGACGTTAAGCAACGCAACCCCAACTAGTGCTAACATGTGTGGCGGCTCTGCATTAGCACTGCATCCTTCTAATGCAGACTCTGCATTAGAATTGTTTGTTTGTTTGTTGTGTTTAAGGTCCCATTAACTACAAGGTCATTAGAGACCCGTCCATTGTATAGTTCTAATGCATAGACTGCACAGACACTACACTAATGCAACGATTATGGGGTATTAGCAGTACCCAGCTTTCCCGAGCGACCACCTATGTCAGTAGTAACTGGGCTTGCGTTGCTTAACTTCAGTGATCAGACGAGAACTGGTGTTTCCAACGCAACTCGCAGCTCCCCCTCTGCATTAGAAGTATGCAGTGGACGGGGCTCTAATGTTCTTTCCCCATTCTCTCCTTCTCCCTCCTTCTCCCCAATGAACATATGAAGTGATTGCATGACATTTAGAGAAATAGGTGCTGGACAGCCCTGGAACGGCGAATATGTCCTTTCACGTTGTCGCTATAGAGTGCGAGACTATCATCAGGCTTTAAAATCAATAAAGTTGCTCCAACGGTAGTTCGGTTATCGCAACCACTTGGCATTTAGCTTTTCAAGTGGTATCAAGTAACATCCAACAATAGTGAATGACAAATTTTCACTGTGTGGCCGTTTCCCCGTTTCGTTCCTATTCATTGTACTAGGGCTGAGGTCGCTGCCTGATAAATCGTCTGAAGTAGGCCTTGCATGGTCTTCAGAAAAAATGTTTGTCCTTCGATTTTATTGACAAAATGTAGGTTGTCATTTGCCCCTCCAATGTCATAATTTGTGATTAAGAACCTTTTTGAAACGTTGAAATCATCCTAACTAATTCCTTTCCCACCCATGGAAGAGTCGAGTGCCCATTTTTTCC
>JAAFCE010005724.1:2833276-2850222 GCA_013389805.1 Trigoniulus corallinus
TGAGGCACTTTTCCTATCCCGACTCCACGGAAGAAGCTCCTCTGCCTGCAATTTTACCGATCAGCAAGTTTTATGTAGAAAGGGTTCTTCTAAACACAAGGCACATTGTACAAACCACTTAGGGCCCCGGCTTCACTTACCATCCGACGCGACGAAAGGCGCACTGAGCGCCTCTCAATCTCAATCAAAAGGTCCTTGATCGAACCTGAAGCCAATGATGGAGTCCAACGTGCTTCCTCCTCGACACAGAGACTACATCACCCGAATTATACTCATTATTTCGCCTATGGCAGGACGGGGAGATCGGTCCTGGATTTAGGCCATTAATGTACCGCTGCACGACATAATACAATTTCACTCCATACATCGTCCACCCATGCATTACATCATCTCTTGCCCATAATCTGCCCTGGTCACCTGTTAACTTGTGGAAGTCCCGTGGGAGCCGGCTGCCAACATAATGTGGCAAATCTCTGCACGAGATCATCATTGTCATTCCCTTTTTCTGCCTGCAAGACTGTCCAAATTGCGTTGGACACACCAGTTCCCGTGAGATCACTGAAGTTAAGCAACGCAAACTCACATTAGTACCAAAATGGGTGATTGGTAGAGAACGTTGGGTGCAGCAAATTTCCCCCCTACTACATCCTCTACACCTATTTCCTCCTCTCCCGCGAGCAGCCTCCTAAAGCCCGCTTCACAATAACATCGGGAACGAGAACGGCAACGGACGGGAAAGTTGAAAAAATATCAACTTTTCCGTTAAACGTAAGCCGTTCGACCAACAGGAGCGCACCTCCACCACATGACGTACCCGTCGCCCCTCCCCTCTGCCCAAAACACGTTTTCCGTTGCCGTTCCCGTTGCTGTTCTGAAGCGGGCTTAAGGCTTCGGCCTGTTATGGCTGCTTGGCTTACTCCCAAGCCCGTTAGTTTAACATACAAGAGGGTCGAATCTGCGGGTTATGGCATTCCACTCGTACCTATATCTCACTGAGTTCCCTCCTTCACACACTGGGAGCGGCGAGTTGCGTTGGACACACCAGTTCTCGTCTGATCACTGAAGTTAAGCAACGCAAGCCCAGTTAGTACTGACATGAGTGGTTGCTTGGGAAAGCTGGGTACTGCTAATACCCAATAATCGTCACATTTGTGTAGTGTCTGTGCAGCATATGCATTAGAACTATGCAGTGGACGGGTCTCTAATGACCTTGTAGTTGACGGGACCTTAAACACCAACAAACAACAACAACAACCTTCACACACTACCATCTCCCTCGCACCTTTTGGGTGAGACTGTATTGGACACGTCAGTTTACGTCTGACCACTGAAGTTAAGCAGCGCAATCCCAGCTGGTACTAACGTGGGTGGCTGCTAGGGAATGCTGGGCACTGCTAATACCCAAAAGTCGTCGTAACAGCGTAGTGTCTGTGAAGACTTTCCATTAGAACTATGCTGTGGATGGGGCTCAAATGACCGTTGTAATTGAATGACCCTAAAACACCAATAAACCAATCAACCTGCACCCTTTCTACCACCTCGCGAAAACATCAGTTCTGCTTTTGACGAATATTCCGTTACTACCGGGACGAACGATGACCTCCTAGGTAACAAGGCCTTTGCAGTGTGACGTCACAAGCTAGTGACGTCACACAAAGTAGTGCTAACCTGCTATGAAAACGACCATATTGTCTGTATTTCAAGCAGGTTTTTTAAATGATATTTCAGTCGCGTTTTTTTAACTTAAATAATTTTCATACCTAAATCATATTATTATGGATTTGCTTAAGTAAAATGTCACATAATTGTGTTGTGCCTGGATGCAAGGAAAACTGCAGAAGTGGACCTAAAGTTCACGTCTTTAGTTTTCCAAAACATCCCAAAATGGATTATACTGTAGCCATTAAGAGAAAGGATTTTGCATTGACCAAACACAGAAAGGTAAGCAGATTTAATATTTAATGAGTGGTATTAGGCTGATATCAATTAGGACATAGGCTTATATATTTAAATTTAATTTATTATACTTCTAACATTGCTAAAAAGTGAGGGAAAATAGGCTGAGGTGATATGGACCCATCAGAAGAAGAGGGGAGAGGAGCTCATTAGGTGTATCCCAGGAATGCAGGTGGTTGTAGCATCCAGGGTAGGGAGAAACTGATGCTGATGTGGGAACAGGTGGTCATAACGACATGGCAATGTGTGGGGTGAACAGGTTTGTTTGTTGGTGTTTTGGGGCCCTTCAACTACAAGGTCATGGTCCATAAGGACATGACAATGTGTGGGATGTACAGGTTTGTTTGTTGGTGTTTTAGGGCCCTTCAACTACAAGGTCATTAGAACCCCATTCACAGCATAGTTCTTATGCAGAGATGCACAGACACTACACTAATGTGACGAATTTTTGGTGTTAGTAGTACCCAGGTATCCCAAGTGGTCACCCATGTCAGTACTTGCTGGGGTTGCACTGCTGTGTGTCCAACGCAACAGGGACCTGGTGGGAAATATATGGGAGTGGAGGGCTAGAACTCACAGACCCGACCATGCTACAGGCAGGATAAGGGTATGATAATGACTGGTAACATATTAATCTAAGTATGTACTAATGTTTTACACCCACGTTATGTGTTGTGCATATCATCCAAACTAAGCCTATGACAGCTGAGATCATCATCATCATTATCATCATCTCACCCTTCTCCCGCCCGAGGCAGGGTCGGGTCTGCCGGTTCTAATCCTCCACTCCCGTCTATCCCCCACCAAGTCCCCCTCCACCCCACACACCTTCATGTCCCTTTGCACCACCTGTTCCCACGTTCGTTTTGGTCGTCCTCTACCCCTACTGCCCCCAACTACCTGCAGTCCCACAAAGGACCTAATAAGTTCCTCCTCTCCCCTCCTCATCACATGTCCATACCACCTCAAACGCTTTTCTCTCGCCTTCTCTGCAATGTACCCCACCCCCAAGCTACCTCTAGCATAATTGTTTCGGATTCTGTCGGATTGTGACACCCCACACATGTAGCGCAGCATTTGCATCTCTGCCACTTGCATTTGCCTTTCATGGTTCTTCCTAACTGCCCAACACTCTGAGCCATACAGCATCGTGGGCCTAACGACAGTTCTGTAAACTTTGCCCTTCAACTTTATTGGGACCCTGCGGTCACACAGGACCCCACTTGCCTGTCTCCACTTCAACCATCCTGCATTAATCCGACGGGTCACGTCAGAATCATGCTCCCCATTACTCTGGAAAACTGATCCTAGATAGCGAAATTCCTGCACCACCAGGATCCCCTCTCCCCCACAACGTAACTCATCCTCTTGCTCCTGGCCACTTAAATTGAAAACCAGGTATTCAGTCCTCCTCATGTTAACCCTAAGGCCCCCTCCTGCCATTGCTGTTTTAATGCCTTGTAGGCCCTTTTGTGCATCCTCCTTGGACTCCTCGAGCCTTCCCACATCATCTGCAAATACCAGGCACTGGGGGGCCCATTCCCCTATTGCCGTCAGCAGCTCATCCATTACCAGAGTGAATAGTTATGGGCTAAGTGCTGACCCTTGATGCACACCCACCTGCACGTTGAAGCTTGCAGTGTTACCCCATGCTGTCCTCACCCTAGTGATGGAACCATCATAAATATCCAGCACTATCCTAATGTGGCCTTCATCAACCCCTTTCTTTCTTAGGACATTCCATACTACCTGTCTAGGGACACTATCATATGCGTTCTCCAGGTCAATGAATATTGCATGAAGGTCCTTTTTAGCTGCTCTATGCCCTATGACAGCTGAGATGTATAGAAAAAATAATCATAGGGGTAGAAAAGATAGGTATGCATGTTATTTGCATAGCTGATGACAAAAGCAGTAGAGCAACTCCTAACCCTATCCTCCTTTTGGTAGGATCAGGTACCAGTCTTGTCAGAGCAGCAAATTGAATTGGACACACCAGTACTCGTCTGATCACTGAAGTCAAGCAGCACAACCCCAACTAGTACTGACATGGGTGGCCGCTTGGGAAAACTGGGTACCGCTAGTATCCAAAGCCGTCACATTGGTGTGTGTCTGTGCAGTTTCTGCATCAGAACTACACAGTGGATGGGGCTCTAATGACCTTGTAGTTGAAGAGCCCTGAAACACCAACAAACAAAAAACCAATCTTGTCCTCATGAATGCACACAATGGTGTTATTTTGGACATTGTTTTCCACAAAGCTTGTTTATCATTGGTCTACTGTTCATTGGGGCACTCCACTGATGCCAGTGAGGGAGCCAGGGGTGGATCCAGAAGGGGGAGCGATGCCCCCATTGCTCTCCCTTCAGTGCCTCAATAAGGTGCTTATTTTAACTGATGCATGATTGAGCTTTGCAACTGATTAAGGCATTGCTGCATTTGCTATTCCCATTTCTATACTACCAGTCCAATCTGCAGTTGGCTAAACCACTGAAGATAGGACATTATTTAAGGGGCTAGATTTATACTAAGAGATTCTGAATATTAAAAGTATTTGGAGTGCACTTTGAAGTGATCCCCCTGATCCGCCTCTGGATCTGTCAGTGGGATGAGCTCCTACAGCTGGAATTTTTTTTAATCCACAACAGAAAAAATTCTTTATGCTCACTTTAGTATGTTTATAAAACTTCTGCCCTGAAAATTGACAGCTTCATAAAGCATTATCTCCTACTAGTGTAAAACATCAAAATGTTAAATTAGTTTTAAACTTTTTAATATTGTAATTGAGCACTCAATCCACTAGGATAGTTAAATCTTTCATGTAGTTTAGAGACTTCCATGGCTATTGAAGAAAAAATAAGTGAGGCAGAAATCAAAAATCGAGCATTCATCTGTAGTGTGTATTTAGGTATGTAGCATAGGTAGTGTGTATCTTTAATTTGCATGTGTTTCTTACAAAAATTTACATTTAAAATGTTTTATATTTTATTAATAAATACATCACTACTTTGCTGTGAAAGGGCAAGCGTCAGCATTCTTTTGCAGTAGGTTTTAGCACTTTAGGCCTTTTGGGTGACGTGAAATGTGCGAGGGGTTGCAGCATTAGGTTGGCAGGTCGGCCATAGAAAAATTCCGGGGAGCGCCTTATTGTGTTGGACATACCAGTCTCGTCTGATCACTGAAATTAAGTAACGCAATCCCAGCCAGTGCTACCATGGGTGGCCGCATGGGAAAACTGGGTACTATTAGAACTTGTAGTCGAAGGGCCCTAAAACGCCAGCAAAATAAAAAATTCCGTCTAACAGTTGGAAACGGAAAAAATGGACATATTACCCCACAATTTTCAGGAAAGGAGTCGATTTGTGATTTCCAACTTGTTTTTGTTTCATTTCCTGCTATGCCTCTTCAGTCAGTTGAATTTTTTTTTTTTTTTTTTGAAAGTGAACAACGAATTTTGTTTTTCAAGATGGTTGCCGTAAGGGAATAAGGGCAAGTAATACGGATGCATTACTATGATTTTTGGTTGGCAGCCTCGGGATATATAAAATTAAAAATGTTCTTTGGACAGGATCTACTTTTGTTCAATTTCTGTTGTCTGTTGCTCATACCCATTCGGAGAAATTTTATTTCTGTTCCCCAACATCCATTCGGCGATGAAGAAAACCGTGTAATTCGATTTTCACTCGCTGGCGGCAGCACTCTGGCTCATGCATATTCATGGGTTCTTTCTCTTCCAAAAATAATATTTTGTTTTCCGCATTTGAAATATTTCACAATGTCGAATTTGAAATTTTTAAGAGCATTTTAAAGCTGTCACCGAGGCGGTCCAGGAGGTGTTGTGTATGAGTACAGCGTCAGTGGGCCAAGTTCGATACTAGATTCTGGTGGGACGGCTTCTTTGGAGCGAGAGAGAGAGGTCCTGAGTATGCTTTCCGTCAGAATAGGGAGTAAAGTCGTGGCCCCGTGTGGTATGCGATGTAATTTTCACCTAAAAGAACCCTCTCTACTATGCAACGTGCAGATGAGACTAAATTTCCAGGTGTAGGAGTGCCCCAACGAACAGTAGACCGACAATAAATAAGCATAGGTGTTACCGCTTTGGTCGGCAGCTCGCTGTGAAAAAGCCATGTCCAATATACTGTATAATATACAATAAGCGAATCAGGTGCTGCCTTAGGCGGGAAAAAGGGTTAGTAGCTATTTCGGTTTTGGAAGTGCGACTCTTAAACCTTTCCGCCACCGAAACCCACTACGCAATCAAAATCCGGAAAAATTGTGAAGAAATCTAGATGTAGCCCTACAATGATTTCTAATATTAGCTCAATCATGAATGATCACGGGAAGCACGAATTGCACCTGGAAATAACTAGAAGTCCCTATTACCCCTCCCAGCTGTATAGCCAGGAGAGCCTTCAGGTGCCAATTTTCACTAACGATTTTATCTATAAAAAAGCCGCCTCAGTAGCTCACTGGGTAGCACGCTCGGTAACTGCGTCAGTAGTTCTAGGGTTCGACACTGGACCGAGTTGGGTTGCCTTCTTTCGAGCGAGAGACAGAGACACCGAGTGCGCTTTCTTTCGGATGAGTAGTAAAACCGACGTCCCGTGTGGTGTCGACCCTCTCTACTATGCAACAGGTATCATCATCATCATCATCATACCCTTATCCTGCCTGTGGCGGGGTCGGGTCTGCGGGTTCCAACCCTCCACTCCCGTCTGTCCCCCACCAAGTCCCCGTCCACCCCGCACACCGCCATGTCCCTCCAGACAACTTGATTCCACGTCAGCTTTGGTCTCCCCCTACCCCGGATGCTGCCGACCACTTGCATCTCTCGAATGCACCTGACGAGCTCCTCTTCCCCTCTTCTCATAACATGTCCATACCACCTGAGCCTATTCTCCCTCAACTTTTCGGCGATGTCCACCATCCCCAAGCTACCTTTAATATACGTATTCCTAATTCTATCTGCCCTTGAGACGCCGCACGTGTACCGCAGCATTCGCATCTCGGCTACTTGCATTCTATTTACATGACTTTTCTTCACTGCCCAACACTCTGATCCATACAGCATAGCTGGCCTAACCACTGTCCTGTAAAACTTCCCTTTCAGCTTGATTGGGACCCTCCTATCACACAGGACAGGCAACAGGTAGATAGGCAAAATTTCTAAGTGTACGGGTTCACACCTGGCGTCGGCGGAATGCTCCAACGAACAGTAGACCGACGATAAAAAAAAGCATGGGGGTTGCAGCTTTGACGGCAACCGGTTGTGGAAAATCAATGTCCTATCTACCACCCTTGTGTTCATTCACAGGGACAAGATGGGTACCTGACCCTGTCATGGGCGAGAAAAGGGTTAGGCGTTGCTTTAGTTGGATCTAAGTTTGTTTCCTCCGTGCTGTTTTGAGACATGTCATTGCTATTTCTTGGTAAGCATTTCCATTTCGTCTACTTGCTTTGACAATATTGAATTCTTTCTTCCAAAATTTTCTTAGTGCCATGTTGGTAGCCTCACACATTTCCACCCACCTGGTAAAAAGTGATCTTACGGAAAGTTTTTTGTTTTAAATTTGTAGTTGTCAGTTGATCCACAGCTCAAATCAGAGATGTAGTCGTCAGAGTAAGAAAAATCACCTTGATTAATTCGAACTGCTCTGGTAACTGTTCTTGTAGGTCTTTTGGATGGTACCTCACGTGACTGAGTCATTAACAAAGGCACGCTTCGTTAACCAAGAGGGTTTTTTCTTTCTCTCTACTTGTGGCTAACTGAGGTAGTCGTTAACCAAAGTTCCACGTACAGGTAGTCGTCGACTTACGACCTATGCAACTTACGACTGTTCGACTTTACGACCAGTATTTTTGAAACTAATCATCATCATCATCATCATCATCACACCCTTCTCCAGCCCGTGACTGGGTCGGGTCTGTCGGGTCCAATCCTCTACCCTGCCTATCTGCAACAAGGCCCCCATCCACCCTGCACACAACCATGTCCTTTTGCACCACATGTTCCCAGTTGGACTGGTATTGCAGTGTTTTAATGGCATAAAATATACAATAATAATGTAAGAAAATTATGATAAAATATGACTTAAAGATTTATATAACATCATTTCACAGTGCAGTATAATACTAGAAATTTCAAGGTGCAGGTAGGTATGCATCAAGAGTTCACACTTAGCCCATACTTATGCACTTTAATCATGGCTGAGCTGCTGGCAGGAGTAGGGGAGTGGACCCCTCAGTGCTTGATGTTTGCTGAAGATGTGGGAAAGCTTGCAGAGTCCAAAGAGGAGGCACAAGGCCTACAATACGACGGTGTCACAAGAGGTGCTACAAGAGGAGGCACAAGGCCGACAAGCCTACAGCCAGGCCCCCATCCGGGGTGGATGGGGGTGAAGGATTGGAACCCGCTGACCCAACCCAACCACGGGCTGGAGAAGGGTGTGATGATGATGATGATTTCACAGTACATTACTGTACATACTGTATAGCAGTGGTCTTCAAACATTGTCGACTCACGGAACCCTAAGAACAATGTTTTGGGGAGCCCCATCCCAGCTTTAGAAAAGTATATTTTGCCGCTGCTAACGAATCGGCTACGAATTTTTATTTTGACTCGTGGAACCCCCAGAGGTGCACTGCGGAACTCTGGGGTTCCGTGGAACACAGTTTGAAGACCGCTGCTGTATAACCTACTCAACTTACGACTAAATCGTGTTACGACCGGTCTGTCGGAACCAATTGCGGTCGCAAGTCGACGACTACATGTATTAATTTTTAAAGGATGTTGTAATCTGAAACCTCCCTGATAAGTCCCGTTGTAAATTTAATTTGGTTTGCTGGTGTTTTAGGGCCCTTCAACTACTAGGACATTAGAGCCCCTTCCACTGCATAGTTCTAGTGTAGAGACTGCACAGACATTAAACTAATGCCACGATCATTGTGTATTAGAAGTACCCAGTTTTCCCAAGCGGCCATCCATGTCAGCACTAGGTGGGGTTGCGGTCCGTAACTTCAGTGATCTGACGAGATATGGTGTGTCCCACGCAATAAGCCGCTCCTGGTCCCTGTACACCATCAAAGGGGAAGTTTTTAAATAGTGAAATTGGGACTCTAAAATTGGACTAAAGTTGGACTACTAAACTAATTCAGATTATGTTTTATTTGATAATGTTCCGAATTTGTCATGGAAATTTATTTAAGTATTAATTTGTAGTGGTAATTATATTTTGAAATAATATTGCCTTCGATAATATTGCCACTCATTTATATTGCCACCCTTAGTCCTGCCCATCACTTTTTGATGTAATTTCGTCTCCATAACATGCAACTATTAATATTGCCTTCCATACTATTGCCATTAAAATATTTACCCCTCCTTAGTAAAGAAGTTCAAAAATCCTCGTTAACATCGCCCCATCAAAAAATTTCTTTTATTACATTCCCTGTTGTCTTTGACACATTGTGAGCTTCCATATGGGCAATTTTTGGCCATTTACCCACTTGTTGGCAACAGGCCTGGTTGGCAAGTAAGTCACATATTCTGATCCTTAATGTTCTGATAAACTCAAATTAATACAGTAATTTCTGTCATCATGTAAGGTTTTCAAAGGTATGCAAACGTTCATAAAGATGGAAAGCAAGAAGTATATCAAAAGGCAGGGGATTTTCTCTAGATAAGAAATTATAGGTGAGCAGAATGGTTGTAACTGGCACAGCATATCAAGAAATGGTAGTTGAAAAGGGAATGATTTGTCAGGCTGTTTTCTCTATTTGAACCAAAGTTGTCTTTTAACCCATTAACTGCCAAATTTTTTTTTCAAAAATTTTATGCTAATTTTGTTTGTTTTGATTGTGTTGACAAGAAAAAATGCACATTCACTGTAGGGCACAATGGCAGATGCTATCTACTTTTAATGCCATGCTTGAATACAATCAGGATATATACCAACATGGCATTTGGAACACCTTTCAGACCTTCCTCTTACACACTGCACATTTTCTCTGTTTTCCTGTTTCTGTTCGTTCATCAGATATTGATGGTATTGCAAGATATGCTCTAGAAATCATCCTTCTGTAATCCAGCAAAGGTAATCTTCCATTTGCTAGACAATACAGCACATGTGCATTCACTACTGCAATGCCAATGGCATTGGTAACAAGGGGGAAATACCTTTTTTTTCCTGTAATTCTGGGTTTTTGGACATTCCTGTCTAGTTTATCAACACCTCCCATATGCCTGTTATATTTGGCGATGAGTTTTGGTTAGGGCACTTTGTTTTTTAGTTCTGCTCCATCTGCATACATTTGACATAAGCTCAATGGAGTCATGATTTGTAAGCTTTTTTACACAGCTTTTGTCATTCCAAGAGACAGCCAATATTTCTTTTGGTGGATCATATTGGTAGTCACATGTCCCCTAACTTTCTTCTTCATCTCCTTGTCAGCTAGGATTAGGCAGTTGATCATTCTGTTCATTTGATCTGTTCCAGTTGCCCTCATGCCATTTTTCTGTAAATGACTCTTGAAAGAATATCCAGTGATGAAATTGTCAAAATATATTGTGTGCATGATAGGTGTATCTAAAATTGACATTATTTTCAAAACAACAGATGTCCAAAGCTCAGTTACTGTTGTGTACTTCTGAGTGCTTCTTCCCTTTCCTTCATACACCTCCATTTTGAACTAATAACCTCTTAGTGAGCAGGCAATGATCCATTCCTGGAATCTGAACCTCACAGGCTTGCCACAAATAAACCGTTTCAAGTAATGGTGCACATAATATTGTATCATTAGCTCATCCATGCTCAAATTTTCTGTGAGATTCATGGGCAGGAATATCTTAGCTCAGTATTATGATTGAAATGAAGAGAGCACTTGATTTCAATGTACCAGTTTCTTCACACCAATATAACTGTTATTGATGAAGGGAATGATACCCAGTGAATATCAGTATTCCTAAAAAAAAATTTCTTATGCACTCATTTGATAGTTGGAAGGAATGAACATGTTTTTGTGTGGCATATTTCAATGATTGTTGAACAATTTCAGTGACAATACCATCATCAAACAGCATCTGAAAGCACTCAACTGGACTTTTTCCCTTCAATACACTTATGGGATCATTTTTTTTGTCCAAAACATCTGAACTTAGACTTTCGAATAACTGGCATGCTTTTTCCTCCAGCTTGTCTTCAATGATGGCTTTCGTGTTTAGTGGGTGGGGAAGCTACACCCCCTTTGGGAATACCTGTAGTTGTGAGGACATGTAGATCTTGAGTTACTGCATAATCTAATTGTTCATTATCAGAGACTTCATTGACTTGTTCTGGTGAAATATCTACTCTACAATATCAATAGGTCCCTGGTTTTCCTCATCATCAGCAGGAACAAAATAATCAGAATTTACAATTTCATGAACTTCTTTCAAAGAACGAAGCATGTATTGTGCCATTTGCTGTAAAATAAAATTGCAAAATGTTTCCTGATATTTACATCACCAATAGCCATTTGATGGTCCATTGCAGAACTTCCATATAATTCAATTAGAAACTCACTAATGATGTAGAAAATCCTCTAAGATGAAAATTAATTGCAGCAGAAAATGATTTTTTGAATTTTGAAATGCAAAATTTTTCACTATACCAAATTGCTTGCACAAATTGAGGGAACAACTTTATATTATAATAAAACCTATTGCGCCAATATGATAAATAAAACTTGCCGGCTTTAGCAGACAATGTGTATTATAGTCTTGCGATTATTTGTTTTTTTTTAAATTTAACAACAGTCGGCAGTACTGCAGCGGTTAAAGTTTCTAGTTAAAGAATGTTAAATCCATATCTATTTTGTCTTAGGTTAGTCAATTTTCTTAGGTAAAGAACAAACCTCATTACTATTGGCAAAAGGCAATATTAAAGGGATCTCCATAATATGGCTCCCTCTACTGTATTATGAATATACAGCCCGTGATGGTGCTGCCTCTGTAGAGAGATATCGAACTAAGAAGAGTACAGTTGAAATATCAAGGGATTATTAGGATAGTGCTGGATATGCATGGTGCTTCCATAGCCAGAGTAAGAAATGTTTTTTGGTTGTTTGTTTTTTTGGTGCTTTAGGGCCCTTGAACTACAGCATCATTAGAGCCACATCCATCCAGGGTCTACGTCAATTTGGCGTATGACAGTTTGGCGTACATACAAATTTGGCGTACGTACCGATCTCTTGGATGCCCAAATTTGTTCAAAATTGCAACGGTCATAACAACATATTTCAACAGTCATTACAAGGTAATAGAACAATGAATGCCTAACATAACTTTGTTATAGGGCCCTAATGACCTTTGAAGTCGATGGGCTCTAAAACACAAACAAACAAACCCAACTGTGTTATACGGGACCGTTTCAATGACTGTTATGACCATGAGCGTATCTAGGATGGGCTTTTTAGGGTTGCAACACCCCCCATGCACATATAAACTTATATTCGCATAATATGTGAGGTTGAGCTAAACCCACCCCCACCCCCCGTATTAGCTACCCCCCCCCCCCGGACGAAAATCCTGGATCTGCCGCTGGTTATGACAGTTGCAATTTTGAGCAAATTTTACGCCAAATTGTCATACGCCGAATTTGTATGTACGTCAAATTGACGTGATCCCATCCATCCATAGTTCTAATGCAGAGACTGCCCAGACACTACAGTAATGCGACGGATTCTGGGTATTAGTGGATATTAGCGGTTGTGTTGCCGACTTCAGTGATCAGATAAGAACTCGTGTATCCAACGCAATAAGCCACTCCCAAACTTCTTCAGAAATTACTTGAGACTTCCCAGTGAAGGTAGGGCTACGCCAACGTTCAGCACAAAGTCCGTAGCCTTTCATTTCGGTTATGGACGAGTTGCTGAATGGAGTTTGTGAATGGGCCCCTCAGCGCATGGCATTTGTCAACGACGTAGGAAAACTTAGTAGCTCCAGGGAACAAGTAGAGAGGGGCCTAAACGATTTTAGAGCAGCGATTGAAAAGGGAGGCCTAAAGATAGACATGAGAAAACATGAAGAAGTGACAGACTTGAGGAAGGAAAAGAAAACAATGGTGGCGTACTCTCTGGTGGCGAACTGGTGACAAAGGTGCAAGAGGTAAAGTACTTAGATTCAGTGTTCCACAGGAATCGGAAGATAGATTCGGATGCCACCCTTACAATCAATGGGAGATGGTTGACGTGGACTCAAGCTTGTAGAGTCCTGTGCGATTGGAGAGTCCCAATAAAGCTGAAGGGGAAGTTTTACAGGGCAGTAGCTAGACCAGCTATGCTGTATGGAGCAGGGTGTTGGACAGTGAGGAAGAGCCACGCAAATAGAATGCAAGTAGCCAAGTTGTGAATGCGGTGGTATATGAGTGGGGTGTCGAGAGCTGATGGATTCGTTCGTTGGTGTTTTAGTACCCTTCAACTATAACAGTGATCGGCAAACTGCGGCTCTTCCACAATTGACTGTTTGTGTATAGGCATTCATAGTAGTGCCGTTCGGGTGGCGAAAGACGTAGCGCTGGGGGGGGGGCACAGTTGACTAAGGCCCTTCGTCCACTGTCGCAACGCAACTACAATTCAACTGAAATGCAATGCAATTAATGTTATTTGCAATGTCACTTTCATCCACTGAACTATAAAGTCAATAGAACCCCGTTCACTGCGTAGTTGTAGTGCAGAGACTGCACTAGAACTACGTGGCACTAGAATGTGGCGGTTTTTGGTGTTAGTAGTACCCAATTTTCCCCAGTGACCACCCTTGTCAGTACTAGCTGGGGTTCCGTTTGCTTATCTTCAGTGATCAGACGAGAACTGGTGTGTCCAACGCAAAAAGCCACTACCCGAGAGCTGATGGAATGAGGAGCGAGTATATTAGGGGTAGCCTTGGGGTGGGGGACATCGCCGGAAAAAATGAGGGAGTGTAGATTGAGGTGGTAATGAACATGTAATGAAAAGAGGGAAGGTGGAGCTCGTTAGGCCCATTACACTGATTACAGGAAAGCAGGTGGTTGAAAGCACCCTGAGCTGGGGAAGACAAAAACAGACGTAGAAATAGGTTTCTCGCATAGATACGGTATGATAGTGTGTGGGGTGGACGGGGACGTCGACGATGACGATACAAACGATACGAGGTCAAATGAGGCAATTGTGCATGCTCACGAATGTGCATACTCACCTCCTATCGTTCGTATCGTCATCGTCGACGTCTACCACTAACTCTTTAATGAAGGCCCCTAAGGGACCCACCGTGTTTTCATTAACCGAGTATTTTCATTATCCAGAATGTTCAGTTTTAGGTCTAGTGGTGCTCATTTGACCTAAACCAACCCTGTCTTCATCAGCCATACAATTTCATTATCGAAGGACTTCATTTTGGAGGTTGGATTGTATTATCTCGCTCGATAAACGCTGTAGCAAATACAGTGTAGTTAACCTGCTGCCTCTATCGAGTGCAGTTGCAACTGAAAGTTTTCAATATTTTGCTTTTAAAACTTTTTCAAAACATCTTTATTCCCAAACATTTCGTAGTTGGAGTAGCTTTTTTTTTCAACAAAGCAATCACATTTGATGCATATAAAGTTTGAGATATGCAGTAGTGCTTTGTTCTCTGAAATTGTATTTGAAAGTGGAAAAGGGCCACTCTTCAAACACCTAATGTCAATTTTGTATTCAGCCTTTCTTTTGAATGACAGTTATTCTTGCCTTTGTAGCTATTCGGCTTCAAGGCATTTACGCTTCATTTTAGGCACTTCCGTCAATATTTACTTCTGTTTCAACTTTCTTTGGGTTGGAAGGCAAAGAAAAAAATGAAATTCATGTTATATACTATCTTCTGCACATCTACAAATGCTAATACAAACTTTCTGCCCCGATTTTGACCATAGATTGACTACTGAAGTTTGGCAGAGGGAGAATGGGCGGAATCGGAATAAGACGTCATCTTTTCGTCTATGTTATTCTGTGAATCATCACAAAAAAAATTTTTTTTGCTATGTGAAAAATGAAAACTGACTGTGACCTCAGGGGTTGGAAGCGTGCGACTCGACATTTATGAATAATTTATTCAATATGAGTATTTACTTCTGCAATTCCCTTGGAAACTCAGAAAGTAAACTCCATGTTCCTCTCTGCCTTCATCTTTTTTTTATTATTATTTTTCAGACATTTCTTTTCTGACAGGAAGACACTTATTTATAGGAATTTGCGCTGCAAATAGACACCTCTAAATACAACCCTAACCGAATAGAAGTTTAATTTAGAGAGAGAATGACTTGGAGGTACTCACAACCCCCCCCCCAAAGAAAAAAGAAACATTCAACAAAACTTCCTCCTTTTCCTAAAATAATTTAATATTCAACCACGTTTTAAAAGTAAATAGCTTTGCTCTCTAAGAGCAAAAATCACATTCTGAGTGGGATTTTTTGCTGGCGAACAACTACGCTTATAAGCATTCCGAGCTGTTCATTAGACAAATTGGTTTCCTGCCACGTTTTCTCCTATTATTCATCAGCTATTTAGAGTCAGTCAAAAAGTCTTTGTGCATCCCAACATTTTTCAACTGTTGCCAAGCAACTGCAACTCCTAACCCTTTTCCCGCCTATAGCAGGGTCGGGTGGAGCGGCTTATGCGGCTAGACCACCACTTCTCGTCTGATCACTGAAGTTAAGCAACACAACCCTAGCTAGTACTAACATCGGTGGCCGCTTTGGAAAACTGGGTACCGCGAATACCCAACAATCGTCGCATTAGTATGTAGTATCTGTGCAGTCTCTGCATTAGAAAGAGGCAATTGAAGGGGCTTTAATGACCTTGTAGCTGAAAGGCCCTAAAACTCCAACGAAACAAATCAATTCTGGCATTAGTGGAGTGCCCCAATGAAGAGTAGGCCGGCGATATATTACCATATGGGTTGCAGTTTAGGTCAGCAGTCAGTTGTAAGCTTCTAAAGAAATACTCACCATAGGTCCATTTAGGACAAACATTCGCTGCCCAACCATGAGATAAACGGGAGAAGGGTTAGTAGTGGTAGTGGTGTGGGGGTAAGACAGTTACCGGTATTTGAGTTCTCCAGCTGGGTTCTGAAGTCCCCAATATCGGCTTTATTCAACGTTTGCGACTTTCCTGTTGACTTAGTATCAAAGTTAGGGATTCGGAATGTTAGGGATGACGTGCCTTAGGTTGTAGTGACCTTGTAGTTGAAGGGCCCTAAAATACCAACGAAAGAAAAGAAAAGAACAGGTAGGGTCAGGTACACATATTAGTGTTTTCCACAGTCAGTTCAATGCCAACCAAAGCTGCAACCCCCTGCTTATTTATCGTTGGTGTACTGTTGATTGAGGCGTTCCACCGCCACGTCCGAGGAACTTGGTCTGCCCTTGAAGGCAGTACATTGTGAAGCACATTTTTGATAGTTTAAGGTGTAACATTGATGTCAGATTCAATTGCAACATGTTGTGCAAGACATTGTCTAGCCATCATAGGATCTTTCAAGGCACTATAAACAATGCCTCTCTTTGTTCTTGCAGAGAGGTTGTTTAGCTTACCTGCACTGGCGTTGGTGGAGTGCCCCAACCAATTATAGACCTGGTCAAAGAGAAGTCCTAGTGTGTTTTCTGCTGAATGGAAAGTAAAGGTGTGGCCTCGTGGAAGAGTATATCATGCTTGTTGCTAATCAAAGAACCCTTTCTACTATGCAACGAGTCATCACATCATACCCTTATCCCGCCTATGGCAGGATGGGGTGTGAGGGTCCATTGAGCATTCTTTGACTGGGGGCACCTCTGTCAGACATTTTGAACCCACTGGAAATATTGGCTGAGTTGTCTGTGGGGGGATGCCAGCCTACCCCACGTGTTCCAATGCTGCATTATACACAGGGCCGGCCCTAGAGTTTGTGGGGCCCAATGCAGTAGGCAATAGAGGGGTCCAAGGCAGCAGGCAATAGAGGGGTCCAAGGC
>JAAFCE010005724.1:2850232-2907304 GCA_013389805.1 Trigoniulus corallinus
AGAGGGGTCCAAGGCAGCAGGCAATAGAGGGGTCCAAGGCAGCAGGCGATAGCAGGGTCCAAGGCAGTAGGTGCAGGGCCCAAGGTGGTCGCCTCAGTCGCCATGCCCTAAGGCCGGCCCTGATTATACAACCAAAATAGAAATGTTGGCAGGTAAATTAATGCTCTGTTGGTTATAATATTGCATGATGTCTGACCTATTTCACAATAACTGTAAGCAACAGGGACATTCCAGACTGCATGCAGAATTTGCTACGCAACGTATAGCGCGGGAAATATTCCCAGGGTAGAAGTTTGCCCTCTGACGTCCACAGAGTTCTCCAACAAACATAGGCTCGGTATCTATTGTGTACACGATGTCATTTGCACGTACAAGAATCCTGTCTACATGGAAAATTGAAATCAGCAGTATTGCTAGGTGTAGGGGCTCGTCCTATGGCGAGCGTATAGGTCAGCAGTCAGTTGTAAACTTTTAAAAAAAAAGGCCCACCATGAGTCCCTTTGGGCAAATCTCTAACAACGGCTTCATTCAATGATCTGGACCTCCCTGTTGAGTTAGTATCAAAGTTAGGAATTTGGCATGTTAGGGATAATGTGTCTTAGGTTACAGTGTCGTAGGTTCAACTCTGCACAAACTCTGTCTGTGCAAACTCTGCGTTCGAACTATGCAGCTAGTGGCCATTGTGGTTGAAGGGCACTAATATTTATTCGCAGACTACCGTCAGATGGATATTAAATGGTAAAGTAATACTGCTGGATTGTGAGGGGGATGTGGAAATTTTTCCAGGTGTGGGCGCGACGCTTGAGTACAGTGTCCCAAGAGGGCATTGTTCTGATCACCACATGTATCTGAATACGGTAATTTTCCCTTGAGTTTGCATTTTTTTTCGTTACCGGTAGGGATTGGTGCCCTGTTTGCCCTCCCATCTGCGGACAGCCATGTTGAAGATCAGTTTTGTTGCTCTGATAATGGTTCCTTTCTGTGCTCTGCCAGAAGTCGGTGGAGGTGTGAAAGACTTTTGACCACTTTTTTAATCACTGTCTAGTTGAATTTGTCACAGGGCTCCAGAAGATCAACTCTGGATCATCACTGACAGCTCTGTAAAATAAGTGCAATTTTTTGTCTCTGTCTGTCGCTTTCGGGATTGCAAAACGAGTTTAAAAAAGTGATCTCTTGAGAATCTTGTCAGCCTCGCGCCATCCTAAAATTTGGGTTATTGCACGACATGGGTCACTACGCTAGTCAACCACCCATGTGACAAGTTTGCTCTTTTCTATCAGAAATGTAGCCTTTAAATCGAAACAAATATTTGACAGAATGAACTTACGCCTACGTATCTGAAACAGGAGGGGGAGGGCACAGGAAGGGGTCAGATACGGTGACTCCAGAGACATTTCGTGAGAGCCTAACAGTAAGGATAAAGTTGCTGAATATCGTAGTGATAAGAATTTCGGCTCTGCAAGTTCAGTGACCGCTCTAAATATAGTCGCACGGTATAAACCATTTGTTGGATGTTTTATTAGTACTGTATTTCGGACATTTCTTCATAATTGTTAACCCTTTTCCTCCTGTGCCAGTTGGGTGCTCATTTTTTCTCATTGGGGCACATGAGCCATCTCGTGCCTCCGTCGACGTCAAGAGGGGGGTTCCGATGCCCTGGAGCGACTTCATTGTGTTGTGACTTACATACCAGTTCTCGTGAGATTGTAGTAGCATGGGTGGCTGCTTGGGAAAGTTGGGTACCGCTAATACCCAAAAATCATGTAGAAACTGCACAGATAGTTGCCAAATTGCGTAGTGTCAATGAGTATTGTATCTGAAGGACCCAGAAAAGCCAACAAACCAACCAAACCTTGAAATTCCCTGGAAATTCTGCCAAACTAAATTTACGTTCTTTTACTCTATGTAGTAAGTTGCAACGTCCTGGACTGCCACTTCGTTGTTCTAGGATCTATGTTGGGCCGAGGTAGTTTGGATAGCAAAACCGCTATATCAGGTGATGTGTACGACGCCATCTTCATGTAAAAGTACCTCTAGTTCGATAAAATTTTCGGGTTTAGGACCTCGCCCTCTAGCGAATGTATATCCCTAAGGGTAGCTACTGCGCACAGTACTGTCCAATAGATCGCTTGTTTGTCCCAATGTATCAGAATGGCCACCCGACCCTAATTCTAGAATCACTATTTCCAACTATTCGCGCCAATAGAAGGGTCATACAATAATATATCTTGCTGGAACCTGGAACACAGGGGGTCACTTTTCTTCTGCTACACCTGGAATTTTTTTTTCCGATTTAAATGAGGATTTAGATTTTTTCCGATTTAAATGAGGATTTAGATTTTTTCCGATTTAAATGAAAAGTACCTGCATGGCGGGCAGCAGAGAGTCCTTTTTGATGGTATGGCATCAGCATAGACATCTGGGACATCAGGGGTCCCCAGGGAAGCGTATTGGGACCTCTATTCCATATACTTTACAAGACACATGCATTGCAAGGGTGGTGGAAGAATGGTTATCTTCCTGCCCAGAATTGCAACAAGACCTAAAAAAAGGACTGGAGCAGAAAGTGGGAGTTGCCATTGAACCTGCACAAATGTTGCTTCCTTAGAATAAGCGGGTCTAGCAAGCCAATTGATTTTTCTTATTGCATAGATGGTGTGAAGGTTAAAAGGATTGAGACCCACAAACACCTTGGAAGTATTCTAAACACTCAGGGCAGCTGGAAGGAGCACACTGACAAATGATTGGGAAGGCTGGGCGTGCCCTCCGTTTGATTAGAAGAGTGCTGCGGGACAGCACAAAGGAAGTAAAAGAAATAGCCTATTTTTTACTGGTACGACAAGTCGGACATAAGGGCGCCTCTAGTCGGCAGGCTATCATTTGCAGAATATAGGGGAGAAATAATCATTCGTTCAAATTGAAAGAGATCAGGGCCCGAACAGACTCATATTACTGGTCCATTTTTCCATAGTCATTTGCCAATGAGATTCTCTTGATGATGACAATGTGAGATACTTTTTGAAAGAAGGTGCCATTATAGGATGTAGGCAATGTATGGCAGAATAGATACTATGCTTCAGGTTCCTGGGGGAGCGGCGAGTTGCGTTGGACACACCAGTTCTCGTCTGATCACTGAAGTTAAGCAATGCAAGCCCAGTTAGTACTGACATGGGTGGTCGCTCGGGAAAGCTGGGTAACCAACAAACAAACAAACTTCAGGTTCCTTGGGGTTTTCAATGAGTCAATTACTGTATTAGGAATGAGAGTTTTCCTCCCCACTGCCAATTTGGCCTATCAGGGGTGCTTACATTGTGCTCAATTAGAATTAGAATTACATTGTACTGTGTTGAGAGGGTTCTTTTCCGTACAGTAGTGACGTTGTATTCACGAGAGGAGGTGCAGTCTCCCTGCCAGGAACGATCCTATAACATGCTGCATATGTGTTAACTATCAAATATTCACATGTGATCTATTACCCGCCCTAGGTAAATTTGTCATGGATTATTAGGGTGATTTTAAACAACATTGGGACAAAAACGGGCACCCTTTTTGATTTTTGTTTCATCTGTCGGAAGGGGGAATCGTTACTTCTGCGAAGGTGTAAGAATTTTGACTCTCTCACATCAGGCGCAATTCCACCCACCGCGTTGACGCTGTGGCATCGTGCTCGACTACTGCGTCAGATGTTTCAGGTTCGATACTCCATCGTGGTGGGTTGGTTTCTTTCCAAAGAGAGACAGGTCTCTCGAGTGGGCCTTCCATTGCATGGATGTTGTAATGGACGATATCTTCACGCAACGGGCTACCGACTTAATGCTGCAAACAACCGCTTACTCGTGTCACACTTATTCTCACTGACGCCAGGGATGAGGGGACGCACGAGTAAGACGCGTCTCAGTGGCGCTGAGGGTAGCGTGCTTGAATACTCCGTCAGTGGTTCTAGGTTCGGTACTGGATCGAGGTGGGTTGGCTTCTTTCTGGCGATAGAGAATTCCCGATGGCGCCTTCCGTCCTCTGGGAAGGAAACCGGTGGCTGGTCTAGTGTGCACGATGTACCTTTCACATAAAGAACTCGTTCCACAATGCAATGGGTCAATCGCCGACATTCCTAGGTCGAAAAGGTAAGCGTAGCGCGCCAACGAGCAGAAGGCTGGCGATAAATAACAAGAGTCGAACAGACCGTCCATGTGTCCGAAAGGAACAAAATTGGGTACACGGCCCTGACAAGAAGTGAAAAGGGGTTATTAGTTTCATAAGGGGCAAATTAAATCTAAGAGGTGAATCTTCCCAATAAAAACAAGCTAACTGTTTTCTCGCTTATGGCAGAGTTGGGTACTCATCTTTGTCCCTCTAAATGGTCGTAAGAGTGATATACTGGCTGGTAGTTTTTCGCAGCCGGCTCCCGACCAAAGCTGCAACCCTTCATCTTTCCATGGGGCCCTACACCAAGCTCCTACACTTTACAATTTTGCCTCCTTTACCCGTCTTATGGTAGAGAGAGTTCTTCACTGATCAGACGATAACTGGTTGCCCAATGGAATACAGCATTCCACCATTCCATTGGCAGCTGGATGGTAAGCCGTGGTGTGGATGTGAGCGGTATCTGTCAAGGCGTTGAGGTGCTGGAGCAGGTGTGACTCAAACTGGCGCCCCTGGTCAGTGTTGATCAGTGGGCATTGCGTCCTCATCTACCTGTTGCATAGTAGAGAGGATTCATTTACATGCAAATGCCATCGTACACCACACGGGACCTTGATTTGACTTCAATCCTTTGTTTAGCTATTTGCCGATAATGCGTAGCTGGGGTGGTGGATGAAGGGTTATCTTCCTACACAGAATTGTACCAGGATCTTAACAAGATATATGATTGGAGCAGAAAGTGAGAATTGCCATTAAACCTGCACAAATGTATCTTTCTGAGGTTGAGCAGGTCTAAATCCAAGTTGGTTTTACTAATTCAATTCGTTACACTACAAGCAGCCTTATTTGGCCAATATAGCAGTGGAGAGACCAACCCTCATTCCTACATACGTAACCATAAAGCTCCCAAAACCCTAGGCTAAAATTCTTGTGATCCCCCTACAACACTAGTAATGGTGGGGTTTCTTTTGAGGAAGCCCTCCACTTTATTCTCTCCAAGGCTATTCCATTGCCGAATGGTCCTTGGTAAGAAAGACCAGTAATATCGGTCTGTCTGTGCCCTAATCTCTTTCAATTTATACGAATGATCCTTTCTTCCTTTATACTCAGTGAGGGACACACATCCAACCAGAGGTCCATCACACCGCAGCAGCAGCAGTCTGATAAAAATTATTGCTTATTGATAATTAAAATTATTAAATAAAAATTATTACTTATGGATTTAATAAAAATTATTACTTATGGATTTAATAAAAATTATTACTTATGGATTTAATAAAAATTATTGCTTAATGCATAGGTGGTGTAAGTGTTAATAGGATTGAGACCCATAACTATCTTGGAATTATTCTAAACACTCAGGGCACCTGGAACGGGCATGCTGACAAATTGATTTAGAAGGCTGGACATGTCCTCCGTTTGGTTAGAATATTGCTGGGGGACAGCACAAAAGAAGTAAAAGAAATAGTCTATTTTTCACTAGTATGACCAATTGTGGAGTACTGTAGTCCAGGTTGGTCTCCCGTTAGGCAGGGTTTATCTTGGGAAATTGAAATGATCCAAACGATGGAATCAAGAATTGTGCTACATCCCTTCTCTCATAGATTGTGTCTCAGATATGATCACAGAATTAGGGTGGGACTCACTGCGTCAGAGGCGGCTATCTGACTGCATAAAGCTTTTTAACAAACTGTTGAAAATAGGATACGAGGGTCCTACAGTTGACAGCTTATCCGTTGTAAAGTATAGGGGAAGAAATGATATGCATTCAAATTAAAGTGATCAGGGCACGAACACTCATATTACTGGTCTTTTCTTCCATGTGTCATTCGGCAATAATGTAAGGAAGTTTCTGCAAGAAGGTGCAATTATAGCAGGTATGCAATATATGGCAGAATAGACACTATGCCTCAGGTTCCTTGAGGGTTCAAAGTGTTAGAAATTTTGAATAAGAGTCATTCTCTCCTCTGCCAATTTGGCCTATCAGGACTTCTTGCAGTGTATTAAATTAGAATTAGGCTTCTCATGGGCGTTTGTTTTGCTCAAAATAAGTTAACTAACCTCGATTTTTGTTTCGTTGGTGTTTTATGGTCTTTCAACTACAAGGTCATTAGAGCCCAGTCCGCTGTGTAGTTCTAAATGCAGAGACTGCACAGATACCACATTACGCCTGGTTTAATTGCATGCGACACTGGCGGGAATTGATAATGAAGGAACTCCAGTCTTTTGGTAGGGTAGCATGAAATCTGACTGGCTGTCACTTATTCAACATCGTCTGCTCTTTGAAGTGTATTGGGTGTTAGGTATTTGTGCTGAGTGCGCCTCCTCACAGGCATTTTTAAAAATATTGAAACCGGGCGTAATTTCGCTTCTTCCACGGAACCACGGCAGGCGCAATTTCTCTTAGCGCTTGTGGTTGACATCATAATTTTGCCGACTGCTGAAGCACTATTTTCACCAGTGTCGCGGGCCTCAGAACTAGGCTTTAATGCGTCGATTTTTGAGTATTACTGGTACTCAGTTTTCCAAAGGGGCCACCCATGTTAGTACTGGTTGGGGTTGCGTTTTTTAACTTCAGCGATCAAACGAGAGCTTGTGTCCGACGCAAGATTCCGCTCAACCCACCTTGATCCAGTATCGAACCTGGAACCACTGGCACAGTAAATCGAGCACGCTCTCATGGCAGGTCCCCCTCTACATAGAAGATGTTGACAAAATCACTTTGATTATAAAGCTAATTAAGAGTTATACCACGTAACAACAACTAAGAATTTGTTTACGAGTTTTTATTTCTATTTTGGCATCTTTCAATAGATCTAAAACACGCTCAAATATCTACGGTGTCACATGGATATCGATTTTAATCTTCCACTTCTAAACGCTAGTCTCTTCTTCTTCTCTCCTTTGAATACATTTGACAGAGAAAGTTTAGTGGAATTCAAGTTTCCTTTTCTTCCAATATCGAGCCTGTCATAATCTTGAGCACGCTTATTAATAATTTATTAAGTGAAGGCAAACAAAATCTAGGGCACGCATTTACAGGATGGTGAACACGAGTCAAATTTGTCAGTAATTACTACAAATGATTAAGAATGCGAGTCATATACATCAACATCGTTCTTAACCTCCTTTCACAGCTATGACGGCTGTCAGGTATCCGGTTCCCCTACTAGGTGCAGCGGCAAATTCCGTTGGACACACCAGTTCTCGTCTGATCACTGAAGTTAATCAACGCAACCCCAGTTAGTACTAACATGGGTGGCCGCTTGGGAAAAGTGGGTACCGCTAATACCCAAAAATCGTGGCATTAGTGTAGTATATGTGAAGTCTCTGCATTAGAATTACGCAGTGGACAGGACTCTAATCACTTTGTTGTTGACTGGCCCTGAAGGATCAACAAAAAAGCAAACAGTTAAGGCCGCTTCACAATAGCAACGGGAACGGGAACGCAAACGGCAACGGACGGGAAAGTTGACCAAAATTGAACTTTCCCGTTAAACGTACGCCGTTTGACCAATGGCAGCACACCTCCACCGCATGACGTGCCCGTCGCCCCTCCCCTCTGCACAAAATACGTTTTCCGTTGCCGTTCCCGTTGCTATTGTGAAGCGGCCTTTACCGTACTGGAACCAAATTCATTACCGATTCCACCGAACGGCTATCACTGAAGTTAAGCAACGCAACCCCAGCTGGCACTAACATGGTCTCTACTTGGGAGAGCCGCAGTGGAGGGGGGCTTTATGACCTTGTAGTTGAAGGACCCTAAAATGCGAACGAAACAAACACTGGCTACTGATAATGAGGGCCGACGCGAATAGGAGATGCAAACGGTTCCTAGTAAAAGAATGACCCTCGTACTAACATGGGTGGCCCCTTTGGAAAACTGGGTACCACTAGTATAGGGTTGCCATAATTGTCGGACCACCGACCGGGACATCCCCCCTTAAAAATATTTTTTCAACAAAATGGCAAGAATTCATATTATAAACATTCATAGCTTTATTAAAAAATTCCATAATCCTTTCACTAACACATTGAAATATAAAATATTTTAGAGGACTCAAAAAAAAAAAAAAACGTTAGGATCAATCAGTGGCGGATCTGGGTGTGCGCCCCAAATATTTTTAAATATTCATAATACATCTAGCTAGCAATTACCAAAAGGTCCTGTCCTGGCCCTTTGACAATTACCTATCTTCAGTGGTTTAGCCAACTACAGATTGGACTGCAACTGTTGTACTGGCAGTATAGAAATGGGGATAGCAATGCAAAAATGCTTTATCAGTTGCGCCCCTTTCAGGCTGTGAGGGGGGAGCAATTGCTGCATTGCCCCTCGTCTGGATCCGCCCCAGGGATCAATTGTGGATCATTCCCGAACAGTCAGTTTCACTGGCAAAATGTGATGTGCTTTCATGGACGAATTTGTACCAAATCTCTAGGCATGTACTGTATATGCGCAGTACTGAATGCAATGATATTATCAGAAAATAATTGGTTAACATGCGAAAATTTTAAATCGACCGGGACAAATGACTGTCGGACCGGGACACTGGGACACAGACCTCAAAACCGGGACATGTCCCGGCGTACCGGGACGTATGGCAACCCTACACTAGTACCCCAAAATCGTCGCATTAGTGTAGTTGCTGTGCAGTCTCTGCATTTGAACTGTGCAGTGGATGGAACCCTGCTGACCTTGTAGTTGAAAGGCTCTAAAAACGACGGAAACGAAAAATCCAAACGAAACAAATCGTCTGATCACTGAAGTTCAACAACGTAAGCTCAGGTAGTACTAGGAAGGGTGACCGCTTGGAAATACTGGGGACTGCTGATACCCAATCGTCGTAATGGTGTGGTGCCTATACAGGCTCCACATTACAACTATTCCATTCTGGGCATTAATGACCAATTATTGGGCATTATTAACGCATTTTCCTGCCTAGGAAGAGTCGAAAACTCATGGGCGTTGATGAAGAACGTTTCCTAAACCAACGCAAGGGATCGAGGGAGCTATACCTGGAAATTTTGCTGACCTGCACCTATCCTTTACTCCATGTAATAAGGACTCTTTTGCTCTTAGGTTCGGCGCAGTGGCTCCAAGGTCAACACACGATCATAGTGCTTTGATTTCTTTCGGGCTAGAGGGCCCCCATTGTACCATTCGTCTTTTGCGAAGTAAAGCCTTGGCATACTGTCACCTGTGTTCAGGTGAATAGCTCGCCGCCTGATGTCGGTGGAGGGCCTCAATGAGCTCGTTATACCCTTGGAGTGAAATGTGTGTTTATCGGCAAAATGTTTGGTGTAGAAATTCTCCCAAGCGTTCAGGTGTCCTAACGAAAAGAAAATAAACCGCCGCGCTAATGATCGCTTCGTCATTTCGTCAGTATGTTTCCGCTTTCAACGGGAATTCCTGGAGTTTTAGGGACCCTGTTTTAGGGAGTCAGAGATTTTGAAATGATAAGCTCAAGAATGTGGTTGGAATCGCCAATGCAGGGGGAAACCACAGCATACATGGGAGCAGGTTGTTTGTAAGGATCAGGGGCGAATCCAAGGGGCACATATTTCATCTGATGCATGATTCAACTTTGCAACTGGTGAGGCATTTTTAAAATGCTGTTCCCATTTCTATACTGCCGGTCCAACAGTTGCACTCCAATATGCAGTTGGCTGAACCACTGAAGACAGGACATTGTTTAAGGGGCAGCAGAGGACCTATTGTAATTGCTAGCTAGAATTATTTGGGGCGCACTTTTTTGAAGTGCTCCCCCCTCGATCTGTCTCTAGATCCGCCCCTGGTAACGATGGATGTAGTAGTGTATGGGTAATACTAGAACCGAAGACCTGACACAGGCGGGATATGGGTATGATGATGCCGCTCAAGAATGTAACTTAGTTTGAATACTAAGTGCAGCTGTGGCCCCATGTTGTGTGTACGGTGTCACGTTGACTTATTAGAACCACTGAATTCCTTTTGTCCCCTATGACAGGGTCGCGTAGCCATTTCCCCTTTGGGCCAGGACCGCGCGGGCGCTGTGTAATGAGCGGTGTTTTTCCGCTGAATTCTTACCGATGTACACATGTGTGTAGGCACGTCGGTGGGACCGGAGGTAGTGTGTTTGATTACTGCGTCAGTGATTCGAGGTTCGATGGTGGATCAAGCAGCGTTGGCTTCTTTCCGACAAGAGAGCGAGAGAGGTTCCGAGTGTGCCTTTCGTCGGATTGAATGTAGTTGTGACCCCCATATGGTGTACGACGTCATTTGCACCTAAGAGAGCCCGTTCTACTACTCGGAGGGTAGATGAGGCAACATTACCAGGTGTCGGAGCTCGATGGTGCGTCCCAACGAAGATAAGGCCGACAAAAAATAAATTTAAAAGGTGCAAGCTGGTGTCATATTATAATGCAAAGCTAATTCCATGTTAAGGTATTTTTTGGCCAGGATCTTACTTACACATACGCGCCTCAGTGGTCGCGTTCTTGATTACTGCGATACTGGGTCGAGGTGGGTTGGCTTCTTCCGGGATAGAGAGACGGGGAAAGGGTTTAGTTTACTAGATATGCCTACTAGTTTAGTAAAAGTTACTAGTTTACTAGGTGCTTTTTACGCGTTCCATGTAGAAAGGGTTTTTTCCTGCTCGGCATTTCTTATCTGATGTAAATCCATAGGTTAAAGCCATCACGAACAGCAACTTCCGACCTTTCATAACAATAGACAGATGGCAGCCATATGGAATAGAACACAGCTGAGTGAAATTTTAGTGAATTTCTGTGTTTTCAGTGTATCCCGCCATGGTGGCACAGTGTGTAGCGTGCGCTGTAACGGCGTCAGTAGTTCTGGATTCCATACTGGACCGAGGTGGGTTGCCTTCTTTTGGTCGAGAGCTCCCCCGAGTGCGCCTTCAGTTGGATGAGAAGTAAAACCAAGGGCCCGTGTGGTGTACGGTGGCGTTTGCAAGCAAAAAAAGAACTCTTTTATGCAAAGAGTAGTGAAAAGCAACTTCTAATCGTTTTCCCGCCTATGGCAGGATCGGGTACCCATCTTGTCCCTCTGAATGGACACAAGGGTGATTATACAGTGGGCACCATTTTACCACAGCTGGTTGCCGACCGAAGCTGCAATCGCTATGCTTAATTATCGTCAGTCTACCTTTCGAAAGGTAAATTTGCCGTGTGTAGGATGGCGCCCCCTCGTGTTGGTGGCGTGCCCCAACGACCATGCACATTTGTTCGGCAGTCGGCGGCGGAAAAATACCGTTCAATAGATTGCCCGTGTGTCCATTCCGAGAGAGAAAGATTGGTACCTGACACTACCAAAAACGGGAAAGGCGTTAGGAATTGCTACTGTTCGCTGGGTCACTCCACCGAGCTCCTGCATCTTCCTTGCCTCATCTTCCCGTTGCATAGTTAGCAGTGTTCCTTTATGTTCAAATGACATTGTACACCACACGGTGGGTCTAAAGGTCGCTTCACAACAGCAACGGGAACGCCAACGTGAAAGCAAGCTCCACAATATCCCCCATAACGAATACAAGAAAAGGAATTTAGCAAAACCGCCCTAGATGTTGACTGTTGGTATGTATGGGGGGGCGGCAACCCACCACGTTCGTGAAGAACATACAAAGCAATAAGTAGACCCCCACAGGTGCAATTCATACAAAAACAAACTACAAATTGGATAAGGGAAGCCGGGGTACGTCATGTGGTGGAGGTGTGCTCCCATTGGTCAAATGGTTTACATTTAAAGGTCCCTACACACTATCCAACTTGTCAGGCCGACAGTCGGTGCAACCAATTTGGAGGCAGACTACACACTGTCCAACAGAATAACCCAATTTGTCATAACTAGCCTGATTGTCGAACAAGCAACATGTCTCCGACGCTCTCTAAATGGCTAAGAATTGGCATTTCAGTGTTACCCCTAAAACCACGTTTGCTCTGTATGACACGTGTACTTCGTGGTGCAGCGTTATACAAGGGGCAGCCTATGTTTTCACGGCATGTTGAATCATTGATAAATTTCTGTTTGGGGACAGCCTCAAATTTCTAAATATCTGTTAATTCATCTTACCATCTAATTAAAAAAATGATATTAATTAAAAAAAAAACACTAGTGCCCTACAAATCGACGCGTTTTAGGCTATATGTTTACCGACTCCGTTTGATTTTCGGGCATAAGGTAGCGAGACGCGCATGCGCCAAATTTTACGTTGGTCGTTTATAAGCATCGACGCTGCCGCTATTTTTTAAGTACAGTTTAGCAGACGAGCATCATTTAAAACACTTTGACGACGTAAATTTTACGTTTACGTCGTTTGCCCTAACTATCTAATACGTACTTAAAATGTTCACTGAGAATAAAACAAAAGAATGCCGCTTCTTTCGTTGGCTGGTTGGGCCAACCACGACACACATTATACAATGTGTCGGGCGATTGGTCGGAGGAGCCAGCTGTTGGATGGTTTCATCCAACCAACTTGCCCAACCGTCGGAATGGTCGCACAACACGCCTACAGACTATGCAATTTGTTGGGTTGGTTGGGAGGTTGACCCAACAAGTTGGATAGTGTGTAGCAGCCTTAATGGGAAAGTTGGTCAACTTTCCCATCCGTTGCCGTTTGCCGGTCCCGTTTGTTGTGGAGGTCGCCTATTTGGGGTTTTAACATTTCTTCCCATTCTCGTTTACATTACGTTCCCGTTGCTGTTGTGAAGCGGCCTTAAGGCTTTGCTTCCCATCCAATGGAAGGCGCACTCGGAGCTCGTCTCTCACCTGATGGAACCAACCGACCTCGATACAGTATGGAACCTCGATTGATTGATTTGTTGGTGTTGTAGGACCCTACAACTACAAAAGTCATTGGAGCCCCACCCACTGTGTAGTTCTAATTCCGAGACTGCACAGACACTATACTAATGTGGTACCCAGCGGTATACTAAGCGGTATACCCAGCCTTATACTAAGCGGTACCCAGTGTTCCCAAGCGGCCACGAATGTTATTACTGGGTGGGGATGCGCTGCTTAACTTCAGCAATCAGGCGAGAACTGTTGTGTCCAACGCAATGAGCGGCTCCCACTTAATCGAGCTCGTTACCTCCTACACTTAGCCTCTCTCAACCCCGATACCTATGACAGCAAAGCATATACAGATCGTAGGTCAAACATCTGTTAATTGACTTAATAATAGCGACAGTAGGCCTTTGCATTGGATCGACTTAAATTCATTTGTGTGGATAAAGTCGAGTCATAATCCAGCAGCAAATTGTACCCCAAGATTGTTAGCGGCTGGAAGATCGTGATTAGGCTTATTTGACCTCTTCACCTTACTAACAATCTTAGCCTTTATTAGAACAGAGAAGGATTATACTGAAGGTCCTTTCCAAAAAGCAATTGTCGAATGTAAACGACAAGATGACCACACAGCAGTCTTAAGCATTTTCTTTTTCAATCATTTGTCTCCAACAAATCTCTATTTTGATGATCAAACAGATTTGCAATTAGGCAACCTCAATTCCACTTCAAAGGTGGCACGCATTAGTCGCCACTGTATTAGGACACCGAAAACGCTGAAGCATAAGCTAGCAGCAACTCCTAGACCTTTTCCCGCCTATGGCAGGGTCGCATTCCCATCCAGTCCCTCTGAATGGACACAGGGGTTATATATAGGACAGCGTATTTCCGCATCCGGTTATCGACTAAAGCTAGAACCCTATTTTTACATATCGTGGGTCGACTCTTCATTGGGGAGGAGGTAAAGACTCGGTTGTAACCCATCGAATCAATGGGGGATGGTTGAAGTGGAGACAGGCAAGCAGAGTCATGTGTGACACAGGGTCCCAATCAAGTTGAAATTGAAGTTTTTTATGGTCAGTTGTTAGGCTCACTATGCTACACTACCCTATCAAAAGTCATGGGACACCACCACCTTAATAGAAACTCTCACAAATATACATATTTTAATATCTTGTTTGTCCACCTTTTGCTACTATCACAGCGTCTACTCTCTGGGGCCTAGTCCTCAAAGGTTTTGATATGTTGCATTACTGTAGTGTTTGTGCATTCTCTGCACTAGAGCTATGCAGTGGACGGGGTTCTAATGACCTTGTAATGGTTTGCGGTGGTGTAGAAAACACAGGATCATCTCCTGACCGTCTACTGACCAATAAAAATTGTATATACTGTAGTCTGTTTTCATTTCTTTATCTTCATTTTCATCACATCATTTCGTGTCCTTACGTCTTCAGGACTGATGAACCGAAGACCACAAAAAATTATTATTATTATTATTTAATTCACGTACCAAAGTACACATAACAAACGGCAAACACACATAACCGAGAGCAAACTAAGCCAAAGAATAAGAGAGATATCTGAACAGAGTTCGTTTAAAATGACGACAAACATTAATACAAGTAAAACGAGAGCACACAAAGACCTGTGAACGAATCAAATACGGTAGCGTATTCCAGGTGCAGTAAAACCGGATTGGGAAAATCCGGCGTCTCATGTCGCCTGGTGGGAGGGAACAAACAAAGAGAAACCGGCGTGTAGACCTGACACTGCAAGAGGACTGGAAATCACCAAGAACGAAGTGGCAAGGGTGATGAGGATTCCGGAGTGCAGAGCTGAGGGTAACCAAATTACAGTAAACGAGATATGTTGGGAATGGGAGAATGCCAACGCCATTTGTTAGCAAAAAAGGGGTGTTTCTTTCCATTAGTCAAGAAGATCCATGTTCCATATAGTGAGCGGTTACTGGGAAACACTTGAGTACCTGACCCTGCCATAGAAAGTTTAGGAATATTATGCATTTTGAGCCATCCCTTGCCAGGTGCAGTACAGAGTGGACTGTTGTAGCACTTCCCCACTTCTCTCTTTTCCTGTACACCGCCCCCCTCAGGGTCCCTTCCTCAAGTAAATTGGATTCTTATTGCATGTCTTGGTTTTTCGAAGTAGTCTAATGGGACAGCAAGACAGTGATGAGCTCGGCAGGATGTCACATGTTGTGCGGTAGATTGGTTAATGAAACCTGCAAATATCCAGTCGAGCGAAATACGTTTGTGTATTTAGTAACATGGCGGCGTAGAAGTGCAGTAATGGCGCTTATTGCGATAGACATGGCATCATTGAGGAGTAGAGAATTTGCTTTTGTTTGTTTATCATTGGTTGAGGAAGAGATCAGAGTTTGAAATTATCGCCTTAAGTATTAGAAATGTATTTTTTTTCTCCCTTCTTTATTTACAAACACTAGTGATTGATTCTATAATGGCGCGCCTTCTAAAGTTTTCTTAACATACCTATACTGTATAGCTGTTAGATCAAAATGGCGTAGACTGAAATAAGCAATTTACGCTTTCTTCCTCTTCTTCTTTCATTAAATCAATGGTAATCCGCACACAAATATTTTATTCTGCGAAATACCCTATATTGGCTTTACGGAACTGTAGTTGCGTGACAAATTGATTGAAAGGTCACGAAATTAAATTTGGTTTTGTAGTGAATGCCGAAGCTCCTTACAAAACTCCTAGTCATTCTCCAAATAATTAACATGGAAGTAATGTGCACTATTTTCGGAAATGTTTCATCTCCGTTGTTAGAATGTTTTACTCCATGGTTACAGGCTCGATTCTGATTGAAGTGGATGATTGAGAAATGTGGCGCTTTCCGTCGGATGGCTGTTAGATGGAACTTTCCGGAGGGTGGCTGCAAGGTGGCTCGTTCTAGAGAATGGCTGCGAGGTGACCCGTTCTGATGATTACTGCGAAGCGCGGCCCCTTCTCGACTTTGGTCACAAGTTGCTCGAAAGAAGCCAACCCTCTTCGGTTCAGTGTGGGAGCGGGTTAAGAGGGCTTCACAACGGCAACGTAAAACGTATTTTGTGCAGAGGGGGGGGGCGACGGGTACGTCACGTGGTGGAGGTGCGCTCCTATTGGTCAAACGGCTTACGTTTAACGGGAAAGTTGAATTTTTTTCAACTTTCCCGGCCGTTGCCGTTCTCGTGCGGGCTTTACAGAAATTAATCTATGCAACTTTCACTGCGGGCTTTCACTGAAATTAATCTATGCAACTCCAGCTAGTACTAACATGGGTGGCCGCTTGGGAAAACTGGGTACCTCTAATACCCAAAAATCGTCGCATTAGTGTAGTGTCTGTGCAGTTTCTGCATTAGAACCACGCAGTGGTCGGAACTCGAATGGCCATGTAGTTGACGGGGCCTAAAACACCAACAAACAAACGAAAAGGCAAGTAAAAGGGCGGCCTCGTGTGGTGCGAACAATGTTAGCTGCACGTAAAAGAGCCCTTAATACGTCCGTCGGCAAAATTTCGAGTTTTAGGAGTTCGTCCCTAGTGATGGAAATACCTCCTACGACGTTTCTTTTGGCATTGTTTTTTATGAAGCTAAAGTGTGGAATGTTAAACGTGCAAGTGATAGTTTTCGATTTTTTTAAACGTCGTTAGCATGATTTTTTATGGTATATTTTAGTGCATATAATAACGCCATGTTTTTTTTACTGCGTATTATACGGCATATAAAGGTGTGTTTAACTGCAGATGAATCTGGGACCCTTCTACCCATCTGATGTAACATTTTTTTTGGACCATTCTATGGCTTGATGACAGATGAAAAATGTGATATTAGCAGCACAGACATGTTAAAGTGTGTATATGAATCTGGTAATTTTGAAACTGAGCGACAGTTGTGACTTGACTTACCTGTTAACTGCATGTCATAACTGAGTTTTTATTCTGACGTTCTACGAGCCTGCTGGGTTGGAGTGGGCCTGTCTTCTTGGGCCCACGCGGAGAGCTGATGCATCATTTTGAAGATGACGAGTATTCTCAACTACTCCCTGCCGGTTGATAACCTACCTCGTGTTTGGCTAAATTTAGATTGAAAAACCACATGAATATGTATTACTGCATTTCTTTTTGCGCCTCTATTTCACCCCAGAAAAGGTACGCAGTTAAAAAGTCCATTTACTCAGGCCAGGAGAGAGTTAAAAAGGCTGCACCTTCATTGGTTGGATGTTTATTGCTGTCTATCAACTCCATCATCATCATTTTAAACCTTTGTTCCACCTCTGTCAGAGGTGGAATAATTTATCCCTACTAGGCCCGAGAACATGAGCTGGTTGACGGCGTTTTTACTCAGCCGGCTACCCACCTAATGTTGTAACCCGTTACTTATTTTGCGACGGCGTGTCCTTATTTTTTTTGAATTTTTTGTTTTGTTTGTGTTTTAGGGCCTTTCAACTACAGTGGCTATTAGAGTCCGGTCCTCTGTCCCATCTACTGTAGAGTCTACACAGTCACTACCCTGTTACGACGATTTTTGGGTATTAGCGGTAACCAGTTTTGACCCGCCGTGGTGGCGTAGTGGTTAGCTCACTCGACAACTACGCCAGTAGTTCTAGGTTCGATGCTGAACCATGGTGGGTCGGCTTCTTTCGGGCGAGAGATAAGCCGCGAGTGTGCCTTCTTTCGGATGAGAAGTA
Source organism: Trigoniulus corallinus (assembly GCA_013389805.1). Lineage (NCBI taxonomy): Eukaryota > Metazoa > Arthropoda > Diplopoda > Spirobolida > Trigoniulidae > Trigoniulus > Trigoniulus corallinus. The sequence continues at coordinate 2,867,864 of JAAFCE010005724.1, forward strand.
AAACCGAGGTCCCGTGTGGGTGTACGATGGCGCTTGCACGTCAAAGAACCCTCTCTACTACACAACGGGTAGATGAGGCAAAATTCCCAGGTGGAGGAGCTCGCCCTCTGGCGTCGGTAGCATTCCTTAACGAACACTAGACCGACGATAAATAAGCGTAGGGGTTCAGCCTTGGCCGGCAACCGGCTGCAGAAAAAAAACTATGTCCAATATATCACCCTGTGTCCATTCAGAGGTACAAATGGGTACCCGACCCTGCCATAGGCGGGAAAAGGGTTAGGCGTTGCTTTTTTAGCGGTAACCAGTTTTCTCAAGCGGCGACCCATGTCAGTACTATCTGGGGTTGCGTTGCTATTCTTCAGTGATCAGACGAGAACTGTTATGTCCAACGCAATATAGCCGCACTCCCTTTTCGAAAGTTACTCCTGCCCGCGAAAGAGACGAACCTTCACCTATGGGAATTCTTCCGAAATGATGGTATCCATAGGTGCAAGTGACATCAAACACACCACACTGACCACACGACGGTCCCTGTCCTTCGACAGAAGCCATTCGTCACGATGAATTGCCAAAAACGTAGTCACTGCGACACCGAGGCAGGCTCTGTGCTATCCCACCTCATTGTTGAAAACGTATATCCCGTCTGTGGCAGGGTCAATTAGCTGTTTGTCCCGTTGAAGCTCCCTGCTTCCTGTATTTAGGCGTACTGCTGGCCAGTTGTTTTACTCTCTTGACCCCCCATTAAGGTTGTGAGTGGCTTATTGCGTCGGACACACCAGTTCTTGTCTGATCTCTGAATTTAAGCAACGCAACCCAAGCTAGTACTAGCATGGGTGACCGCTTGTGAACGCTGGGCACTGCTAATACCCAAAAATCGTCGTAACAGCGTAGTGTCTTTGCAGACTCTGTATTTGACCTACGCAATGGACGGGGCTCTAATGACCTTGTAGTTGAAAGGTCCTAAAATACCAACAAACGACAAACAGCTGGTACTGGCTTTAATGACCGCTTGGGAACACTGGATACTGCTAATAACCAAATCGTCACAACAGCGTATCATCTGTGCAGACTCTATCTTAGAACTATGCTGTGAACGGGGCTCCAATGCCTATTGTAGTTGAAGGACCCTAGAACACCAACAAGACAAACAAGCACCGAGAAGGGTAATACTTGGTTCTGCAGAACATTTCCACATATGGGTTGGTCCCTCTCTAGAAATTGTAGTACTGCTAGAAACCGTATTCCTGCCATTGGCAAGGGTCGAGAACCCATGCTTGTCCCACTCAGATTCCTAATCGAGTTGTTGTAGGACATTTTGCCGCAGCCGGCTGCCGACCTAATGCGGAACGGCGTATTGCGTTGGACACATCTGTTCTCGTCTGATCACTGAAGTTAAGCAACGCAACCCCAGCTAGTACTAACATGGGTGGCTGTTTGGGAAACTGGGTACCGGGAATACCCAAAAATCGTCGCATTAGCGTAATGCTTTCTAATGCAGTCTCTCCATTAGAACTACGAAGTGGGCGGGGGTCTAATGACCTTGTAGTTAAAGGGCTGTAAAATACCAACGAAACAAAACCGACCTAATGCAGCAACTCGTTTAAAGGCACGTTTTGTCTTCAGGAAATAGGAAGCCATTCGCCTGGAGCAGGATAACGACTCGTATGCACAACTAATATATCTCTGTGCCACCGAAACAGTTTTGGTGGCGGCCGGTTTTTTTTTCATATTTTTCTTTATTTAATTTCTAAAGTAAGCCCTATAAGGAATTCTGACTTCACCTTATTTTTGTTATGAACTACCATGAAAGAAAAATATTATTCATTGATCCATCTGCTGAAACTGATTATACTAGCTGTAGGCGTTCGAAAACTGAATTCCAATGTTCATGAGCAATATCGAACCGTTGACTATCCCCCTCCGTCCTTTTCAAGTAGTGATTTTGGGAACGTTTTGAATGCATTTCCGTTCTGGTGTATTATATTTCATGTCTACTTTATTCCCTATTCCCATCACCTTTATTTCCACCTACAGCGGGTGTTTCTGCTGTTCAGTCCATGAAAGTAGAATCGATTCTGCCAGAGAAAGAGGTGCCTTCCTTTTCACCACAGGAAAATCCTAACTAAGTCTTCCGTGGCCTGGGTTCTACTCCTAGTTATAGACCTCTTTCGTACTCAACTTTATCCTAATATAGCCCAGTAGCGGCTATGCTGCGTTGGACACACCGGTTCTCACCTGATCATCGAAGTTAAGCAACGCAACCCCAGCTAGTACAGTAAAACCTGTTTAAAACGGAACCTGATCGTTCCCAAATTTTTTTCCGTTTTCACAGGTTTCCGTTTTACACAGGGCTGTGTTTTAATGGAGAAGTACAAAAAATATGATCACCTTCTATTAGGATGATGAAATTTAAAATAAATGTCCATAAACTAAAAAATTACTCTGCCCCCACACAGGGGCTGATCCAGAGGCGGATCAGGGGGGGAGCACTTCAAAAAATTGCACCCCAAATATTTTTAAATATTCAGAATCCCTTAGTATAAATCTAGCTAGCAATTACAACAGGGCCTCCACTGCCCCTTAGCCAATGCCCTATGTTCTGTAGTTCAGCCAACTGCAGATTGGACTGGCAGAATAGAAACGGGAATAGCAAATGTAAAAATGCCTCATCCGTTGTAGAGTTGAACCATGCATCAGTTGACGGATGCGCAGTGAGGCACTGAGGGGAGCAATGGTTGCATTGCTCCCCCGATCCGCCCCTGTCACCACATGTCTTTTAAAGTACATTGTCGTTGCTTCACTATTGGGTAGCTCTGTGTGTATATGGTCGTAACGGTCCCTAGAACGTCGGTGCATGTACTGTCACACTCAAAATTAATGCCTGCATTGTAGTGTTATGCATAAAATAATCCGTCTTAGTCAGGTTATTTATGCAAACGGTTCCCAAAACTTATTCCGTTTCCGCGTTAGGCAGTTTTCCGGTTTAGGGTAGTATTTTAAATGGGAAATCATTCCGTTCCGAAATTTATTTTCCGTTTGGCCAGGTTTCCGGTTTATACAAGGTCCGGTTTAGGCAGGTTTTACTGTACTAACATGGGTGGCCGTTTGGGAAAACTGGGTACCGTTAATACCCGAAAATGGTCGCATTAGCGTAATGTCTGTGCAGTTTCTGCATTAGAACTGTGCAGTGGACGGAGCTCTAATGATCTTGTAGTTGAATGGCTCTAAAACACCAACGAACCAAAAGTTTCATCCTGCGGAAATTCAACTGTGACCACATGTGGAGATCGCGATAAAACCACTGCACGAAACCACTTCTACATGACGTGTAGATAGGCATCATTTCCATTTTTTGTTTCTTTGGTGTTTTAGGGCCCTTCAACAATGGTCATTTTAGCCCATACAACTGCGTAGTTCCAGTGGAGAGTGCGCATAGATACAATGCTGTTACGATGATGTGGACATTAGTAGTATCTAATGTACTCAAGCGGTCACCCATGCTACTATTAGTTGGGGTTGTGTTGCTTAACTTCAGTGATCACACGAGAACTGGTGTGTCGCACGCAATACAGTCGCTCTGAAAGATTTCCAGGTTTGTTTGTGTTTTTGTTGTTTTAGGACTTCCACGACTACATTGGTCATTAGGGCCCAGAATGGAGCAGTAGTTATTTGGCCGCTATTTTGTTCCCTATCGGTGGAAAGTCACAGTTGGGGCCGCTTTCTCCCCAGCATCCAATATTGAACCGGGAGCCACTGACGCAGTAGTCGAGCGCGTTACACCTGCGTCACACGTTGTTTCGTTGGTGTTTTAGGGCCCTTCATCTACAGTAGTTTTGGAGCTCCGTCCACTGCATAGTTCTAAAAGAGGCCTGCACAGACCCAAGGATTTTGGATATTAGCAGGACCCATTTTTGTTTTTCTTTAGTGTTTTAGTGCCCTTTAACTACAAAGTCACTAGAGCCTCGTCCACTGCGTAGTTCTAATGCATGGGCTGTACAGACACTGCGCTAATGCGGCGGTTTTGAGGATTATCGGTACCCAGTTTTCCCCAATGGTTTGTGTTGCTTAAGTTCAGTGATCAGACGAGAACTGGTTTGTCCAACTCAATACAGCCACTCCTCCGTAGGATGAATGTGTTGTTTGTTTGTGTTTTAGGGCCCTTCAACTACAAGGTCATTAGAGCCCCGTCCACTGCGTAGTTAAAACGCAGACTGCATAGACATTACACAAATGCGACGATTTTTGGGTATTAGTAGTACCCAGTTTTCCCAAGTGACCACCCATGTCAGTACTAGCTGGGGTTGCGCTGCTTAACTTCCGCGATCAGACGAGAACTGGTGTGTCCAACGCAATTCGCCATCCCCTTCGTAGGATGAAGCATGTGACCATGTGTAGAGTCCGCCACCGAGGCGGAGCATATATGTCGCTATTTGCCCATTTGCGATAAACTTTGGTCCTTTTCTGAAGTCCTAGTCAATGAATAGGTGATACGATCATTTTTACGACATTTTTGAATCTGAAATGGTGCAATGAGCTTCTTGGTTGGGTCGACTATTAAGTGCACAAATGCACCTGCGCAAATGAAGAAACTGTAATTTGCCAAAAGTAGATGGCCATTGGGGTAGGAATGTGGATGGAGGATGTGGTCGTTTAGGTTCATAATTCTACCACGTTATGCCTGATGACGTTCATGCTCTTTTAATAAATGATGACCTTTAAAATGTCTTTTGTTATTAGTTTCATACTTTAATTATGTAAATGAGGCATTGTTTAGCGGGAAAGGAGAGAATGGGGATGGGTTGGTATCACTTTGGTGCCTGCTGTGATGTGGCAGTTAGTTTTGGTACAAATAAGATTACTAGCGCCAATTATGCCTTTCTTTATAGCCTCATGAATGGATCGGTAAAATATTGCTCCAAGTTTATAATGTTTGTCAAATCATTTCGGGGGTTTGTAATCGGTTCTTGGAGATATTGAAAGATTTGAAATGTTGGTATATCTCGCGAAGAAGACGACGATGATGATGATGATAACTCGATCTAATGTTAAAATAAATGTCTTTTATAATCAACAGATTTCTTAGTAATACAGATATGCGGTTTTTTGATGCATAATAGCGAAGCCTTTGATTTTTTTCTCTACCTCTCAGTAAACAGCCATTCCACACCCTTTCAGCCTGTGCCGTGGAGCGTATATTGAAGGCAAATGGTTGTGAGGATGCACACCAAAGACAAAAATCCTCTCTTGAGGGATTTTCACGTATGGATCCTTTGCTGACATCAGCCTTATTATGATTTATATCAAATAAGTATTGAAGCGTGACTATGTGAGGAACAGGCCATATAAACCGGAATATCTTCTAGGCAACTTTGTCCCCCCCCCCACTCCCATCCATGCTGCAATTTCTCACACTGCCTTACTATAATCCTGATGAATTTGATGTTTCACGATCCAGCAGTAGACAAAAACATATTTAAGGGTCCACACCATCAACTTTTGAAGCAAATATGCGCATATTAGGGAACTGGGGAGCAGTGCTTCTCTCTCTTTCGTGCAGCAGTCCGAAGATCATCTTTACCGATTCAGCATATTGTGGACGTTTCTGGTTTTCATTTTATGTCCTCTTTGGTGGATTGTGTGTTCACGACCAACATCTGGTCACCAGGGAGTTAAGAACTCTTCAGCAGCGAGCGGAAGAATAGATGGGGAGAAGGGGTTATTGGACCATTTAGTAGTTTGATTCTTCATGGAGATGACCGGAGTAAGCATGCTTGAGTGACTTACTGTATTATGGGGATACATCCTTCTTTTAGTCTTAAGAATATTCCTCGGGGGCTCAGTTGTTGTTACTTACTTGACTCGGGAACCCATAGGTAAAGATTTGAACGGACTAACCCCGCTAACAGATGGCGCTTTTCCAGCAGGTTTTCAAATTCAACTATAGCACCTGGAAACGAAAGTTGAAATATTGGGATGTTTCAACGCGATGAAACAACTATGTTTTAGGGCCCTTCAACGCTAGACTCGGATGTGACCCATAGAATCAATGGGGACGGTTGAAGTGAAGACAATAAAGTAGAGCCCTGTGTGTTAGGAGGGTCCCAATCAAGTTGAAAGGGAAGTTTTACAGGACAGTGGTTAGGCCCGCTATGCTATATGGTTCAGAGTGATGGACAGTGAGGGAGAACCTCATAAATGGAATGCAAGTAGCCGAGATGCGAATGCATGTGAGGTGTCGAGAGCTGATAGTTAGGAATGAGTATATTAGAGGTAGCCTGGGTACATCGCGAAAAATGAGGGAGAATAGGTTGAGGTGGTAGGGGTACATAATGAGAAGAGAAGAGGAGGAGCTCCTTAGGTCCATTTTAGGAATGCAGGTGGTTGGAAGCATCCGGACAGGGTGAGACCCAAGCAGACGTGGGAGCAGATTGTCGGTAAAGATATGGTAGTGTATGGGGTGGACGGGGACCTGGTGGGAGAGAGACGGGAGTGGAGGGCTAGAACCTGCAGATAGGATCTTGCCACAGTCGGGATAAGGGTATGATGATTTTTTAAGGCCCTTCAACTACAATGGTCATTAGAGCCTGGTCCACTGCGTAGTTCTAATGCAGAGTCTGTAGACGTTATGCCATTATGACGATTTTTGGGCATTAGTATTACCCAGTGGTCCCAACCAGTACTATCTAGCGTTGCCTTGCTTAACTTCAATGATCAGACGAGAACTGGTGTGTCCAACGCAAAACAGCCGCTCCAGTGAAGAGTACATTGACGCCCGTCTTTCTACTTCTCGTGTGCTGGACATGGCGCAGAAGGAAGAAAGTCGAGGCCCTTAGGAAATGAAAAGCCGAAAAGGCTGTAGGCTGTGATAAGATTCTCATTGAAGTGGGGTGTAGCCTAGAGGCAACCGGAGTCAGGTGGCTAAGGAAACTTTTCAGTAAGGTAGGGAATTGCGACAGGATGGTTGCTGCATGGCGGAGAGTTGGATGGTACCACTCTTAAAGGGTAAAAGTGATGTCCAGGACTGTGGTAACTATAGAGGCATTCCTGGTAGAGGTCAGTAGAATGGCACTTAGGCAGGGGATAGAAAAGTACAGGGCAGCAAAGAATGATCCACATGGAATCTTTATTGATTTGGATTTGTTGTTGTTGTTTGTTGGTGTTTTAGGGACCTTCAACTACAAAGGTCATTGGAGCCCCGTCCACAGCATAGTTCTTATGCAGAGACTGTACAGACACTACACTAATGCGACGATTTTTGGGTATTAGCAGTATCCAGTTTTCCCAAGCGGCCACCCATGTCAGTACTAGCTGGGATTGCGCTGCTTAACTGCAGTGATCAGACGAGAACTTGTGTGTCCAACGCAATTCGCCGCTTCCCTATTGATTTGGAAAAGGCATATGATAATGTCCTATAAGGAAAAGAAAGGTGGAAGACTATTTCTGGATAGTGTAGGATATGTATGACGGTTCCATAGTCCGGGTAAAGACCAACTGGGGATATACCAGAGTCTTGCAAGTAGTGTTCGGGTGCACCAGAATTCCGCACTAAGTCCACACCTCTTTCTTCCGGTTACGGAGGAGCTGCTGCTTGGAGTAAGAGAATGGGCACCCAAATGGATGATATTTGCAGACGATGTTGAGAAATTTGGCGACTCCAAAGAGGACGTACAAAAGGACCCAAGTGGTATTGTAACAGAGATAGAATTCGGGTGGACAGGAAAATAATGTTGACATACTCTGGCGGCGTGGTGGTGACAAAGGTGCACGAGTTTCATTGAGTACATAGGATCTGTGTAGCAGAGCATTGGAGAAATAGATTGGATGTGACTCGTAGGATTGTTGTGGGGTGGTTGAAGTGGAGATAGGCAAGTGTGATCGGAAGGTCCCAATAAAGCTGGAAGGGAAGTTTTGCAGGGCAGTGGTTAAGTGAGTTATGCTGTATGGATCAGTGTTGGACAGTAAGAAAGAGCCACGAAAATAGAATACTAGTATCTGAAATGTGAGTGTTGCGGTTAGGGCTGGCCTTGGGGCCGGCCGTACGGGGACCCGTCATGGGACCTTCCAATTCGTACTTGACCGGGGCCTCCTTCTTCGTAACGCCGCCGCTGACAGCGGTACATGGGTGAGGTGTCGAGAGCAGATAGAATTAGGAATAGCATGTTAGAGGTAGTTTGGGGCGGGGGACATCACGGAAAAGATGAGAGAATAAACTTAGGTGGTATGGGTATGTGATGAAAAGAGGGGACAAAGCACCGTTGGCAGGACCCGGAAAAACGGAAGACGAAAGCAGACGTGTGGAGCAAGTTGTACGAAGTGATATAGTAGTGTTTAGGGTGGACGGGAATTTGGTGGGAGATAAGCGGAGTGGAAGACTAGAACCCACAGATCCGGCCCTGCCACAGACAGGATAATGGTATTATGATAACGATTGCCAGTAAAGGATCTGTTTCGGCACTGCGTTTCTTGATGTCAGTAGACTACTTTAAATCAAGCTGGTATTAATCTGGAAGCTGAAGTTTAAGGCTTTCATTTAATGGGTTCCCAGTGCATTCCTGCTCTTTTGAAGCATCCTATTCCGCTTTTGATTAGAATGCCACTCCTCTCTCCTGCCCACGCGCTGTCAGCCCTCTTTTTTTTTTGGCAAATATGCCTTCTGTTATCGACAGTGGTAGTTCAAAGGAAGCATCTCGTTCAAAAGCAACTCCTAACTTTTCTCGCCTATGGCAGGGTCGGGTTCCCATCTCGTCCATCTGAATGGACATAAGGGCGAAATATTGAACAGTGCTTTCCGCAGCCGGTTGCCGACCAAAGCTGTAACCACTATGCTTTTTTATCCTCGGTCTACTATTCTTTGGGAATTTACCGACACCAGGGGGCGAGCTCCTCCCCCTGTAAATTGTTGCCTCATCTACCCGTTGCATTGTAAAGAGGGTTCTTTCACGTGCAAATGCCATCGTACACCACACGGAACCTCGGTGTTACTTCTCATCCGAAAGAAGGTGCACTCGGGGCCTCTCTCTCGCCCGAAAGATGCCACCCAACTTCGGTCAAGTATCGAACGTAGAACTATTGAGGCATTTATCAAGCGTGCTACCCACTGCGCCGATGAGGCGGGTCTTAATGAAGCATCTTATGCATCTTAAATAATTATGATAATTTTCAAGTATTTATGATAATTTTTGACAAGTGACTTGCCTCGGTGGGACAATAAGTAGCTTGCTGGATTTACTGCGCCGTGGTTTCACTTTCGATACTGGAACAAAGTGGAATGAGAGCGAATGAGAGTTCCGGAGTGCGCACCTTACGTCGGATGAGAAGTAAAACCGAGGTCCCGTGTGGTTTACGATGGCATTAGTATGCAAATGGTAGATGGGGCAAAACCACCGTCCATTGTAACACCCTTGTGTCATTCATAGGGACAAGATTGGTATCCGTCTCTACTAAAGGTGTGCAAAGGGTTAGGAATTGCTTTCTAGCAAGCGGAAAGGAATACTTCTGTAATTTGAGTGCTGTTTTCAACAACCAGGGCCGGCCATCCGGGGGGTGCAGAGGGTGCATTGCACCCGGGCCCAACGATTGAGGGGGTGTCCATCATCAGTACCCATCAGGGCCCAGGTCATTGCTAATATTAAAAGTTTAATACGACATTGTAGGGGCGACGTCCCTCATTCGACCCTGTCAATGCAGCATAACATAAACGTAGCCTAACAACCCTGCCATTGAACTACACCATGGGTGTACAACCTTTCTGGTGTTGTGGGTCTCTCAGCTGCTCCATGAACTGATTGCCAGCTACAGGCTGTCAAAACCAAACCGGGTGAAGATAACGTTAGGTGTTACATAGCAGGTAGGCTATAATGCATAATTAGAAATGATGCACCATGGGCCACATTACAAGCCTCAATGGGCCACAGGTTGGACAACCCAGAATTAGAGGTTAAGAGTCAATAATTTAATAATGCTATTATTTTGGGGTTGTTAAAACCAAAATATTTTTAATAATCAGAAGTGTAATAAAAAATATAATGATACAGGTCCAACTGAAAATGTTCCAAGGTGTGGACGTCCACATAAGCTTTCAGACCAACTTATAAATGCAATGGCGACATATTAGGACACATGGCATCATCCAAAAATGTAATACCTTCTAAAATTAGGAAGGATCTCAGAATGGGATAGGAGGGCATCTAAGAGGAGTCCATTTACTCTGAATCCTTTTATTTTCACTTTTGGAAAAATATTTTGGAGCCCCAAAAGGGTTTTTGCACCCGGGCCCCTTTATAGAGAAGGCCGGCCCTGTCAACAACGCTGATAAATTGTTTTTTAATTTGTATGTGGTAATAATGCCCTTACTCATTCGTCAAATATGGTGGGACGCACTCCTTTCCTATCAAAATTGTTACTGCATGGGAGAAATGTTTAGTTAACGCTTCGTGTGTCAGGCATCGGTGCATGTAAATGTATGTTCTTCAGATTTACAACTTGTACCTAGTCATGATGAAGTTTTTTGGGCTTTTTTTGGTGAATTCTTAGTACCGACGTTTAACCTGTAGGTCCATGGTGGTACATCACCTCGCGTGATTACCGCCTACTGCAGGATTTAGGTGCCAATCTGTGCCTTCAGAACATCTGGTCGGTCTATTGGGCGGTATTTTTACACAACCGAGCTGCAGACTTAATGCTGAAACCATTTGCTTATTTCATAGCAAAGCAAACAAAACCAACTCTAACCTTTTCCCGCTTATGGCAGGGCCAGTAGGAAGCGGCTTATTCCGTTGGACACACCAGTTCTCTTCTGATCACTGAAGTTAAGCAAAGCAACCCCAGCTAGTTCTAACATGGGTGATCGCTTGTGAAAAATGGGTACTACTAGACCTAATAATCGTCGCATTGGTGTAGTGTTTGTGCAGTCTCTGCACTAGAACTATGGAGTGGACGGGGCTCGAATCACCTTGTGGTTGATGGACCCTAAAACACAAACAAAACAAAAAATGGCAGGGTATTTTCAGAGTATTTAAGAGTATTTCAGAGTATTTCAGAGTATTTTACACCAGCCTGCTGCCAATCAACGCTGCAACCCCTGTACTTACTTATAGTCGGCCTACCGTTTGTTAGGGAACTCCACCGACACCAGGGGGTAAGCTCCTACACCTGGTGATTTTGCCTTATCTTCCCGTTGCATAGTAGAGAGGGTTCTTTGACGTGTAAATGCCATCGTACACCACACGGGACCTCGGTTTTACTTCAAATTCGAAGGAATGCGCACTCGGGCCATCTCTCTCGCCCAAAAGTAGCGAACTCACCTCGTTCCAGTATCGAAACTACAGCAACCGACGTAGTTACCAAGCGCGCTACGGTTTGCGTAATAAGGCGGGGGGCCCTTTGCTTATTCAGTGGTGGCCATTATTTTGTTTTGGAAGGCAACTTCATTAGCCGACACCTGGGGGTGAGTTTCAAACCCTGGGAATAATGCCCATCTACTCCTATATTTTGCTTGGTGTAGTAAGGGTTGTTTTACGTGCTAGTGACATGGTATGTACCTCACATGGGCCTCTTTTATTTCCCACCCTCCGAAATACGCACCAGGGAAGTCACCCGCTTCTTCCAGAATCGAATCTGCAACCACTAATCTTACCTCTGCGCCACCGAGGTCCTCTACTTGGAGTAAAACCTGGATTAACTGACTTTGGACGCTCCGGCTCCCATTGACAGCCGGCTGTGAAAATACCCTCCAACCGATGGCCAAAATTTGAAAATGAAACAAAAATAGGTATCTGATGTATTTCTCCATGTGCAGAGGATTGTTTTACGCTCAGTAGTGGCGTGGCATACACCACATCGGGGTGTGGTGTGTTCAAGGCCACGGCTTTATTTACCATTCAGCGGAAGACGCACTTGAGGCGTACATCCGTCTCACCCAGGAAAGAAATCATCTGCTTAGGTCAGGATTGATTCTGCAGCAGTGGACTTGCGAAGTTAAGCATGCTAACTACTGTGCCAGGGAGACAAGCTGCAATGGGCATTTAGAAGCAAAAGAAATGAAATCTTAAGAATGGACTATGCTTATACGTGACTGGTTATCGACCCGTCCTTTTGAAGGCCTTTATTTGGATACCAGCCGAAGACCTTTCTATCTCTCGTGGGACCCATCCATGAATTTATGCCGCGATATTTGGCCAATGTTAAGTAAGCCAATAAACCAAACAAAGCGAAAACCACATCAAGAATCTTTTTCTGTTTCTTCTAGATCCTCTTCGGCCCTTCGTCGTCCATTCAAAGTTGAATTTAAAATTTACTCACAAACACATACACACTGAAATACACAAAGAGAGAAGGGAGAGTGAAAGAGAAACTGAAAGTTGGGAGAGAGACAAGGAGGCAGCGCGAGACAAAAGGAGAGAGAGAGAGAGAGAGAGAGAGAGAGAGAGAGAGAGAGACTGAAGGAGAGAGGTAGAAAAAGGAGGTCGGAGACGAGTTAGAACGAGACAGATACAGGGGAAGACAGAGAGACATTGAGTGAGGGGGAGAAGGATACTGTGAGAGTTGGGACGAGACAAAGAAAGGGAGGGATAGTGAGACACATAATAAGAGAAGGCAAAGAGAGAGACTTTGAGTGAGTGGGAGATTGAGGGGAGACGGAGACTGTGAGCGAGTGAGAGCGAGACAAAGAAGAGGATAGAGAGGGACAGAGAGAAACATTGAGAGTGGGAGACAGGGGAGGGGAGACTGTGAGAGTGGGATCGAGACAAAGAACGGGAGCGCGAGGGAGGGAGGACTGGACAGACAGAGAGAGAGGAGGGGGAGGGACGGAGTGAGAGGGAGACTTAGGCAGAAGAAGGAAACGGAGAGCGAGCGAGAGGGGAGATACTAAGAGGGAGACTGACGGAGAGATAGAGAGGGAAGCTGAGGGGGAGAGGGAGTGTTTGAGTGTGATACAGAGAGTGAGAGAGAGATAATCAGGTAGAGGGGTAACTAACGCCTATAGGGAACCAAAAATGGATAGAGGGTGAGAAGAGGGAGACAAATTGAGACAGCGAGACAGAGATAGAGAAGATGGAGAGACGGGGATATCAGGGAGAAAAAGAGGGGGGGGGGCTGTCTGCTGGAGAAAGCAAAGGTAGTGATTGTTACAATAGGACGATAAAGAAAGAGGATAGATTTAGTGAGAGATCAAAGCGCAACAACCGTGGTATTAATAATTAATCTTTTAAGCAAGATCAACCTAAAAATCAAAGCCATTTGATTGGATGTGTGGTTTGCGTTTAAATCTGTGAGAAATTTCGTGGAGGTAGTACTAAAATTTTTTGTGTGTGCCGAGTGATGTTATTTAAAAGTTATTTGGAAGTGATTTGAAACTATTGTCACTAATGCAATCGCTCTTTCCCCCCTTCTTTGGCCCTCTGTGCCTCCCTACAGCTTATCTCCGTGTGGCGTGTGAACATCAACTTTGTTTAATACTTTTATTATTGGAAGGAGTTGGAAGATGAAAAGATCGTGTCGATTTAACATCTGAGAGCATTAAGTTGTCTTTTATGCGGTTTTTAGATCCTTTCTGCTATTTTCTTACTTCAGCAGGAACATCTCTCAAAGCAGAAACTTTCCCACCAAAAAAAAATAGAAGCTTTTTTTAAGACGCTCTGGCTTGCGGTGTTACAGAATGCAGAAAACCTATAAAATTCCAAGTTGTTTTGGGGGCAAATCTCAATTAGTGCCAAATGTTTGAAAGGAGGCTGTTAAGATTTTGTTTGGAGCGTGTTTGTGTGTTTGACAATGGAGGAGAGACATTCTTTTCTCGTTTCCGTGCAACAGCAAAAAATAAAAGTGGCTGAGAAGAAGACAACGGCCATGTCTCCGCTCTCTCTTTCTCTCTCTCCTGAAGGTTTCGTTTATTGAATCCCCAAATGATATTTTTTGTTGTTGTTGCTTATCGGCTTTCACAGATGTTAGCTGTTTCAGATATAATTCTTGCCGCTGTCCGCCAAAAATCTTATCTACTCTACAAGACACTTTCTGTTTTGATGACAAAGAGCACGCAGCGTGCAAATCGTTAAAAAAAAAACAACAATTTGCAGATGGGGGAAAAAAATCCCCTTTTTCTACTAATGGAAGTCGCCATGTTTTTCATTTTTGAGAATGTGGGGAATGGTGCGTTGGACACACCAGTTCTCGTCTGATTTCTGAAGTTAAGCACCACTAACCCCAGCTAGGACTAGCATGGGTTACCCCTTGGGAACACTGGTGCGCGAGCGTCTGTATTGCGTTGTACACAACAGTTCTCGTCTGATCACTGAAGGTAAGCAACGCAACCCTCGTTAATGCTGACATGGGTGGTCACTTGAGAAAACTTGGTACTGCTAGTACCAAAAAATCATCTCATCCGTGTAGTGTCTGAGCAGTCTTTGCATTAGACCTACGTAGTGGACGGGAGTCTAATAACATAATGACATTGTAGTTGAAGGGCCCTAAAAGAGCAACAAACGAAAACTAAAAAGTCAGACTAGTAGTTCAAGAGGTTCTACCTTTCTAGGAGGTACTGGCTGAACCAATGGACATGAATATTACAGTACTGGCATCGCTAATTTCTGACAGACTAAAACGTCTTTGACTGGCTAATACAATGGTCGGTGGATTTTATCAGTGTCATGGGCCTTAGACTGACTGTACTTCCTGAAAAAGCATACAGTATGCATATTTGGCGAATTATTTTTAACCAAATGCAAACCGCGTAACTTGGAAATCGCATGAAAAGAACTCGCATAAAAAGAGAGAGCCAACTGTACTGTACTTTGAGATCATCATCATTACGCCCTTCTCCAGCCCATGGCTAGGTCGGGTCTGCGGGTTCCAATCTTCCACCCCCGCCTACCTCCAACCAGGTCCGCATCCACCCCGCACACAACCATGTCCTTTTGTACCACCTGTTCCCACGTCCGCTTTGGTCTTCCCCTCACCCTGGTGCTAGCCGACCACCTGCAGTCCTACGATGGTCCTAATTAGTTCCTCCACCCCCTTCTCATTACATGCCCATACCACCTCAACCTACTCTCCCTCATGTTTTCCGCGATGTCACCACCCCCAGACTACCTCAACATGGTCATTTCGGATCCTATCAGCTCGCGACACCCCACTCATGAAGTGCAGCATTCGCATCTTAGCCACTTGCATTCTTCTTTCATGGTCCTACCTCACGACCCAACACTGAGCCTTATAGCATGGCTATATTATTGTCTTGTAGGTCTTGTGCCTCCTCTGTGGACTTTGCAAGCTTTCCCTACTCCTGCCAGCAGGTCATCCATGACAAGAGTGAATAAGTATGGGCTAAGCGCTGACTCTTGATGCACACCCACCTGCACCTTGAAGCTTCTAGTACTGTTCTTTTATGCCATTAAAACACTGGAATACCAGTACAACTGGGAATAGGTCGTACAAAAGGACATGGTTGTGTGGGGGATAGATGGGTGCCTTGTTACAGATAGGCGGGGGTTGAGAATTGGAACCCGCAGACACGGGCTGGAGAAAGGTGTGATGATAATGATTGGTTTCAAAAATACAGTACCGAAATACAACTATTAATTCTCATCCCTGCTGATTGGCTGTGGGTCGTCAGCCGACCAACACCAGCAGTTCGTAAAGTCGAACAGTCGTAAGTCGCATAGGTCATAAGTCGACGACTACCTGTAGTTTAGTCTACTAGTCACCCGCTTGATGTGTGCGTAGGGTTAGGCTACAACGCAACTCCTAACCACTTCCCTGCCTATGGCAGGGTCGGGTTCACATCTTGTCCCTCTGAATGGACACAAAGGCGATTTATTGGACAATGTTTGTGCCGCAGTCGGTTGCCGACCAAAGCTGCAACCCCCATGCTTATTTCTCGTCTGTCTATTATTCGTTGGGGCATTCCACCGACCCCAAGGGGAGCGAGCTCCTACACCTGGAAATTCTACCTCATTAGGGCCCGCTCTAGGGTGTGATACCCGGGCATTAGTCCGGGGCGCCATTTTGGCTGTAAGTTTGAAAAAAAAAACTGCTGCTTGAACTTGAACTTGCTAATTGGTCTTTTCGTGCGGGGCGACGTAAGCACTAGAGCGGACCCTGACCCCATCTACCCGTTACATAGTAGAAAGGGTTCTTTGACGTGCAAATGCCATCGTACACCACACGGGACATCGGTTTTATTTCCCATCCGAAAAGAAAAGTACACTTGGGGCCTCTCTCTCTCTCGCCCGAAAGACGCCAACCCGCCTCGGTCTAGTATCGAACCTAGATCTACTGACGCAGTTACGGAGCATGCTACGCACTGTGCCACCGAGGCGGCTTTTTGTATAGGGTTAGGTTACAGGTTCTTTGGCGTTTGTGTGCCCCCAAATGTGTCATTGTTCGTGTGCCGACAAATTTTTAAATTATTAAAAGTGTACCGTGACGAAAGAGAAGGTTAAGAATCACTGGCGCAATGTTTGCGCAGTCCCTGCATATGAACTACGCAGTGGTCGGGGCTCTAATGACCGTTGTAGTTGAGGGCCGTAAAACGCCAATGAAACGAAAAATGAGAACACTGGGTGCTGCTAGCTAATACCCAAAAGTCGTCGTAACAGCGTAGTTTCTGCACAGATTGCATTGCAATTACGCAGTGGACGGGGTGTGACACGCTGTATTTGTAAGGGAGCGGCGAGTTGCGTTGGACACACCAGTTCTCGTCTGATCACTGAAGTTAAGCAACGCAAGCCCAGTTAGTACTGACATGGGTGGTCGCTCGGGAAAGCTGGGTACTGCTAATACCCAATAATCGTCGCATTAGTGTAGTGTCTGTGCAGTATATGCATTAGAACTATACAGTGGACGGGTCTCTAATGACCTTGTAGTTGACGGGACCTTAAACAACAACAACAAAAAAAAAAAAAAAAAAAATGTATTTGTAACCCGTTTCGGTGGAGCAATAGGTAGCTTGCACGATTACTGCGTCAGTGGTTTACGGTTCGACACTGGATGGAAGTGGGCTGGGATCTTTCGGGAGAGAGAAATCAGCCCCGAGGGCGTCTTACATCATATAGGAAATAAAATTGTGATCCCGTGTGAGTTGTGCGATGGTATTTGCACGTAAAAGGACCCGCTCTGCTATGAAACGGTTAGCAAAAACGGAATTCCTTACCCTTTTCCCGCCTAATGCAGGGTCGTGACCCCATTTTGTCCCTGTGAATGGAGACAAGGTTGATATATTTGACGACGGTATTTTCCTGAAGCTGGCTGCTGACGAAAGCTGCAACCGCTATGCTTAGCCCCTCTTTATCGTCGGTCTCCTGCTCTTTTGGGCACTCAACCTGTGCCAAAGGGCGAACCCGAACACCTGGAAATCTCTTGCTTCATTTACCTGTTGCATATTGGAGAGGGTTCTTTTACGGGACCTCGGTCTTACTTGTCTTCCGAAGGAATACGCAATCGAGGCTTCTCTTTCGCCAGAAAGAAGCCAACCCACCTCGATCCAGTATCGAACCTGGCACCACTGACGCAGTAAATCAAGCAAGCTATCTATTGCGCCACCGAGGCGGATCCTGCTATACAACGCATAGATGAGACAAAATTCCCAGGTGTAGGAGCTCTCCCCTCGGCGTCGTTGGAATGCCCCAGCGAGAGGCAGACCGATGATAAATAAGCCTAGGGGTTACACTTTTTGGTCGGCAGCCGGTTGCGGAAAAATACCCAAATTGTCCTAACAGCGTAGTTAACAGTCCTCTCTCTCTCTTCTTCTTATCTCTCGCTCCTCTCTTCTTTTTCACTCTTCTTTCTCCTCTCTCTGGGCTCTTTTTATCACCCCAAAGGTCCCCCTGCTTCGACCAGGACCTACTCCGCAATCACTGACTCATGAGTTCACACAGGGTAGCTACTGATGGAAGGAGTCATCGCCACTTGGCCCTTCCTCGCCTACAGCCATATCGGATGTCCATTTGTGTTCCACTAGGACACATGACCGACCCTCTGGGCGGTATATTACGCAGCCGGCTTTCAGCTATCTGGCTTAGGGGCACTTATCCTCCAGCGAAACCAAGGTGCAACCTACAACACCTGGAAATTTCGCCAAACCACACGTAGAAGTTATTTCCGCTCAGTCAGGGGTGCCATCGAACACCCTGCATGGAACTTTACATCCCATCCGACGGAAAGAAACCTCAAACTGCTCAATCCAGGCTGGAATCCGGAACCACTGACTCAGTAGTCGAGCACGCTACCGAGGCGGGTCCACGGCAATAATTAAGATTGATGGCAAAGTAAAGTGTGTACGGATCAGCCGAATTCCCAAGCGGATGACCTTATTTCCTCCTCCCCATCCCTGGAGTTTTGGGGAAATTCCTCCAGACGGAAATAAGCCAACGTTAAGTAGTGAAATGAATTATGCCGAATTAAGTCGCTCTAATCGCTTAAGGTCCTTAATGATTCATCAATAGTATGCTCTGGGGTCCCCATCAGGTAGCAGCTAATTTATCACAAGCATGAATGAACATAAAAGGCGATTGTTCCCAAGTCGGGAGCAATTCCCCTAGGATGGGGGATTTGACGGGGGTTTCAAGGGAGTACAGGAGAATATTACGAATGCAGGTTGATTTACTCAAATGGCAACTATACTGACGCTATCCCCCTCCTCCTATCCTCCCCATCTCAATTATGTCTCGTGTTCTGAGTTATGCTCATGAGCCTTCTTCGGCTCTATTAGAAATCAAACCATTGCATTGTTGTGCTCTTTCAAACACGTCCCCCGTGCTTACCAGAATGGAAGTGATCTGCCTCGTTGGCTCAGAAGGTAGCGAGCTCGATTAATGAGTTAGTAGTTCTAGGTTCGATACTGGATCGAGGAGGGTTTGTTTCTTTCCAGCGAGAGAGAGAGGCTCCAAATGCGGCTTCCATCGGATGAGAAATAAAACCGTGGTCCCGTGTGGTGCGCGATGTCATTTGCATGAGAAAGAACCCTTTCTCCTATGGAACAGGTAGAAGAAGCAGAATTCACTTGGATAGGAGCTCGGTGGAGTGCTCCGACAAACAGTAGACCGACTTTAAATAAGCACAGGGATTGTAGCTCTCTTCGACAGCCAGCTGCTTGTAGAATACCGTCCAATATATCGCCCTTGTGTTCATTTCAAGAAGCAAAGGTGGGTACCCGACCCTGCCATAGGCTGGAAAAGTTAGTAGTTTTTATTAGAAAGAAGTTGACTTTGAATTTGATGCCTGGTGCACATGCGGGCTGAGTTCCATTCCCACCTGTGAAGTCATTGCTTGCGTTCTGTTCTGCCCCTTTATCAATTCCATCTAGAGCGACGTCAAGCTGTTGATCCCAATGGAAGCCATAGGCAGGAAAAGAAAACTCAGTGACGGTGGTTCGTCTTCTTAATTCATTAAGTCCTTGGTCAGGGCCGGCCGTCCCGGAGGTGCAGAGGGTGCATTGCACCCGGACCCCACGATTGAGGTGGCCCCATCATCAGTACCCATCAGGCCCAGATCATTGCTAATATTAAAAGTTTAATACGTCATTGTAGGGGCAACGTCCTTCATTCGACCCTGCCAATGCAACATAACCTAAACGTAACCTAACAACCCTGCCATTGAACTACACCAGGGTTGGACAACCTTTCTGGTGTTGTGGGTCACTTGGCTGCTTCATAACATTGACAGCCACAGGCTGTCAAAACCAAAATGGGTGAAGATAACGATAGGTATTGCATAGCAGGTAGACTATAATGCATAATTAGAAATGATGCCCCATGGGCCACATTACAAGCCTCAATGGGCCACAGTTTGTACAACCCAGAATTAGAGGTTAAGAGTCAATAATTTAATAATGCTATTATTTTGGAGTTGTTAAAACCAAAATATTTTTAATAATGAGAAGTGTAATAAAAAAATATAATGACACAGGTCCAACTGAAAATGTTCCAAGGTGTAGATGTCCACATAAGCTTTCAGACCAACTCATAAATGCAATGGCGACATATTAGGACACATGGCATCATCCAAAAATGTAATACCTTCCAAAATTAGGAAGGATCTCAGAATGGGATAGGAGGGCATCTAACAGGAGTTCATTTACTCTGAATCCTTTTATTTTTACTTTTGGAAAAATATTTTCGGGCCCAAAAAGGTTTTTGCACTCGGGCCCCTTTATAGAGAAGACCGGTGTCACACGTCAAAGTGTCCCCCGGACACGGTAATTAAGCACATACCTCAAAGTGTCCCAGCCGTTTTCCATTTTACCCGGTTAGGTTTTTTTTTGCTCGTCGGTGTTTTAGGGCAAAATTATTGCGAAAAACAAGTATTTTTATGAATAAACATTATTTTTGAAATGACAGAATTGCAACTTGAGTGTGGTGACGTTGAGGTCAGGCAGAAGGAAAGCAGAATTGAGATTTCTCTTTGTCTAGAAAAATGAGGTTCACAGAATCGATATGTATCTTCTTCGCGGGAGAAGGGCGGGGGACCAAAAGACCGAAAGCAGAGATCATTGTAAAGGTATATACCAAAGACAATTCATCACCTTCATCTTTCACCTCAATCGCTAGGTAAAATTAATAACCAGGTAAAATGGAAAGCGTACACCAAAAATGGAAGAGCATTGCATCATCTACGACAGTGGTTCTCAATGCGTGGTCTGCAAACAAATTAAATGCAGAAATAAAGGCAATGGAAAAAAATCGATACAATTTAAAAATTAAAATAATTTTTGGATGGGATTGTAATCAGCAAACGACATCGTTGTTCCTTTTATTGTTATATGAAGTGGTAGTAAGTACCAAGTGTAGAAAGTGTACAAGCTGACTTAAAGTTTATGTTGAATTGTAAATGTTCCGTGCAAATAAAATGTCACAGTGTAGCGTTCCCTGGGTTCAAAATGATTGAGAACCACTGATCTACGAGATGGTAAGTCTAATGCTGGGTCCACACCGACCGTGCCGCACAGCGCCAAACAAGAAATCGCCGTGCGGCGCTGCGCAAAGCATCTGGTTTTGACGGCGAACCGCCCAACATTGTGCGAAGCCGCGCACTGGAGAACACGATCCGCTTGATGTCGGTACATCAAACGAATCTGCTCGTTCGTGCGCATGCTATTTTGACGGTGCGGCTGGCATTTCGAGCTGCAATTGTGATTTTATTATCGTATCTCCTTTCAATGATCCTCATTATTATTATTATTATAAAATCATTAATAATAAAATGAATAACTGTGTAATAAAAAAATATGAGTTACTGATTAAAAGATTTTAAAATAACCCAAAGACACATGTACGCACTCAACGTGGAACAGACTGCTCAACTGCAAACACATTGCTCTGTTATGCGCTGTTTTGCTCCATTTTGAACAGAGCACTGTTGCAGGGCGCAGCGCGGCACAGTGTGGCGCAGCCGGTGTGGACCCAGCATTACATTTGATATAAATTACGCCTTGATTCACGTTGCATATCTTCTCTGCAGTGCACATGTGCTATGCAGAAAAGAGACTAATCGGGCATCAGCATTCGGATCTAAATGGTGGTGGACACTTTGAGGTAGACCCCGGACACTTTGACGCGTGACACCGGCCCTGTCCTTGGTTGCTGGATCGCATCTCAATGGCCCCACGTGTGATGGCCACACATTCTGCACCTAAAATCGACCTGCCTCTGTAGCGCAGTGGGTTCTACGCTCGGTAACTGCGTCTATATGTCAAGGATCGACACTGGACGGAGGTGGGTTGGCTTCTTTTGGGCGAGAGAGGCGCCCCGTGAGGGCATTCCTTTGGACGAAAAGTGAAACCGAGGTCCCGTATGGTGTACGCCGGCATTTGCACGCGAAATAGGAGTAGATGTGAGTCTGCGCAGACACTACGGTGTTTTGGCGATTTGAGTATTTGCAGAAGACAGTTTTCCGAAGCGGTCACCCACGCTATTACTAGCTGGGGTTGCGTTGCTTAACTTCGGTGTTCAGACGAAAACTGGTGTGTCCAGTGCAGCACAGCCGCTGCCTCCTTCTTTGTGGCGAGAGAGTGAACGGGAAAGAGAGACGCAAGCACACACCATCCTTCGAATCGGAAGTAGGCCTAAACTTCTGGTCGCGTGTGTTGTGTACGAAGTCACCACCACGTAAAACAGGGGTGGCGAACCTATTTCAGCTGGCGTGCCAAAAATTGAAAAAGTTATATTTGTTGATGTACTAACGTGCCAGATAGTAGGGTACCCTTACTTCCTGTTTGTTACAGGAAATGGACATTTCACCAATTGACTGGTTCCATACGGCACCAAGGTGGGTTGATTTCTTTTGGGGGGGGGGGGCAGAGGTCCCAAGTGCGCCTCCTTTTGGATAAGAAGTAGAACCAAGGTCCCGTGTGGGTGAGGCAAAATTTCCAGGCGCAGGAGCTCGCCCCCCCTGGCGTCAGTGGAATGCCCCAACGATCAGTAGATCGATTGTAAATAAACGTGGGGGTTGCAGCTTTGGTCGGCAACCGGCAGTTCAGTATATCGCCCTTGTGTCCATTCAGAGGGACAAGATGGGTACCCGATCCTGCCATAGGTGGAAAAGAGTTAGGAGTTGCAGATTGGTTTAGCTATATATGTAGTAGGCTATACTGTAGGTTATCCTGTATATGTACATGCCACGTGCCAATAAAATTGTTCTGCGTGCCATAGGTTCGCCACCCCTGACGTAAAAAGGACACTTTCTACATCCAAAATTTCATGTTAGGAGCCCTACCCTTGGCGTTATTGGGGTGCCCAAACGAACAGTACATTGACGTTATTAAATAAGCATTTGTCGGCAGCTGGCTGCGGAAGAATACCGTCCAATACGTCGCCCGTGCATCAATCCAGAGGGTCAAAAGTTGAGTACCCGACCCTGCTATAGGGAGAAAAAGGGTAGTTGCTTTTTTAATGAATGTAAGGAAGGTTGTTTTACGTGCAGATGACAGTATTGTACTCACCACACGATACCATGACTTTAAGTCAGGAAACCGAATTTTTAACTTCCTTCTGGGAAGCGCTTGCTGCGGACCCAGGAATGGCCCTGACCGATGCGAGAGGTTTCTTTGGAATAATGGGTCACAGGTGCCCTTTCTTCGCTCAGAGGATCCTTTTCTAAATGGAATAAACTATTCACGAGTTAATATGGCAGCGATACATTTAATTCGTCAAATTTTCCCAGGGGTAGTACATAACTCGCACCCTAGTGACAGTGAACGAAATTGCCTCCCCCAAGAAAATAGGCAGCCGGCTATACAAAAATAACTTTTGAGAAGTCGTGCGGGTTTCCGGTTCCTGTGGGTTAGGCCTCCGTTCAAGAAGGGGTTGCAAAGAAGTAGCTCGTGTCTCTCGTTCCTGTGGATTGAAATGGTTACCCTGCTATAGGCGGGAACAATAATGGCGGTGAATTTTTGTCCTAGAAATAATCTTGTAGTTGTTTCCTGCTTATCAGAGCCGTAACGGAGGTATGAAGCGCCTGTGGCAAGTGTCTAACTTTCGCTTGCTCGTAACCCAATATTGACAAAAAACTTAAACATTTTGCGCCCCAAACCCAGTTGCGCCCTCGTTACGGCCCTGCTGCTTATATTACCTCTTTTTTTTCGATAATGCCCTTTTGGCCCTCAGCCTCCCCTTTTTACGTAGTCGGGAGCCCTACTACCTTTTCAGGGCACTTTCTCCTTGGTAAGGGTTTTGAACGGATGGCAGCTCGTCTAATGATTGTTGTTCTTTGCTGTCTTAACAGGTTACTTTGCTGTATATTTTTTTTGGTTTGATTTGCACACTTCCGGTTCTTTTCTGCCAACTTGAGCGTCTTTTAGAAGAATTTCAATATTAATTCTCCTAATCTTGTCAGAATTTTCGATGTCAAATTTTCATTTGAATGTGAACTTTCGTTCATTTTGGTGAATTTGGGGTAGTAACGAACTAATTTTTTTTTCGAAATGCGCTGCAGATATTCGGCGGAAGGAGTGAAAATCGTTATTTTGTCTAACCTTTCAACCTCTCGCAAAGCGAAAAAAGATCAATATTCGTTTGTATTTTTTTCTACGTTGTTCTGAAATTGATTTTTCCAAAAATGTGAATTTTATCCCCTGATAAATCTATAATTAATTCAATATACGAACGTTTATAATTTTATCAGAAATTCTGCTACAATTCTTTCCTGTTGTATAAATACACAATTCGTCGTTCTTTTCACAAAACTTGGAGGGTTGCTTTAAGAGGACAATTGGAACCAGGAACAGAGGAGCGACATCATTTCCTTCCTATGGCATTGTCGGGTACCTGTCTTGTCCCTCTGACCAGACGAATACTAATGTTTTTGGCGCCCTTGGCAAATATATTTTGCGCCCTTAGGTCATCACTACACTGCACGCTATTTCTAAACAGTGATAGGGGGGGGGGGGTCTTCACCAATTCACTAGTAGGCGTTTGTTACCAACGCCATCCCATTCGTTTCTAATTTTAAAAGCAATGACACGGGAAACTCGCCTACCTTCCAACTTTGTTGTTATGAAGGGGCTTTTGAGGCGCATGGAGTTCTCCACGCCCCTTGCTCCTCGCACCCTTCCTTTGGTCCCATTGCCAATGGGTTGTTATGGTACTGTATCTGAATTTTCACCATGGTGATATATTAGACGGTGTTTTTCCGCAGCTGGTTGCCGGCAAAAGTTGCAACACCCCAAGGCTTATTTGTAATCGGTCTGATGTTCATTGGGGCTCTTCTCCGAACTCCTACGCCTGCAAATTTTGCCTCATCTGCCCATTGCATAGTAGAGAGGTTCTTTTATGTGCAAATGCCATTGTACACCACACGGGACCTCGCTTTTACTTCTCTATTGAAGGAAGGCACATTCGGTACTTCTCTCTCTGCCCCAAAAGAAGGCAACCCATCTCGACTCAGTGTCGGACCTGGAACCACTGGCGCAGTACATCAAGCATGCTATCATTGCGCCACCGAGGCCAGTCCTATTGCTTATTTAACGTCAGCCTATCATTTCCTTGCATGGAGACGCGTCGTTAACCGACGCCAGTGGAGGCGATCTTTGCAAGCTGGAAATCTCGCTGATTTACACGGAATTAATCCTCCACGCGGAGAGGCGTTCTTTAATTTGAACGTAAAAGTACACTCTCTTCTACGCAACGAGTAGAGGAGGCAAAATTCACATATGTAGGAGCTCGGTGTAGTGCCCCAAGCAAACGTAGACCGACGATGCATAAGGGTTGCAGATTTGGTCGGCAACCGGCTACGGAAAAATACTGTCCAATATATCACCCTTGTGTCCATTCAGAGAGACAAGATGGGTACCCGACGCTACCATAGACGGGGAAGGGGTTAGAATTTGCTATAATAGAGAGGGTTCTTTTACGTGCAAATGACATTGTACACCACTGGATAGGCACCGACTTTACTTCCCATCCGCAGGAAATATATTCGAGATCCCTGTCTCTCCTCAAACACACCTCGATCTAGTATCGAACTTGGAGCCACGATGCAGTAATCGAGCTGCGTCCTGTGCAACCGAGGCGGGTCCGTAACGGAAACTGGTGTACAATAGAGTTGCGCATAATTCAAAATAAACGTATGCTCGAAGCTCGCTCGCTCATAGCGTAGTAGGGGTATCATGATGACTCTCGCTCGGGGACGTTTTTGTGAACGAGTCTCGCTCGACCCCTATTACCAATTACCAAAAATCAAGTCTCGGGCTCCGCTTCTCTCGTATTGAATTCATTGAGAAAAACTAAATAATTGTATAAGTTTGACTGAATTAAACACATTTAGTTACTGACTCTCGCTCGCATTCTCGCCCACAATGTTAGCCGAGACTAGCTCTCGGCTCGTTTACTTAAAAGCACTATGCTAACTCTCTCGCTTGTTACACCAAGAGCGCGCGAGCCCGAACATGTTTGCCTTTTCTAGACTCGTTGCACAACTCTAGTGTACAACTAGCTACGTAAAAATGCCGTCCAACAAACAGATCGTCTAAATGTCCATATTGTATTGTTGGTGTTTTAGGGCCCTTCAACTACGAGGTGATTAGAACCCTGTCCACTGCATAGTTGTCATTCAAAGACTGGACAGACACTACACTAATCCGACGATTTTGGGGTATTAGCAGTACGAATGCGGCGTTATGAGCAGTACGTCCACCCATGTTAGTACTGCCTGGGGTTGCGTTACTTAACTTCAGTGATCTGATAAGAACTGGTGTCCAACCAAATAATCCGCTCCCTTGCGTATGTAACATTGTGTAGACCTAAGTTTTTCAGGTCACTATATGACCCTGCTCCTCCTTCTGCAGAGGCTATTTATGCCATAGACGTCCTTTGACGTTTGGAGTTATACCCGTATCCCCCCGTGGCAGGATCAGATCTGCGGGTTCTAGCTGTCCATTCCCCTCTATCTCTCACCTATTCCCCGTCCGCCCCACGCCCTCCCATATCCCGCGTCTAATGTGTCCAACGCATTAAGCCGCTCCCATTCCATGAGTCCATTCAGAGGGGCAAAGATGGGTACTCCACCCTGCCACGAGCGGGAAAAGACTTAGGGGTTGCTCACTTTGATCTCCCTTCGATCTACTTCCAGTGCGTATGTGTTGTACTCTTTAACATCGCGTTTGCTTAACCACTTTTTTTTTAAAGCGCTCATATTTGTTTTGCAGGCAACTGATGGATAACGAAATTGAAAATATTGAAAGAGGTGCGTTTCAAGATTTGGTTGCGATGGAAAGGCTGTAAGTACTACTTCCGTTTTTGTTCTATTTTTCGTTGTTTTAACGAAATAATGATGAATTAATTCTGGCACGCAACCGCAAAGGGTTGTTTACAAGAATCAGTTTTCTTCCTAATAATGTTTTCTTTCGTGTGCAAATACATTTGCAAATTGTCGAGTTTTGCGAAAAGTTTTCTTGAGAATTGAGCAGCTGCATGTCTCGGACGCATGCGCATTTCAATTGACACGCCATATTCGTGCATTTCGTCGAATTTGATGCTCATGAGCTTAATTATACATAAATGAACATTAATTATTTTGATGACGTTTTCTTTTAATGAACATCTGTGAATCATAACTGACGATTTCATTTTCCTACCTAACTACCTCTTTGTCCTGCGGTAAATTACTTTTGCTTTCTTCCCTAAACCGAAAGGTAACTTAATTTTGAAACTCAGCAGGATACAAAACTTTTGTAATTAACTAAATGTTTAGTTTTTTCTTGCTTGTCATGAAATTGTTAACATTTTCATTTAAATTACTTCCTTTTTAATGTACGTGGAGGTTTGCGATCAGTTCCATCTTAGCCCACGAATGTCGAAATGGATGCCGATAAATAAGCATAGTTGTTTGTTTGGTGGGTTTTAGGGCCCTTCAATTACCCGGTCATTAGAGCCCCGTCCACTGCGTAGTTCTAATGCAGAAACTGCACAGACACTAATGCAACGACTTTTGGGTATTAGCAGTACCTAGTTTCCCAAGCGGCCAGCCATGTCAGTATCAGATGCGGTTACGTTGCTTAACTTCAGTAATCAGACAAGAACTGGTGTGACCAACGGAATTTGCCGCTCCCATATATAAGCATGGGGGTTACACTTTAGATCGGTAGCCGGTTGGGTATAACTGTCGTCGAACAGATCCCCCATATGTCTCAGAGAGACAAAAGTTTGGTACCCGACCCTGCCATAATCGAGAAGGGGTTAGTAAATGCTTTTGCTGTTTCATGAAAGGGTTCTTTTACGTGAGATGATGCAGGGCGTATCACACTAGTCACGACTTTACTTCCCATCCCACGGAAGACGAACTTAGGTTACTGGATTAATTTCGTGGGTTGGGGAGTTAGCCAAGCAGCCATAACAGGACGAACCCTTAAGGAGGCTGCTCGCGGGAGATGAGGAGGAAGGTGTAGAGGACGTGGGAGAGGGGCTGTTATTTTTATCATGTTACCATGTTTACCAACCACCTTTTTCTCTTTTCTTTCTTTGGTGTTTTAGGGTCCTTCAACTACAAGGTCATTAGAGCCCCGTCCACTGCGTAGTTGTAATGCTGCGATTATAAAGACACTGCTCTAATGAGGCGATTTTTGGGTAGTAGCGGTACCCAGGTTTTCTAAGCGACCACCTATGTCAGTACTAGATGGGGTTGTGTTGGTTAACTTCAGGGATCAGACGAGAACTGGTATGTCCGACGCAATAAGCTGCTTGGAGGTTTCCTCCCTCTTGCCCGAAAGAACCCCTCTGTCAGCCTGGATCCTGCAGTCAGAGGCTCACCACGCCAAGTGAGCTAATCAACTGAGACATCGAGATAAACGAGCGACTGTATAGCGACAGTTCTCGTCTGATCACTGAAGTTAAGCAACGGAACGTTGGGAACGCTGGGTGCTGCTAATACCCCAAAGTCGTTCGGTGTTCTAATGACCATTGCAGTGGACGGGGTTCTAATGACAATTGCAGTGGACGGGGTTCTAATCACCATTGCAGTGGACGGGGTTCTAATGACCATTGCAGTGGACGGGGTTCTAATGACCATTGTAGTTGAGGGGCGCTCAATCACCAAAAAAACAAATCCATCCAGACTTTCACATTTTAAGTTGGTATTTTCAAATTTTTACTCGTGCCCAAGACGCGCCTCGGTGGAGTAATAGGTAGCGTGCTTGAGCGTGTCAGTAGTTCCATGTTCGATACTAGATCGAGGATGAGATCTATGCAGTGGACGGGGCTCTGATTACTTTGTAACTGCAGAGCTCTTAAGCCCAGCTCAAAGTGAGACGCAGTCTCCACAGGTGACACATTTCTGTGGCTCACATGATAGTATGTACTTGCGCATGTTAAGTCGCAGGGGGGGACGTGACTCAGTGCCTGCGCCACGTGACCCTGCTGAGCGCAGTGCCAATGCCGCAGTTTCCTGCATGAAGTTGCCGTGACAATAACAAAAAGCGGCGCGAGGCAGAGAAGTTCTCTTGTTATTTGATGCAAGTATGGTGAAAAACTGCGATTCAATGTGCGGTGATTGCCTGCTAGCAGAATTTCGCAGGGCTGCTACACCCTGCGCCATCCTACGTCTCATTTTGCGCCTTGCCTTATTGTGAGCCGCAGAAATTTTGGTGAGTTACCCTGCGTCACCTGCGGAGACTGCGTCTCATTTTGCACCGGGCTTTAAACACCAACAAAAAATACGAAAGGCGCTGTGGAGGATTCGTTCTTGCCCGAAGGAAGCCTGTAATCGAGCACTCTACTACTGTTTTTCATACAGCGATTTAAAATTTTGTTGGAGGAGGGCGGCGGGCCACCCTATACGGTGGTAACGCCCCTACCCCACTCCCTCTTTACAATTTGGAAATGTTTGTCTTCGTATTTTTCCACATACCTGGACTTGAAGGTCTCTACTTATTTAACTGTATTTCTTTTTGTATTTGTGTTGTCATTCTCCATGCATAAATACGGAGCGCCTTAAGTTATTTGGATGATGGATACTCATCTCTTGACGTGGAAATTTATCATTGTAAGGTGCCCCTTATGACCTAATCCATTTTCTGTGAGCTTCAAGACGTCAGTGAGTCTAGCCATAATGGTGGATACATTTCCATAATATTTATTGATGTTGACATTTCCTCCCTCGGGTGTCACCTTATATTTCTTCAACTGTGATGACTTTTGGCCACTTTGTGCAGAAGAGTGCATAATGAAGAAGGGTGCTGTCATCCGAATGGAAATTCATTATTATTGTGGGTCAACCATCTCATCATTATCATTCTTTAACTCTTTTTCCTCCCACCTGTGACAGTGTAGGGTACTCATTTGTCACAACCGGAACTAGCAATATTGACTGAACTGTTGGCAGTCCTTGATTGTTTAAAGTCTGCCAAATGCCCATCTGCCCTTGTAAAAGTGCCATCTTACATCATCATACCCTTATCACTCCTGTGGCAGGATCGGATCTGCGGGTTCTAGCCTTTCACTCCCGCCTATCTCCCACCAGGTCCTCGTCCACCACACACACTACCATATCCTTACGAACAACCTGCTACCACGTCTGCTTTTGTCTTCCTCTACCCCGGGTGCTCAACTTACGATGTCCCTCGCCCCCAAGCTACCTCTCATATACTCGTTCCTAATTCTATCAGCCCTCGACACCCCACTCATGTACCTAAGCCTTTACATCTCGGCTGGTTGCATTCTATTTCCTTGACTTTTCCTCACTACCCATCACTCTGCTCCATATAGCAGAGTTGGCCCATTCACTGCCCTGTAAAACTTCCCTTTCCACTTCCTTGGGAACCTCCTATCACACAGGATTCCACTTGCTTGTTTCCACTTCAACCATCCCCCATTGATTCTATGGGCCTCATCCGAGCCTATCTCTCCATTGCTCTGGATCAGTGATGTTACTTTCGTTACCCCTTGCACCTTTGCCTCCAGAGAGTACGTCACCATTATTTTCGTGTCCCTTTCATACGTGTAGGTAACAGGAAGTCAAATTATGGTTGGAGCTGTTGATTTCACCTGCTATGGCTACCTTGGACAGGATTTTGTCACTTCTTCAGGCAGGTGTTCTCTAAAGGGAAAGTAGACACTTGTTGGAACATTGGCTAAAGCTCATTTCCGGAAAGGGGAGATAAATATAGATAGTGAAGGTTGCCAACTTGCGATGTCTTTTTAGCTCATCTGCGCAGGGCAGATTGTTAAAAATTTGTGAAAATATGAGTCGTTGGTGGCATACTCTGTGGAATTACCGCAGTTTAAGTGCCTTGTTGTTTTCATAGCCATCGGAAAATAGATTCAGATTTGACCCATATGATCAGTGTGGCGTGGATGAAATGGAGACAGGCAATTGGAGTCCTGTGTGATGAAGGCCATGTATCCGGTAATGATGAAGGCCATGTTCTAAAAGGCAGCGGTTATGCCAGGTATGATGGATGAACCAGAGAGTTAGTCAGTGAGGTAGAGCCAAGAAAATAGCATGCCAGTAGCGGAAACGTGCATGCTGCTGCAGGTCATGGGTGGCGTGTTTCGAGTAGGTGGAATTAGGAATCAATATATTAAGTTTAATTTAGAGTTGGGGAAATCGCGGGAAAGGTGAGAGAGAAGATTGGGGGGAAGAACTGGTTAGGTCCAATGCATGGAGAGCACCTTGCAAGGAGAACTACGCAGTAGAGGGGGGGGTCTAATGACCATTGTAGTTGAAGAGTCCTAAAGCACCAACCAAAAATGGGAGAGTGGCTGTATTGATCAGGCCACTTAACCTTTCGAGTGCACAGTGTTTTTTTGTAACCTAAAGTGCACTGTGGGGTCATAGTGACCCCAACAAATAATAGTATATTATTAATTTAACAAATAGGATTTATTGATATCAGGTAAAGTAAAATCAAGACAAATGTCTTTAAAGTAATATACATAATTAAATTTTAGTTTACTACAGCTAAAACACAATGATATTGAATGTTCTTTGCATATGTACACTTTACAGCTGGCACATCGATAAGTTGTCTTGCGATCACTTTTTCCTGGACATTTCCTATCTCTGCCATGTTAATTCTTATATAACGTAAAGCTCATTGTGGGGTCTATATGACCCCAACAAACTTTGAAAATAAATTTATTTGTTACAAAAAACAATAAAATTGCCCAAATGTGGGCATCATGTTAACAAATATATAGAATGAGAATAGGTGAAAGGAAATTTACATAGGATAAATAAAAAATATTCTATCGTAAAAATTATGTATGGTGGGGTCAAATAGACCCCACGATGCATTCGAAAGGTTAAGTTGTCGTCTAATCACTGAAGTTCAGTAAAGCAATCCCAGATAGTACTTCGGTGGGTGGCCGCTTGGACACACCAGGTACTGCTGTTACCCAAATCGTCATGACAGTGTGGTGTATGTGCAGAATGTGCATTAGAACTATGCAGTGGATGAGGCGTTAGGCAATGTCCTAAGTGGC
The DNA here is from genome assembly GCA_013389805.1 of Trigoniulus corallinus. Lineage (NCBI taxonomy): Eukaryota > Metazoa > Arthropoda > Diplopoda > Spirobolida > Trigoniulidae > Trigoniulus > Trigoniulus corallinus. The sequence continues at coordinate 2,899,768 of JAAFCE010005724.1, forward strand.
AGCATGTAGCGTGAGTGGCCGTGCTTTAGCGTGTGCATGCTACCATTCTTCCTATCAACGCTTGTCCAACGTGGCAGCGCTCTTTCAGTTACCAAAGTGTGGTTTAGCATTAAAAGCATGGCGACAAGAAGGCAATGTGTGCGTTTATTGATGGCCTGTTCTCCTGCCCTAGAAAGTAATGCACACTGTGAATGTGAAATGCATCAAAATAGACAGCCATATCGACATTTTTAAAAATCGACATACATTAGGAGAATTTCACTATTTGTATGGCGACATTAGAACAGATGAAAGGAAATTTTTTGAATACTGTAGGATGCACACCTCAACATACTGTATGATTATATATTAAAAGCTATTTATGATCACTTTAGTAGAACTACCACGAATTTTCAGAAGCCTATATCTGTAGAAGAAAGACTATTTGTAACATCAACGAAGGCAGCCATATTTAAAAACGCGCCAAGAATCGTGAGGAAAGGAAGCAGCGATCAAATTGATTTGGTCGTGGCTTCCAACTCGAGCGAATAGGTCGAGCTACCTGGTAGCCACTTTGGACAGCACCGTTGATATACATGTGTTTGTTCGCTTTGAGTGGTAGCGCGTGCACGCCCTCTCCCGCTGCACGCTGCCACTTAGGACATAGCCTTAATGAGGTTGTGATGGATGGACAGTTAAACGTTCGGTTCTCCAACAATTGTCTCCAACAAGTGAGTTTCCCAACAAAAAAATACACCACAAGCAGGTGCATGATATTTCAAACTGAGGAACATCAGTTAAACCCGAGTGTGGCTTCCTTGGGATAAGAAATACAGTGGTATCTCAGGTTACAAACATCTCAGGTCACGAACAAGAAATTCGAAAGTTTTTGTCTTGGGTTATGAACAGTGCTTTGGGTTGCAAACTAAGGAGAGGGAGAGCAGTACAAATGAAGACTATAGGCGCGTTTTGGCGATTGACCAAGTCACTTTTGGTCACATTGTTTCAGAAACAATGCGTTTTGGCGGTGCGCACGCAGGTTTGGTCAGTTGGTTTGGTCAACTTTGGTCAGACCAAAGGATGATCAGCATACCAAAATAAAGGCATGGTCTGTGCGTTTCGTCAAAGAAAAATAAAAATGGCGGCATGCTCCAACCAGTTGTAGGAGATGATGGAAGGTACCGATAATTAGTTTAAAATTATACAAATCTGATTTTGTATTAATTTAGTAATTTTTTAGTTTAGGAAATTCATTTCTTTAAGTTAATTAAATGTATTTTTTTTTAAGTTTAGTGAATTCGTTTTTTAGTTCGTGAATTAGTTTAGTGAGTTTTGTTTTCATTTTAGTGAATTCGTATTTTATAGATTAGTGGATTCATTTTTTTTTATTTTAGGGAATTGTTTTTTTTTGTAGTGGATTTGGTTTTAAGTTAAGGGAATTCATTTTCTTAAGTTTTATGAATTCCTTGTCACGGGTCTGAAAATGTGTAACCAAAGCGTTTTGGCGATCTCCTTTGGTCCGTTCTTTTGGTCAGACCAAACATGAGATTGTGGTCAAACCACAATTGACCAGGTCAATCGCCAAAACGCGCCTCATATTGTATTAACCGTACTTATCCCTAACCCACTTTCGCATGCAGGCGCTGTTTCTCTTTCATTAGGCTTTCTACAAGAAATGAAAAAAAAATGCTGCTCTTGCATCATTAAACGGATGGTCTCTATTCCATTTCTTTGTGTTACTAATAATGTATTTCGGGTTACGGACAGAGTTCTGGAACAAATTACGGTCGTAACCCAAGGTACCACTGTAAAGCCGAGGTCCCGTGTGGTGTACGATGTCATTTGTAAGTAAAATAACCCTCTCTACAATGCATCGGGTAGATGCGGCAAAATTCACATGTGTAGGAGCTCTGTGAAGTGCCCCAACGAACAGCAGACAGACGATAAGTAAGCATAGGTGGTGCAGCTTTGTCGCCGCCGGCTGCGGAAAGATACCGTTGAATAGATCGCCCGTGTGTCCATTCAGAGGGAATGTTTCATATTGTCCCGACGTTGCCACAGGCGGGAAGGGGTTAGTGGTTTTTATTAGAAAGAAGTTTGTTAACATTGTCTTTGTTGTGTACTACAAATCTAGGTGGACCTTTTCAGATAAAGATATCACCATGTTGGTTGGCGTCCGTGGGTGAGGTGTTCTCCAAAAACGTATCAAGTTATTGAAGGATTTTCAGCATTCGCAAACGTTTTCAGACGCGTTGCATATTTCACGGATACCTTTCTTTAAGCCATGCCGGAATTTATAGCAGTTATTCAAAATATTATATTTTTTGGATAGTGAAGAATTCGTCCATTTTATTATGCAACCGTCGCGTCGTCTAGAAGGATCGCTTGGAGATCATTTGAATGGATATGGGCCATTGGTGTCCAACTGCAGTAAGGGATCAGACAGTGAGTCCTAGTTCAAACTGGCATTAGTTACATGCCAGCCACTGATCTTCCTCGTAAATTGATAGGACTTATTCTGATATTATAGCTTGTATCCACCTCGTCGTGGTCTACCTCAATCGTGAAGTTGTCACTGTCCACTTCAAGCTAACTTTTATTAAAGTACTGTGGTGGTGCGATTATTTTCAGTGTTTGAAGTTTCATGGTGTATCGTCAAGTGATACTTTCAATGGTTAAAATAAATTTTCAATTACTGCTAGAGAGCTTTTGTGCCTGTGTGGTCATTTGCACTCAAGGGCAGTGGCGTACCGACAGCTGTACTGACCGAACCAGGCGTCACTTTCAGGGGGTTACGTTGGGATTCTGGTACAAGGGAATTACAAGTGAGGGGCGACACCAGGATTTACCGTTAGCAATAATGCAAGCAAAATAACGAATGCCAGGGGCAGGTATGCCTCTGCACACCGGGTGACACCAACCGGGTGACCACCCGTCCCGGATTTCAGCTCTACGTCCCGCATGGATACGCGTCCCGAATTAACAATCGGTTCAGTGATTAGCCATTTGTATGACATTTATTTCGACAAAAGTGGAGACACGCAAGTGGAGTCTTGCGCGTCCAATGGGTCCCAATAAATTGAAAAGCAAAGTTTACAGAACTGTCGTCAGGCCAGCAACGCTGTATAGCCCAGAGTGTTGGGCAGTCATGAAGAACCATAAAAGGAAAATGCAAGTGGCTGAGATGCGAATGCTGCGCTACATCAGTGGGTTGACACGAGCGGACAGCATCTGAACAGATTACATTAATGGTAGCTGGGGGGGTGGGAAACATCGTAGAAAATATTAGAGAAAATAGGTTGAGGTGGTATAGGCATGTGATGAGGAGGAAGTTATTCTTTCCATCGTGGGACTGCGGGAGTAAGGGAAGAGGGGAATTGACGGGAGTGGAGGATAAGAACTTGCAGACCCGACCCTAAGACAGGCGGGAGAAGGGTTTAGGCATTGGGCATATAATGATAATGCCATTTGAAGCATATTTTTTTTTTTGTGGAGAGTCACATATCAGCAAAATGCAACAAATCATCTGCGCGAATTATTCATGCTTTAAATATTTTTAACTGTATTTGTATGTTTTGTCATCATTTAATTATTTTTTAAATAATTTTCTGAAAAGTTATTTTGAAAAGAGAAAAAAAAATTTTCTTGGTTGATGAGGGGGGATCAATGTCCCGGATTGGCCTGTGAAAAAAATGGTCACCCTAGACATAGTGGTGCTGAAAGGACAGTGGAGAAGATATTGATATAGTGAAGTGCAAAGGAACATTGGAATAGATAGGGACTTATTGGAATGGAAAGGGAAATGTTTAGCACTGACTCAAAAAGTGTACAAAAGTCGACTGGTTCATTTAAAATTTAAATCCTTACCCTAGATTCAGATAACTGTGCAGTTTTAGCCACAGGACAATTACCATCTTTCTCAGCTGCAGAAATTGCCAACAATTTAAATGCTAAAGAATTCTTTCCCTTTGAAACTTTTCTTTCAACAATATCTGCACTAAAGCTTAGTTTACACGAGCAAACAACTTGCACAAGTACTTCCGAGGGTAACTTGTGCAAGCGTTTGCATGAGTAGCAAAAGTGTGTGCAAGTAGTGTCTGAAAAACTATCTGGAGAGCACTTTCCAGAAAGTTATTGCACTGATGTTTGCACCATATAGTGGATAGTGTGACTGCTTGCTTGCAATGCTCAGAAACATAGAAAAAATAACATTATAAACAATTTGAACAATTTTAATGCAGTGGTTAAAGCAAATGAATTTTTTGCTCTTTCTGCACCTTCTGTGCTTTTTGCATTTCCTGCATTTAAACTTTACACAGTTGCAACACAGAGGGGGGGTTACAGGAGTACCCCATCCATCCTTATTCGAATAATGAAAAGCAATTAACCACCCATCTGTGACTTATTAGGAAGTTCAACCTATCATGTGAAAGTACTGTGAATCACATTGTGCCAGGGTCTCCCACAGAACAGAGAGGAGGAAGAAAAACCCTGGGGTACACCAGTACCTCTGTTTGGACATGAGTCTGATTCCTTATTGCAGTATAGTTGTTGTGCAATAGGTCAGACACTGTGCAATATTATAACTGACAAAGCATTAATTTACCTGCCAAAAATTTTGGTTGTAAAATGTGGTGTTGGAACAGTGGGGTCGCCTGGCATCCCCCTACAGACCCGCCCTGCCACAGACTGGATAAGGGTGTGATGATGATGATGATGATGACGACACCAGTTACCCCTTTGTAGCATTATGGATTACTCTTCATAATGCACAATTATTCCATTTTATTTTCTAGTTATAAACATAATAGACAAATGTTATATATTTTTTGAATATTTGCAAACGACCAATTTTAAAGAAAAGTCGATTTTTGTACACTTTTTGAGTCGGTGCTAAACATTTGTCCACCACTGTAGTGGAGTGGACAGTGGCACAGTGAAATGGACAGGAACTAAGTGGAAGGGTATGAAGACTAGTGCATTGGTAAGGGGCATAGTGGGGTTTAAAGTGGCGATGCACTGGATTGTGATTAAGGCTGACCTCATAGTGGAGCGACTATCCTAGCAGCAATAAAAGCAAAGAGCAGAGCAACAAAAACAAACACATGCTAATCTACATTAGTAACTTTAGTAACCTGCTTCTGTAGAAAGCGTGCATAAGCATGTCTAGTACTGGCTGGCTACATTTGAAGTGGATTTCAGAAACTAAAGGTGGTGTGTAAGTAGTTTTTTTGTATTTATTGGTTAGTTAAGGGTCAGCAAGAAGGTGGTAGATCTGGGGTAATTTAGGAGTGTTAGAAGTAAAAAACAAAGTTGAGGTAGGGAAAGCAGTAGCAAAAAGTAGCATTGTAAGGTAGAGCAGAAGGGCCACGTGGTTAACAGTTTAAGCAAAAACAGGGTAGAAGTGGTAGCTGGTAGCCAGTTGGAAGCTAGTAAAAGGGCATAGGAATTTCAGTGGGGCTAGGCAGGTAGAACAGTAGAAAGTGTGAATAGGACTAGGAAATATGGGAAAAGGAGTACTGACAGGAGGTAAAGGGAAGGATAAGATGGGAAAAAAGCAAGGATGGTTAGGGGACAAAGAAAAGGAAGGCAACCCTGAAATTCATTGCTACCCAGAAAATTGCAAGTTTGAGGGGCAAGAAGAGGGAGGGATGATTTGGTGTGACTGGTGCTACAGGTCGTTCCATAAGGACTGCACCAGCATCCCATACCTCAAGGAATGTGGGGTGGACATTCCAATGGGATATAAGGAAGAGGTGCATGTGGACAGCCATTGGAGGTGCTTGATGTGCTCCATTAAGTGGTCACTGGCTGCATCACTGAGGGACATTGATAGGCTGGACAGGATAATGGGGCAGACAACAAGCAGAGCAAAGGTGATGGAGGATCACATTGACCTGCTGTCCCAGCAACTGGTGGAGATTCAGGGGCAGATAGGGAGATTAGAAAGTATGATGTTAGCTATTGCAAGGGAAAAGGATGAAAGAAATGGGACACTAGGAAGGAAAGGTGAAGTGGTGGATAATGCAGCAGGAGCAAGGGTGATTGAAAGGGAGGCAGAGGAAAAGAGAAGGAGCAGGCTAGGGGACATAGGGCAGGACAAAGGGCATAGGGGCAGGTCAGTTCTAATCCTGGGAGATAGGGCTGTATCAGATGGGTTAAACCAATTGACTGTGAACAGTAGGGAGAGGGATAAGGTGACAGTGGTATCACTGCCAGGGGGGAAAATCAGGGATTATAGAGATTGCCTAAAAGAGCTCTTCAGAGGGGAGAAGATGGAGTGTTTGGTGGTCATCTGCCTTGGAGGAGAGGAACTGAGGGAAAGTAATGCTGTGGATGTGTGGGAAGCCCTGACAGACCTCATTGCAGGTTGTAGGGAGAGAATTGGGGTATCTATTAGTGTGTACTATCCCTAAAAATTCTGTGAACAAAATGGAGAGGGCAAGGGCAACCTGGATAAACAGAAGGCTGTGGCAGTTCAGGAAGGACTTGGGCATCCAGCTCATAGATAGCAGGGCCCCCTTGATAGGGCAGGATAAATGCTGGGTTGGAAGTAGTAATCACCCCACAAAAAAGGGCACCAGATTAATGAGGAAACAGATGCAGGGATTTGTGAAGGATTTCCTAGATAGGAAGGAGCAAGGGTGATAGGGACATACAAGGAAGCCTGAAGATTGCATTTGCAAATGTGCAAGGGGTGAGGAGGAAAGGGAAGTGGATGGAGTTATGTGAGATTATGAGGCAGGAAAAGGTAGACATCATGGGCCTGGCTGAGACACATCTAAGGGGAGAGGAGGGGTATGTAGTTGATGAGGTCAATGCCACCTTTTGGAATAGAAAGGGGGGGTGAGAAGGAAGGAGGTGGAGTCAGAATCCTTTGGGGGAATAAAATTAAGGGAATAAGGTGGGGTGAAGATTGTAAGGAGCATGGGTGGATAATGGTTCAGAGAGGAGGTAGGAAGCTGGCATTGGGGCAGTATACATGGGTATAGAAGGTATGGGAGGGGGTTGGAATGAACATATATACAGCTGCTTGCAGGAGGACATTGAGGCCCTGCACCTAGAGGGATATCAGGTCATAATAGTGGGGGACTTCAATGGGCATCTGCAGGAGATGGATGGGGTAGAGAATAGAAATGGGCAAAATGCTAAAGGGCTTTGCATGTCAAAATGGTATGGCAGTAGTGAACCTACTGAAATGCTGTCAGGGAAGGATCACCAGGGTGGGGCCACAATATAGCTCCTGCATTGACTTCTGCTTGGTAGAGAATGAACTAGTGCAGGAGGTGCATGGAATGACAGTGGATGAGGAAAGCAGGGTGGGTTTAGACTCAGATCATAATCTAATTATGATTAGTATGAAGGTTAGGAACATCAAGGAAAAATGGGCACAGGTGGGAAGGAAAGCTAGCTGGCAGTTAAGAAATGGTTTAGAGAGGAGGAGTTCCAGAAGGACATGGAAGTTGTACTGGAAAGAAAAGAAGTCACATATGTGGAACTTGTAAATGCCCTATCGCGTTTCGCGATGTTCGGATGATGTAGGGTGCCACAAAAATAC
>JAAFCE010005724.1:2917304-3003988 GCA_013389805.1 Trigoniulus corallinus
AACAACAAACAACAAAAAAAAATTAATAAAAACAAAAAAAAAAAAAATCGTAACACCAACGGGGCGGCGATCCCGCTATGTCACATACTCCACCAGGCAATTAGTAATGAAAGAAAAAAAAAAAAAATTATTTGGTGGAATCGAACCGGTGTTCTTACGATCGCGATATACGCGATTATGCAGCAGGCGCGTAATAATGAAAAAAAAAAAAAGATTGACAAAAATAAAAATATCGCCGGAATTGAACCCGCGTCCGCGAGATGCGTGGTTATGCGATAAGCGCGTAATGATGAGAAGAAGAACCAAAAAAAAAAAACGTAACAAAAATAAAAAAAACAAAAATATGGCCAGAATTGAACCTGCGTTCACTCGTGAGGTGCGGGAATACGCAGTATGCAGGCCAAAAAAAAAAAAAAAATGATCAAAAATAAAAAAAATAAAAAAAAACGAATTTTTAGGCTTACTTTCCAGGCTGCTGTCCAATCACGTCCGGGTCACCAATATCGCGTTTCGCGATGTTCGGATGATGTAGGGTGCCACAAAAATACTCAGACACGTTTTCAGTAACAAAAAATAAAGAACGGGATTTTATTCCATTTGTTGTCAATCAGACGGATCAATGCAAGATTGACTGGACATTCCGTGTTGACCACCTGATGACTTAAGAAAATGGCTGTCTGAATAGCTGAAAATGAAAAAATGGTCAAACCCCCAAAACACGTCCTGGTGACATCACATCCTGAGGTCCTTGACTGTGGTTTGGTCTCAGTGACCAAAGGGTACCTATGATTCACAGCCAAGGGACAACTCAGGATGTCCCCACAAAAGGCTTTACAATTTAGGTAGAGGTCCTATTGTTGTCCACAGGATGTGATGACAATAGGACCTAACAGAAACAATGATTTTGTATTGGTGTGATGTGCAGGGGTGTATGCTTTTGGGGGGCAGAGGAGTGTGAGGGATCGTGTCCCTACAGCCCTAATAAATAAAGCAAATGAAGGACAGGGAAGATGTAAAGGGAATGGGATTAAATGGAAAAAACCATGGATGGATGCTGAGGCATGGGAGTCTATTGAAAGTAGGCATCAAGCCAATAGGAGGCATAGGCAAGCGGTTAAAGGGGGAGATGACAAAAGTATCAGACAAGCTTGGGACACCTACCAGCAGAAGAAAAGAGAGGCAAAGGAAGTAGTGGGTAGGAAGATTGCAGAGGGGGATAGGAGAAAATGGAAGGAAATCATGGATGGGGGGAAACAGATGACAAAGAAATTTTGGAGATATGTCAGGGATAGACGTAGAGAGAGGAGTGAGGAGGTAGGGGATGGTAGAAAAGCCTTAGTAGATAAGGATGGTAGGAATATAACCAGTAGAGAAGGCATTAGGAGGGTATTGATGGAATATGGACGTTGGTTCTCCACTACAGGTGGAAAGTTGGGGGAAGGGCCACACAGAATAACAACCAGCTGGGGATCATCAGCTGGAGAGGCTTGCTTTACTAGGGTAGAATTAGATAACAAGATAAATGCATTGAAGTTGGGAAAAGCTTGTGGGGAGGACAAGGTACCAAATGAGTTTCTCAAAGCACTAGGGAGTAAAGGCAGAGAACTGCTCTTAAAGATATTTAATGAGTATTTAGGGGATGGAAAAATACCAGATGACTGGGGCATCACACGGGTAGTGATGCTGTACAATGGCAAGGGAAAGAGCAAGGAATGTTTGGATGGCTACCAGCCAGTAGCTATAAACAATTGCATTTATAAGTTATTTGCTGGGCTAGTAAGGAGGCAATTAGGTACAATAATAGAAGGGTCATTGAAATTAGTGGGAGCGGCAAATTGCATTGGACACACCAGTTCTCGTCTGATCACTGAAGTTAAGCAGCGCAACCCAAAATCGTCCAAAAATCGTCACATTAGTGTAGTGTCTGTGCAGTTTCTGCATCAGAACTAAACAGTGGACGGGGTTCTAATGACCTTGTTGTTGAAGGGCCCTAAAACACCAACAAACAAACAAGGGAAATTAGTGGAGTTCCAAAATGGGTTCCGAAGGGGGCGCAGAACAGGTGATAGCCTGTACATAATTACACAGATTATGGCGGTAGTTTAAAGAAAGAAATGGGAGGCATACCCCTGTTTTTGAATGCTAAGGGTGCATATGACAAAGTGGATAGAGAGAAGCTATGGACAGTTCTTCCCAAGTATGGGGTTAGTAAGGTGCTAGTGGAACTGCTCCAGAAGCTATATGTGGGTACTAGGTATGATTTCCATTGGGAGGGAATAAATACAGGACAGATAGGTGTGGACAAGGGGTTGCAACAGGGCTGTCCATTATCACCAATTCTGTTCCTAGTGTACATCAATGAACTGGGGATTAGGCTCCAAGATAGAGGGCTGGGGTTTTCTCTGGGGGATGGTATCAAGTTGCCTGCCATCTTCCAATGTGATGATATAGTGCTGCTGACAGAGACAGAGGGAGAACTCCAGGAAGAACTGGATATCTGTGAACAGTACAGTAGGGATTTTCAGTTAGTTTGGTCAGGACAAAAACAAAGCTGATGATCATAGGAGAGGATGTGCTGCCTAGCAATCAGGTACCAATCAAGCTTGGGGAGAGGGAGATAGAGGTAGTGTCAGAGGTTACATACTTGGGGGTTAAACTTACAAATGATAGGGGATACCTGAAAGCAATGGAGGAAAACATCGTTTATAAGCTGAAAACCAGAGAAGGACTAATAAGGAAACTGGCATTCGATTCATTCTCAAGGTATGAATTGGTTAGGGGCCTATGGAAAGCTGTAGCAGTACCAGGGTTAACATATGGAAACGAGGTCCTATGCATTAGTAAAAAGGAAATGGACTGCATGGAAATAGCCCAGAGAAGGTTAGGTAGGATGGCCTTACGGGGAAATAGGTTTACAGCAGTGGAGGCAATACAGGGGGACATGGGGTGGTCTACATTTGAACAGAGGGAAATGATTAGTAAGTTGGTATACCTATGCAGGATATGGGGACTAGAGAAGGAAAATCCAGTATGGCAGGTAAATGCATGGGTAAACAACATGAGGGTATCTACCAACTGGGAGAGGAGGGTAAACAGGATGTCAAAGAAGATAGGCATAACACTGCACCCCAGGGAGGGCAAGGAGGGGGCAGTAACGCTGCAATGACTCGTACAGGACAAAGTGAAGGAATGGGGGTTAGGGCAGTGGCGACAGAGTATGGAGGGAAGGGCTGCAAAGAAAACGCTGAGGGTGTATGGGAACAAGCTTAACTTAGAGAGGGAGGTAATCTACAACAATACCTGGGAGAGCTCACTTCTGTTTTGGGCAAGAGCTGGGTCACTGGAGACGAAACAGAGGATGGCAAAGATCACAGGTGGAGAGGAGGGCTGTGGATTGTGCTGGGATCAGGTGGAGGACGTCAGGCATGTGATACTGGTCTGCCCAGCACTGGATCACTGCAGAAGGGGTTGGGGAACCCCCACATTGGAGGAGGTTCTGGCGGTGGTGGGTTCTGGGGTGGAGCGGCTGGAATGGGTGCAAAAGGCAAAGGTGTTGCTGGGGTGCTGGTGGAGATCTGGGCATATGGGTCCAGCATGAAAAGATCTCGCCAGCAAGGTATCCGTCACAAAGGATTACATATTCATATTCATGACTCCACATAGTGATGCTACTAGCATTGAGACAAGTAGTGCTGCCATGATTTCGTCCTGATTTCGTCACTCTTCTTTCTTGTATCACACAATGGACATCCAAATGTTTATTAATAAAGTTTTTTAAAGAAGCTTTTGTGGGACCAAAAAGACCACCAGCGCTGCAATCGATGTTAGCCTGACCACTTGTGGGAAGAGGTGGCCACAAATTAGAATACAACAAGTAGTGTAAGTTTTAATCCCTTGTGTGTGTGTGTGTGTGTTGCAGTCTCTGCATTAGAACTATGCAGTGGACGGGACTCTAATGAACTTGTATTTGAAGGGCCCTAAAACGCCTAAAATCAACAACCCATTCTAGTGTTAGCTGGGGTTTTCATTGACAAGAACTGATGTGTCCAATGCAATACAACTGCTCCTGATGTATGTGGAAGCAAAAGAACTGCACTGTGAAGTGGAAAGAGACATGGCGGACTAAAAATTCCATAAGAGGAAACGGATATAGGTGGAGTTCAGAGGGACATAGTGGATTGGAAAATGGATGGTATTATGATAATGATGGTGACGACTTTTCTGTATATATATGTTGTACTATAATGCAACCCTGTTGAGTGATATTCAATATATAAATATATATAACATCCATATGATTATTTAATTATACTGTATAATGATAATAGAGAGCCCCCCCTGTCAAAAGTTTATTCGTATCACCACTGTACTGACTGTAATTCACTCACATTCTAAACTGACATTACGCTGAAAGCATTGAATTGTATGCTGTCCTTTCACTGACATTCTGTCAAGAAGACTGTAGTATATTCAAGAAAGGCGCTCATCTAAACAAATTGGCGTTGTCATCAACATCTATTAGTCATTTTCTTGCTCATAATCTACCCCTTCAACAAGGGGTTCACAACGTTAAATGAGTGCATATCCAACTTGTCCCAAATACAGTGAAACCTGGTTATAAGGAATTATTTCCCCACAAATAGCTCGGAGAGGTCCATGTTAAATGATCTGGATATAACCAATTACATTTAGGGAATTCCTGGATATTACAAATGACAGTGTGGCATTAACGTTTCGTTATCGTTTGATTATGACCAAATGACGTTATTAAAGAATTTGTGGTGAATGTCTACGATGACGTTATGACCATAAAGGCAGACATGAACAACTGCACATGCTCATGTCCATTTCTTTGTACTGCTCTTCATGAGGATGCGCAGTTGCTCATTTCAGCCGAATGTTGATCGTAACGTCACCATAGACAGACGTTCACCACAATCTCTTTATTGCTAGTAGGACCTGTTTGTTTTTCTTGGCCACTATAAATTGAATTCACATTTGCTGGGCTATTAAACAATAAGACATGGTGTCATTGGATATGTCACATTGTGTTGCCCTGAGTTATGCCATGGACGTCTTTTGACGTTCTGCTGTGTGATGTGTAGTTAAACTGGAACCAAGCAGTATTGGAAAGAGGTGTTTTTTTAAAAGTAGAAGAAACACACTGATAATCAGAGGCCAAAAAAATTATTGGCAAGCTCTAGATTTGTATTACTGCCTTTTTTGGTGCACCCTTTATTGGACCATGCAATTTATTAGAGGACACTGATTTTCAGAATATTATTAAAATGTATGGAGTTCTATAGTCTTGACCAAAAGTATTGAACACCCTGTGAAACTGTTGATATTTTATTTTAATCTTGTTTAATGGAATTGAAATATAACTGATTAACCATAAATAAAAAAATAAATAACAATAACACTGCAGAACAAATTTTTACTTTGGAAAAAATACATTTCTCACTTAGTGCTAGATTTATTGGATAAGTTATGCTGATTATTTATCTGTTCTCCATTTTGCCCTGGGACGTCAGGTTCTCTGGTAATTGATAGGGCTGCAGTTCCATTAAAACATTAATTGTGAATGGACATCATACATCGGATATCATACTCTATATAATTTATGTTAATAATATAGGACTTGACATGATATAGAGCATGTATGTTAATGACATAGGGCTATCTGCAGATTACACCAGATGAATCTGCTATCTGCAGATGAAGAGTTATCTCCCTGCACAGAATTGCAACAGGACCTAAACAAGATGTATACCTGGAGCATGAAGTGGAAGTCATTGCCATTAAACCTGCACAAATGTAGCTTTCTTATGATAAGCAGGTCCTGAAGGCGATTTGATATGGAACCAGGCATAAGAGCTTGGTGGAGTAAGAGCGTTGCGTCTGGTGGCATGCGTGGAGGAACAATAGACTGACTATAAAAGAGTGTAGGGGTTGCTGCTTTGGCTGGCAGTCAGCTGTGGAAAAATACCTTCCAATATATCATCCATTAACCCATTTTTGCCCATAGTGCCAATATTGGAACATACCATTTTATAATTTTTAATTCCGCTATGTAATGTAAGGATTTTCCTTTTTTGGTAAATGTCCTAAGTAGAGGTTAGCCTTGTGCAAAAAATATTTTTAAAAGTGCGTTTCAAATTACTTATTGTCAGTGACAGGGGTTTATTTGTTTGAAGTTTTGGTTGAAAAAATATCAGTTAATCAGCAAAACAAGCAACTCCTAACCCTTTTCCCGCCTATGGCAGGGTCGGGTACCCATTTGTCCCTCTGAATGGACACAGGGTGATATATTGGACATAGTTTTTTCTGCACCCGGTTGCCGGCCAAAGCTGCACCCCTACGCTTATTTATCGTCGGTCTAGTGTTCGTTGGGGAATGTTACCGACGCCAGGGGGCGAGCTCCTACACCTGGAAATTTTGCCTCATCTACCCGTTGTGTAGTAGAGAGGGTTCTTTTACGTGCAAGCGCCATCATACACCCACACGGGACCTCGGTTTTACTTCTCATCCAAATGAAGGCACACTTGCGGCTTCTCTCTTGCCCGAAAGAAGCCGACCCACCACGGTCCAGTATCGAAACTAGAACTACTGGCATAGTTGCCGAGTGAGCTAACCACTACGCCACCGCGGCGGGTGAAAAAAATATCAGTTAATCATTAAGTAAAATTTCTTCCTTTATAATTTTTTTTTCCAATTTTTGGCACTTGCATTGCTAAGTGCAAATGTGCAATCAATATCTGAGGCAGTAGTGTGTTATCCACTATTGTATTTTAAAACACTCACAACTACTGCAGAAATAAACTTTTTGTTCCATATGTGGAACAATGGGAATTTGGGATGCATTTGATTTGATTTGGTGGTCTAACATGGTGACGAAAAAGGAGAGGGGTTTATTTGAATAGTTCAAGATATGTATGAAGGCTCAATAGCTAGGATAAGGGCTCTTTGGAGGAATACTGGGGGATTCCCAGTAAAAGTAAGGGTGCACCAAGGTTCAGCAATTAGTCCATACCTTTTCATCCCTATTAATCACAAACTGCTGATGGGAGTAGGAGAATGGACACCCTAGTGCTGATATCAGAACACATAGAGAGAAGTGACTAAACGACATTAGAGGAGTGACAGAAAAGGAAAGGCTAAAGATAAGCATTTAGAAGATAGAGTATTTAGCTTTCAATTGGGAAGGACAGAAAAATAGTGGTGACGTACATCCAACAACAAACTGGTGAAAAAGGTGCAAGAGGTAAAGTACTTAGGATCATATTTCCAAAGCAATGAGGAGATACTCTTATGTGACTCACAGAATCAATGAGGATGGCTGAAGTGAAGACGGGCCAGCAGAGTCCTGTGTGATATATGAGGGCTCCAATCAAGTTGAAAGGGAAGTTCTACCGGACAGCAGTTAGGCCAGCTATGCTATATGGAACAGGGTGTTTGGCAGTGTGGAATAGCCACAAACGGAAGGCAAATAGCTGAGATGTGAATGCTTTGGTACATGAGTAGGGTGTCAAGAGGTAATAGAATTAGGAATAATTTTATTAGAGGTACCCTGGGAAGTGGTGGACATCATCAAAACATCAGGGGGAATAGGTTGAGGTGGTACAGACAAGTAATGAGAAGAGGGGAGGAGGAGTTCGTTATGTCAATTTCAGGAAGGCAGGTGGTTGGAAGCACCCAGAGAAGGGGGAGACCAAAGCAAAATTGGAAGCACATTGTCCATAAGGATATGGCAGCATGTGAAGTGGATGGGGATCAGGTGGGAAGTAGATAGGTTTGGAGGGCTGGAACCTGCAGACCCAACCCTGCTACAGGCAGGGTGATGATACTAAATAGTTTTTAATGATTTTATAGTTATAACCTTATTTCTTTGGCTGAAAATTAAAGAAAAAATTTTTTTCAATTTTCAGACTTTTCATGCTTGAATGCCCATTGTTCCATTTATGGAACAGCCTTTATTAAATACTTAGGCAGCATTAAAAAATTCAAGGATTAAATTTTTATGTTATTAGTAATTTATTTATGCAGTTACATGCAAATTTTCCAAAATTTTCAAAAAAAATGCATTCGGGCAAAAATGGGTTAAGAGGGAAATGGTTGGTACACGACTCTGCCGTAGGTGGGAAAAGGGTTTTAAGGTGTTGCTTTTGATGGATTTGGTAGAGAAACGAATTGATATAATCCTTCTTCCTTTATCAGGTTACAGAATGCTGGGATAACGAATTAACTTATACCTGAATTAACTTGAATACGCCTGTATTAACTTGGCTATTCGTGATTTAACTTAGACATACCTGAATAAAAATGAATATACCGGAAATGGTTTGGAATTAAGATGTGGGATAAACTTCAAATGACTTGAATAAGCCAGAATAAGTTTGAATAATCCTCCTTTAACTTGAATTAAGTCTGACGTTAGCAATCCTGAAAAAAACTCGAATAAGCCTGTCGAAATCGTGTAAACCTGATGTAATGGTTGAACCTTATTAATTTGAATAAAACAAATATTGGCTTGAATGCATGAAAGTTACTGTGAGATAACTTGAATAAATCTGACGAATCTTGAATAAACGAAAATTAAATTGAATAACGCTGATATAACTGGAACGAACCTGAATTACATTGCCTCTACTTTATATGACTTTTATAAACTGTAACAAACCTCTATAAACTCGGTAAACCTGATTCCGATTTTGAATGAATCTGAAATCACTTGTATAGCTTTTATTAAATCCAATACATACAACAGTATAGAAAGAGAAACTCCGAACCCTTTTCACGTCCCTGTTAATGGACTCTGGGTAATATATTGGGCGGTCTTCTCAGTAGCCGGCTGCCGAGGGTAGCGGCTTATTGCGTTGGACACATCAGTTCTCGTCTGAGAACTGAAATTAAGAAACGCAACCCCACCTAGTACTGCCATGGGTGGTTGCTTAGGAATACCGGTTACCGCAAATACCAACAAATCGTCGCATTAGTGTAGTGTCTGTGCAGTCTCTGTATTAGAGCTACGCAGTGGACTGGGCTCTAGTGACCTTGTAGTTGAAGGGCCCTAAAACACCAACGAACAACAACCGGCTGCCGATCAAATCAGCAACCGCTATGTTTATTTGTCGTTGGCCTACTGTTCGGTGGGGCACACCACCCAGCTCCTAGACCTGGAAATTTTGTCTCATCTACCCGTTGCATAGTAGAGAGGATTCTATGGCATTCGGATACTATGGTGTACACCTCACGGGATCTCGGTTTTAGTCAGGGGCAGCCTTGGGGGCGAGCAGTATGGCCTGTAAAAGTGCATTTTAGCGTCCTAAATTATTTCGTCATACTTTGCAGTCGACATGTGGCGCTTTGGTGGGTTGAAGATGTTACAAATACGCGTTCCAGCGCCTGTTGTGTGTGCTATTGTTTTGAACGTCTTGCCCTCTTCTCATTACGTGTTTATACCACCTCAGTTTGACTTTCCCTCATGTTTTTCTGCAATGTCTTCCAGTCCCTAGCAATCTTTAATATGCTCATATTTCTATTTCTATAGGCTCTCGAGATGTAAATCATTCCTCCTTCCTTCACTCGTTGTGGGTCGCAAGAAACGAATGCTGGGGCACACATATTTCACACTCGTCCAGAGATGAAAGAGTGTGAATTATCACTTTCATAGGCACAAACACCACTAAGCTATCTCTAATATACTCATTCCTATTTCTATCGGCTCTCTCGACACCCCACGCATGTTCCATAATCTTACTGTCATATTTTCAAAAGAATAACATGTGCAACAGGCCCTGGAACGTGTATTAGCAACATTTTTGAGTGGCCGAAGCGCCGCATGTCATGAGTGGGGTGTCATGAGCTGACAGAATCTGTAATGATTGCATTAGAGGAGCTTAGGGGTGGGAAACATCACAGAGAAAATAAGAGAACAGTGGCTGAGGTAGTATGGGCGTGTCATGAGGAGGGGGAGGAGGAGCTTATTAGGTCCATTATAGTACTGTGATTGGGGGCACCAGGAGTAGGGGATGACCAAAACGGATGTGGGAGCAGATGGTGCAGAGGGACATGGAGGTGTGCAGGGTGGAGAGGGACCTCGTGGACAACAGGCGGGAGCATAGGGGCTTTCATTTACAATGGCATGGGGTGGAGCAAGCACTGCTTCCCTTATGTCATTTTGTTGTCACATGTATGACGACAAGTGTTACACTACCTGTTGAAAGGGTCAAAAATGCCAAGTGCACACCACACTTTGGAATTTTTGAATGGTAGATTTGCAGTGGCGAAAGAACTAACTGTACCATTGAACTTTGTCTTCAAGTGGGTGCTGTTTATGAAAGCAAAGGGCATGGCTACGTGTGTGTTTGGCAAGTTCTTACTCATTTTCAACTAGGCATTTCTGTACAGCTTTGATTGCACAGTTAGAACTGAAGATGAAACTTACAGTGTATGGGGCTTTAAGGTCTTCCCCTTCTCCAGGTACTTGCAATAACCAGCAATTAGCCTAATGAGCTCCTCCTCCCCTCTTCTCATTCCATGCTCATGACCATCTCAGTCTATTGTCTCATCTTTGCTATAATGTCCCACAACCAGCGCCGGCTCTAGCGCTTATGCCATCCCAGACAACAAGACAAATTGCCACTCCTGACAAAACGACTAATTGCTACCTCTGCGCTCTGTTTGCGTGCTAATGCTGTTTTGTTCAGAACAGTATAATATGCGTGTTCAAACAAGTTCAATCCACGTCCTTCACAAATTCTGCATTTATTTTTCAATAATAGTGCAAATATTTTCAGCTTTTTGACATAAGCAATATAAATAAATACTCTATGCACTTTAAATTTTTAGTGAACAAAGAAATCGATATGTGAAATTCTCTATTAATTGGGAATTTAACACATCAGTATTTTTCTCACACTTACAGCCAAAATGGCGCCCCTAAATTTTAGTGCTCTTGATAAATGTCCGGGTGGCACCCCCGTAGAGCGAGCCCTGCCCACAACCGAACCTACCTCTAATGTACTCATTCTTAATTTTGTCTGCTCTTGACACCCCACTCATGTACTGCAGCATTCACATGCTATCTACTTATCTTCCCTTTTCATGGCATTTACTCACTGCCCAAAATTCACATCCATCTAGCATAGGTGGCGTAACCAGGTAATCTAATCAGGTTAAACATTTAACAGCTAAGCCAACAGAATCTTTTCCATTTTTAACCTTGGACAATAGTCAAAGAGGGTTTATTCAAGTTGTTTTAATGTATTGCATATCTATGTATTGGATTTATTCTGACCTGCCTTGGTGGTGCAGCGGTTACTATGCTCAGCAACTGCATCAGAGTTGCTAGGCTGAATACTGGACTGACGTGAGTTGGCTTTGTAGAGAATCACCTTTTGCTGACATTATGGCGCCACAGTATCAGTTCCTCTTTGAGTGACGTCGATTTGCCCAATTTGACCTATCAGAGCTGCTTGAAGTGTGTTCAATTAAATTGGAGTGTGCCGACCCTTGTTGCACCTCCACCTGAACGTTGAAGCATGCATACTGTCCTCCCCATCCTGTCCAAGCATGCATCCTGTTTCCCCATCCTGTCCTCACCCTAGCGATGGAACCATCATACATATCATGCTCTATCCTAATATGTCTTTTGTCAGCCCCTTTCTTCCTTAAAATGTTCCATTCTACCTCTCCCTTTCCCAGGTCCAGGTCAACGAATGCTACACGCAGGTCCTTTGCTGCTCTACGCTTCTCTATCATCTGTCGTAGAATAAAGTTGGCTCCATCGTGTACCTACCAGGCATAAGACCAAATTGATTTCCCCGGACACTAGTTCGGTCTCTAATGACATTCTATGACTCGCTCCCACAGCTTCATAGAATGGCTCATCAGCTTTATGCTCCTATAGTTTCCACAATCCTGGGCGTCGCCTTTGTCCTTGAACAGTAGAACCATTCAACTGTGGTCCCCAAGGTGTGCCAAACATCCAATGGGATCTTATGACAGCCTACTGCATTTTTGACGTTTCATCTTTTGAAGGGCTCTGACTTTCAGCCTCACTCACCCTGCCCACCGTCTGTGGAGTGAGTGGGTTGCTGTCTGTGAATGTATTGGCTAATACGAGGCCATGTGCTCTTGCTGTCTCAAGCAATCTGCCCCTCTGGGGTTATCGTCCCATACCCCCATTTACCTCCTCATAGCGAAAATCATCCATACCCACGTGGGCATTAAAGTGACCCCCAATAATAAGGCGCTCATTTCCCTTGCCCTGTCTAATTGTTCTGTTCACTGACTGTACCACCTCATCAAACTCATTACATAATCCTACCTTTGTTGTGACACCCAGGCTTGCTTTGGGGGCATCAGCACTTATGAGGTGGAGCCCTATACCCTGCCAAACTACTGTGACAAACATTATCCTACTGCTAATTCTCTTGACTGAAGTGATCCCCTGCTGCAATGCACTACTCAACACGATGTCTGCCCTATTTCTTCCCTTTTAACTACCGGTGTAAATCAGTTTTAACCGTCACCCAGGGCCCGTGGTCTTTTCCCCTTCCACTTTGCCTCCTGAAGGAATGCAGTACTGATCTCTGTATGCTTCAGGATGTCCACTAGCTCTCAAGTTTTCCCTGAGAGGGTTCTCACATTCCAAGCTCCTAGCCTTAGTCTAACCTCCATCTTTGGTGGGACAGCTCTGATTGGGGCACCCCAGTCAAATTCCCAGAACCCGCAGTAATAGAGGGCGGACTACCTGTGGGGGGTGCCTTCCCATCCCACGGAATCTAAAATGACTTCATTAGCCTTAAATACCTGGGGTGATATAAACCTGAAAGTAGACAAGGATTACCTTGAATATACCTTAAATCAGTGGTTCTGAATCCGTGTTCCGTAAAACCACTTCAAGTGCTGCATAAAAAAATTAAATGCACAAATTAAGGTGTTGGAAAAACGATACAGTTTAAAATAATTTTTGGATAGGATTGTAATCAGCAAACGCAAATGGCATCGTTGTTCGTTTTCAGTAAGTACCAAGTGTAGAAAGTTTACAACCTGCTTTAAAGTTTATGCTTAATTTTAAGTGTTCCGTGCAAGTAAAAGAACCACTGCCTTAAATAACTCGAATGAACCTGAAATTACTTGGATGAAACTGAAATAACTTTATTAAACTGTAATAAGCTAGAATAAATCTAAACGTAAGGAAGCTTGCATGGACTTGAACAACTCTGTAATAACTCCAATAATTCTGAAATAAGTAAAATAATCTTGAATTAATTTGAAAAGCATCGAATACTCACGAATAATCCTGAAATAACTTGAATGGGCTTGAAAAATCTTGAATAAATCTGAAATAACTTGAATAAACCCGAAATAACTTTGAGTAAACCGAAATCGCTACACATAATCGTTTTCCCCACCTATGGCGGGGCTGGTGCTCATCTTGTCACTTTGAATGGATTTGTTGTTTGTTGGAGTTTAAGGTCCCGTCAACTACAAGGTCATTAGAGGCCCGTCCACTGTATAGTTTTAATGCATATACTGCACAGACACTACACTAATGCGACGATTATTGGGTATTAGTAGTACCCAGCTTTCCCGAGCGACCACCCATGTCAGTACTAACTGGGCTTGCGTTGCTTAACTTCAGTGATCAGACGAGAACTGGTGTGTCCAACGCAACTCGCCGCTCCCTTTGAATGGACACAAGGGTGGTATACTAGACAGTGTTACAATCCCTAAGCTTATTTATCGTCGGTCTAGTGTACGTTGCGGAACTCCACCGACGCGACGCCAAGAGGCGATCTCCTACACCTGAGAACTTTGTTTCATCTTCCCGTTGCATTGTAGAGAGGGTTGTGTTATGTGCAAATGCGGAAGGCGCACTCGGGGCCTCTCTCTCTAGCCAGAACGTCAACCCACCTCGGTCCAGTTACCGAGCACGCGACCCACTGCGCCACTGAGGCGTTTTTTTCTGTTTCGTTGGTGTTTTAGGGCCCTTCAACTACAAGTTCATGAGAGCTCCGTCCATGGGTAGTTCTAGTACAGAGACTGCGCGGACACAGTACAGATGCAGCGATTCTTAGGGAAATAGCTGTACCCAGTTTTCCCAAGCGGCCACCCATCTTAGTACTAGCTAAGGTTGAGTTGCTTAACTTCAGAGATCGGTCGAGAACTGGTGTGTCAAACGCAATAAGCCGCTCCCGCAGAGGCGGGGAATAAACCCCAAATAACTTGTATAACCCCTTTGACTATTGTCAAGATCTCAAAATATGAAAAGATGCAGTTAGGTTATCTGTTGAATTTTTAACTCTATTAGTTAGGAGATAATAATATGAATTGTACTCCACGCAAAAGCACCAAGATATTGTTCATTTTTAGCAGATGAGAGTGTGAAGCGCCCTTCTGAAGACCCCATAAAGTACAATTTATAACCCATCTGAAAAATGTTAATAATATTCGAGATAATTGCAGTGGAAGATGATTTGTGTGAACTTGTGCTATTGTGAAAGAAGGACTGGTTCCCATTTGAGTTTCACATCAGGTTGCCTAATCTGTAATTGTTATTATACAAGTGAGAGGTGTTGGTGGAGGAAGCAACTTATCTCACGCGGAAATCAACAGCTTGAAGTCTTCTTTGCCACAAGTTGGAAAATATGGCGTAAGAGCAAGTAACTTAAATAGCGCTTCTGAAAACAGACTATAATTTCTTATTTTTTTTTCTTTTCGTGAATGAACATTGGGAAATTAGCCACTTCGCTTTATCATTTTTACTGGTAATTTATTTCGTAAATTGGTAGAACAATGCAGCCCATTCCAAGACGGAGCCACTCCTGTTCCGCAGTGCAATGAACTCGGTCGGCATGATGCAGGGGTGGACATACCTAACCTAGAACGGTCCAATTAGGGTTATACACATAACCCTTGAAATACTTGCACTGTTTTGCGCAACAGTACTAATCGCTTCGGGTTGCCATGGGCCCGCTTTCCATACCTGATTAACTTATTCATCATCATCATCCCTAACCCTTTTCCCACCTATGACTGTGCCAGGTATCATTGGAAACAGTGGTGTAAGTTTTTACCCAGTCGGATGCCGACCAAAGCTGCAACAAGTAACTCCTAACCCTTTCCCCACCTATGGCAGTCTCGGGTACCCATCTTGACCCTCTGAATGGACACAAGGGAGATATATTGGACAGTGTTTTTCACAGCCTGTTGCCGACCAATGCTGCAACCCCTGTGCTGTTCTTTGGGGCATTCTACTGACGACAGGGAGGGCGAGCTCCTGTAGCTGGAAATTTTGCCTCATCTACCCGTTGCATAGTAGGGAGATGCCATCGTACAACGCCGTTGTACACCGTACAACATAGTACGAATGCCATCGTACACCACACGGGACCTCGGTTAAAAGAAGGCGCACTCGGGGTCTGTCTCTCCCGAATGCAGCCAACCCACCTCGGTCCAGCATCGAACCCAGAACTAATGACATAATTACTATACTCTGCTGTTCTTTAGAGCAGTGGTTCTCAATATTTTTGAAGTCTGACATTTTACTAGCACGGAACACTTCCAATTCAACATAAACTTTAAAGCAGGTTGTACACTTTCTACACTTGGTACTTACTACATCATCATACCGTTATCCCGCCTGTGGCAGGGTCGGGTCTGCGGGTTCTAGCCCTCCATCCCCGTCTATCCTTACGGACAACCTGTTCCCACGTCTGCTTCGTAGCCACCTTCATTCCTGGCGAACTCCTCCTCGCCTCTTCTCATGACGTGTCCAAACCACCTCAGCCTATTCTCCCTCATTTTTTATGCGATGTCCACCACCCCAGGCTACCTCTAATATGCCCATTCCTAATTCTATCAGCTCTCGATACGCCAAACATGTGCCACAGCATTCGTATCTCGGCTACTCGCATTCTATTTACGTAGCTCTTCCTCACTGCCCAGCACTCTGATCCATATAGCATAGTTGGTCTAACCACTGTCCTGTAGAACTTCCCTTTCAACTAGATTGGGATCCTCCTATCACACAGGACTCCGCTTGCCTATCTCCGCTTCAGTCACCCCCTCCCCCATTGATTCTGCGGATCACATCAGAGTATCTCTCCTTTGCTTTATTTGTGCATTAATTTTTTTTGCGGAACACTTGAAGTTGTTTCACGGAACACGCTTTGAGAACCACTGCGTTAGAGCACTCCACCGTGCTCCTACACCTGGGAATTTTCCTGATTCATTTTAAAAGAGTTCTTTTTTTCGTGCAAACGACATCGTACATGACACGGGACCTCGGGAACGCGCTTTCGGGGCCTCTCTCTCGCCCGAAAGAAACTAACCCACCTCTGTCCAGTATCGAACCGTGAAACCACTAACGCAATAACCGAGCACACTACCTTATGCGCCACCGAGGTGAGTGACCAGCTGTATTGCGTTGGACACACCAGCTGTCGCGTGATCACAGAACTTAAGCAACGCTACCCCCGATAATATTGGTATGGGTGACCGCTTGGGAACACTGAGTACTGCTAATACCCAAATTGTGGAAACAGCGTAGTGTCTGTGCAGACTCTGCATTAGAACCACGCAGTGGACGGGGCTCTGAAAGCCATTGTAGTTGAAGGGCCCTAAAACATCATCAGTAGTAACGACAGCACACGGTGGAGGGTCTTGATATGACGTGTAGATCGGCAAAAATTTCCAGGTGTAGTGCTTTAACGTATCAAACTAGACCGACGATTAATATGCGTAGAGGGTATAGTATTAGGTCGACAGTCGACTTTCAAAAAGTTCCTTATGAAAAATCGCTTCTGTCTCCTAATAGATGCGGAAATGATTGTGTGATGAATTTTATTATGGCCTGATGCGAAATATTTGAGTGTCACCGGAGCTGCAAAGTTGAAATATGTCGATGTAGTTCAGCAGAACGACTTGACCCGCCGCGGTGGTGTAGTGATTAGCACGCTCGGCAACTGCGCCAGTAGTTCTAGGTTCGATACTAGACCGAGGTGGGTTGGCTTCTTTTGGGCGAGAGAGAGACTGTGAGTATTCCTTCTTTCGGATGAGAAGTAAAACCGAGGTCCCGTCTGGTTGTACGATGGCACTTGCCCGTAAAAGAACCCTCTCTACTACGCAACGGGTAGATGAGGCAAAATTTCCAGGTGTAGGAGCTCGCCCCCTGTCGTCGGTAGCATTCCCCAACGAACGCTAGACCGACAATAAATAAGCGTCGGTGTGCAGCTTTGGCCGGCAACCGGCTGCAGAAAAAAAAACTATGACCAATATATCGCCCTAAGTCCATTCAGAGGGACAAGATGGGTACCCGACCCTGCCATAGGCGGGAAAAGGGTTAGGAGTTGCTTTTGTAGTTCAGCAGAAGGACTAAGAGGCTTCAAATGATTTCAGGTCCTTATGTGACAGTGTGTACTTTCCCCCTTATGTACTCAACTGATTCCACCTACTTTGTTGATGTTAATGATTAAAAATGGCGGCGATTGAATTCTTCTTACTCGATTGGCTAAGGCTTCATCGACCATGGGCTTCAATAGAAGGAGAGGGGCTAAATTGCGTCGGACATACCAGTTGTGGTCCTAATTTCGGGTGGCAACGCCACCCGAAATAGTACCAGCGTGGCTGACTGCTTGGGAACACTGGGTACTGTCAATACCCAAAATCGTCGTAACAGCGTAATGTCTGTGCAGACTCTGCATTAGAACTACGCAGTGGTGGGAGCTCTAACGCCCTAAAACGCCAACGATACTTTCCCGATACCGGCAAAGCTTTGACACGATGCTCCTGGGGGAAGGTGTCCTGTCAAATTTTGAGATATCCTGTCAAATTTGGAGCATCGTGGCAAAGCTTTGACACGATGCTCCTGGGGGAAGGTGTCATGTCAAATTTTGAGATATCCTGTCAAATTTGGAGCATCCGTAGGCCCTTAGGCCGCTCGCACACACAGCCATTTGTGGCGGCTGCTAGTGGCGACCACACGTTGTGGACTGCGTTTCTAATTGGAATCAAATACGCTCAGCGCAGACACGGCGTTTGCAGTAGCGCTACTGAGCCACGAGCTGCAGCAGTCGCCGTATCTCGTTACTTGTCGCCAGTGGCGGCGTTTTTCCTATTACCGCAAGCACGAGATCTCGTTGCTGCCACCTGTGGCGCCACTAGTAGCTGCTGCAAGTGGCTGTGTGTGCGACCGGCCTTATTGTAAATCTCAGAATAGAGCAAGGATCGCCGTTTACAATTCCTCTACGAAAGCTCATCACTTGGGCATTCTTTAGGGGACTTGTGTGTGTGAGAGCCCTTCAACTACCAGGTCATTAGAGTGTAGTTCGTATGCAGAGACACTACACTAATACGGCGATTATTGGGTATTAACAGTACTCAGTTTTCCCAAGCGGCCACCCATGTCAGTACTAGCTGGGGTTGCGTTGCTTAACTTTAATGATCGAATGAAAATTGGTGTGTCCAACGCAATTCGCCGCTTCCGGGGATTTTGGTAATACCCACTTTGCACTTATCATTAGGGAAGGGGGCATGTAAGGATCTGTTAGATTACTAGGGCATGTAGCTAGGAACGCCCGTTATCGATCTGCTTTCCGTACATTTCTGCAGTTTTATTTTTATGGTAACTATTAGGATCTGAAAGAAGATCCATTGGATGTTCACATGGCTAACGTTAGCCTCTTAAGACACCTTTTTTATTATGTTGCCTGGGGCTTATTTCCTTATAAAGTGGTTCCTTGATCATAAAGTGAGCTTATGTGGTCACTTGTTTACCAAACTGCTAAGAACAACATTTAATTTGGCCGAAAGGTCAGTAGGCTGTTAGGTCCTTGAAAGCAATCATGACATTAATGGATTCCGTTAAATTCCTTCGGAGTCCTTCAATGTAATTACATAAAGTCTTTAGGGGAGATTGAGTCGCTCTGGGTGGCTTAGTAGTTAGCATAGTTGCAGGATCGATCCTGGCCCATTTCCGTTTTTGTTTTCTTCTGCTCTACAGCCCACGACTGCATTGGTCATTAGGGCCCCGAATGGAATAGTAATAATGTGGCGCATCAGGGCCTTTCCTATAGGTTCGGCCGCCCGCGTGCAGTTATGTCGAGGCCGCCGCCCCTCTCATAATATTTTCACTTACTTTCCTTAATATCTATAGGTTACGGATAGATGAGGCAAAAATTTCCAGGCGTAAGAGCTCGCCCCCTGGCGTCGGCAGCATTCCCCAACAAACACTAGACCGACGATAAATAAGCGTAGGGGTGCAACTTTGGCCGGCAACCGGCTGCAGAAAAAAACTATGGCCAATATATCGCCCTATGTCCATTCAGAAGGACAAGATGGGTACCCGACCCTGCCATAGGCGGGAAAAGGGTTAGGAGTTGCTTTTGTAATGTGTATAAGTTAGCGTTGATTTGAGGAAAAAAACTTCGTTACGTTGTTTTCATTCGAGTACCGATCTTGTCCCTCTGAATGGACACAAGGGTGATATATTGGACAATGGTTTTCCACAGCCGATTGTTGGCCAAACCTGCAACCCCTGTGCTTATTAATAGTCGGTCTACTACTTGTTGAGCAATCCTACACCTGGAAATTTTGCCTCATCTGCCCTTTTCCTAGAAGAGAGGGTTCTTTAACGTGTGCCAATGTTATTGTACACCACATGGGACCTCGGTTTTACTTCTCATCCGAAGGAAGGCGTACTTGGGGGTCTCTTTCGCCCGAAAGAAGCCAGCCCAACACGGTCTAGTATCGATGCTAGAACCACTGACTACCCACTGCGCCACCGAGGCGGGATTCTTTCCTGAAGCAACAACGCATTAAAAGTTTTATTGTTACTTGTGAAGTTGGAGAAGGCGGCCGGTGTCACGCGTCAGGCCGGACACTTTGAGGTAATTTAACACATACCTCAAAATGTCCGCTTTTTGGCCCACCAATAATGTCAAAGCAATTTCAGTGTTTGCTAAAGCACTCTCCCCCAAAACTCATTTGCAAAGCAGAGCTGGCGTTTTCATTTTCCCCAGCAATACATGCAATACCCTTCCGTCCACAAGGTGAGGTCTCGGCAGACCCCAGACCTACACAATTGTGTCTACACATGTACCACTTTCTCCACTCTTCACCAACCTTTGAGTACCTGTTCTCCCATTTTTTCTTTACCTATCTAGGGAAGTTGGCGGGTCTCCTAAGTAATTAGCATGTTTTATTTCTGGTTAAGCAATTCAACCCAAGTTAGTACCGACAGGGATGGCTGGTCGGAAACACTGGGTTCTAAAGCAGACGTGGGAGCAGGACGTTCATAAGGATATGGTAGTGTCTGGGGTGGATGGGGACCTGGTGGGAGATAGGCAGGAGTGAAGGACTAGAACCTGCAGACCCGACCCTGTCATAGGCGTGATAAGGGTATGGTGATGATGATGTCTTGGGTTTCTTGGGTATTACAGAATTTTTTTAGCATGTTTCCAGATTATTTTCATTGCTTAACCTTTATATGGATGGTATTTAATTCAATATCCATAATAATGCCCTTAATCTGAATATTTCGGCCTCAAAATCACAAAGTCTTTTTGGGGTCATAACAGACCTCACTTTGTAGTGTGTGCTAGAAATCGTCACCTTGTGGACGGAAGGATCCCAAAAAATATGATGAGATTGTGGCTTATCTTAGTGATGGCTCCTATCCCGTTGGTGCATCAGAAAATGAGAAACGGGCATTACGTCGGCAAGTAAAGTGGTTTATATTAAAAAATGGAAGAGTATTGTATCATCTGCGAGATGTCTCACGTTTGATATAAATTTCGCCTTGATTAACGTTGCATATCTGCTCTGCAGTGCACATGTGCTATGCGGAAAAGAGGCCAATTAGGGCATTCTGCATTCGGAACTAGATGGTGGACACTTTGAGGTACTCAAAAATTGTATCAAAGTGTCTGGCTGGACACTTTGAGGTAGACCCCGGACACTTTGACGCGTGACACCGGCCGCCGCATCAGGGCCGCCGCCCGCGTTCTTTGCACACTTTGAACCTATGGACGGTCCGGGCCTGTGGAGCATGCATAAACGGGATTGCGTCGAATAACTCTTCGGTTCTGACGAGAACTGGTGTGTCCAACGCAATACGGCCGCTCCGCCCATTTCGGATGACACGGAAGCTCTCACTCAGCCCTTCCGTTGGATGAAAGATAAACCGTGGCCCTATGGCAGTACCACACGTAAAATCGTGGATTTTGAATGGTGCGGAAAATCCATGTGGTAGGGAAGGTCATGTCACACTAACGGGTTGGGGAGTAGGTCAAGCAGCCATAACAGGCCGAACCCTTAGGAGGCTGCTTGCGGGAGAGGAGGATTTAGGTGTAGGGGATGTAGGAGGGGATAATTTGCAGCACCCAACGTTCTCTACCAACCACCCATGTTGGTACTAACGTGTGTTTGCGTTGCTCAATTTCAGGGATCTCACGAGAAATGGTATGTCCAATGCAAGTTAGCCGCACAAGGGAGCAGCTGTATTGTGTTGGACACACCAGTTCTCGTCTGATCACCGAATGCTTTTTTTTTTCGCTTCGTTGGTGTTTTAGGCCCTTGAACTACAAAGTCATTAGAGCACCGTCCACTGGATTCTGGATTCATTTAATGGGTTGGGGAGTTAGCCAAGCAGCCATAACAGGATGAATCCTCCGTAGTTCTGTTGCAGAGACTGCACAGACACTACAATAAGGCAACGATTTTGGGGTATTAGCGGTACGAACGAATGAAATTCGAAATTATTTGGGGCCCAATTTTCTATTTTGGAAGTATTTCTTAGTAGTTCTTTGGGCCCAACTTTCTATTTTGGAAGTTATGGAAGTTATTCGTAGCCCATAATTTCTATTTTGCAATATTTTGGGCCAAAACTTTCGGTTTTGGTAATATTGTTGTAGGCCCTACCAACTACTTTTTCCCGAAACCCCACACTTTCATATAAAGTAAAATCACACGTAGAGTCCGCACCCATGTATAGTCCGTATTAGTGACGGATATGTTTCAAGTATAGTCGGCTCTTTAAAATTCCTGCGTATTCAATGGCGTTACTAGTAGAGGCAATGGGTCAATTCGCTCCAGGCGCCGGACCAAGCGCAATATCATATAGGGCCTAAATAATAACGTAGTGTGTAAAGTCCTGTTGTTCCGTAAAGTGGCGTCGCTGGGGTTGGTGTCATTCCATTTGTCATGGTGTGAGGGCGGCCCGCACCCTCCGCACCCCACTAGTGACGCCACTGGTTCCGTGTAACAAAATGTTCAAAATATGAGGAGCAATTTTCACTGAGAACCCTTGGTTTCATTTATAATGCGCACTCGCCCCGACATTTCGTCTCCGACAGTTCGTCCCCGACAATTCGTCCCCAGACAATTCGTCCCTGGGAAAATTCGTCCCCACACAATTCCTCCCTGGAAAAATTCGTCTCCGGTGGTTTGTTCCCTGGCTACGCTTTCCCTTTTACTGGGTTAGGATTTTTTCGGTTCGTTGGTGCTTTAAGGCAAATTTATTGATGAAAACAAGTATTTTTATGAATAAACATTATTATTTTTGTAATGACAGGATTACAACTTGAGTGTGGGGACGTTGGGGCCGGGCAGAAGGGCAGCATAATTGATCTGTGCCTAGAAATGAGAGATTCGTGGCTACACGAGATCATTCACAGAATCGATATGTATCTTGTTCGCGGGGAGGAGGCCTTCGAGCCGAAGGTGAGAAGGCCGGGGGACCGAATTACAATGACTAGTCATTGTAAAGGTACTTACCAAAGATAATTCATCATCTGCATCTTTCACCTCAATCGCTAGGTAAAATTAGTAACCGGGTTAAAGGGAAAGTGTACCCTGTCCCCAACAATTCTGTGATAGTCCCGACAGTCTGTGAACAATATGGCATTAACAATGGAAAAATTAAGTGAATTAACAATATGGCATTAAACAGCATTGCAGTTGTCAGTGTCGGGGACGAATTTTCCTCGGGACGAATTGTATCAGTGACGAACTTTCCCAGGGACGAATTGTCTGGGGAGGAATTGTCGGGGACGAATTGTTGGGGACGAATTTTCCTAAAACCAGTCCGCACTAAATGAACTTATGTTTTGCGTATAGTCCGCGGACTCTAGGTGAGATTTTAGGGTATTTTGGGGTCCCATTCACATTTTTCCCTTGGCCCCCACCCACACTTTCTATGTTGGATTTGGCGCCCACTCTTTCTATTTTGGAGATTATTTTGGGCCCACTATTTCTATTTTTCAGATATTTTGGGACGCACACTTTTCATTTTGCAAACTAATTTGGGTCCACCCTTTCAATTTTGCTAATATTTCAGGGGTCCTACTCATAGCTTTTTCCCCACACCCCCACACTGTCAAATTTATAAACATTTTGGGCCCACCAATATTGTTGGCATGACGATGATTAAAGATACCGACGTTAAATATAAGGAAACAAACCACTAATTTATACAGTTCTTCGCAGGATATCACGTCAACCACAGGAAACCATATTTCAAGGAGATTTGTTTGTCGTGACGTCATCTTCAGTGTTTGTGGTCAAGGCACTCTTCTTAATCATGCGCATGCTCAGTTTGGGATCGTTTAGACGCCACTTAGTGCGAAGCTAACTGCAGAAATGCGTCTGCAATTAATCCCTGATGAAACATTCTCCAAGATGGCTGTACATCTTGGGCGACCGCTGAGAGGTAGAATGCACTCTAATAGGAGGAAATTAAACGTTTCTCAACTTTCCGAAAAACCATCTTTCAACTCTTTGCGCCAATCCAAGAAAGCGGCTTATTGCGTTGGACACACCAGTTCTCGCCTGATCACTGAAGTCAAGCAACGCAATCCCAGCTTGTACAGACGTGGGTGGCCTCTTGAGAAAACTGGGTACCGCTAATACACAACAATCGTCGCGTTAGTGTAGTGTCTGGGGATTCTCTGCATTAGAACTATGCAGTGGACGGGACTCTAATGACCTTGTAGTTGAAGGGCCCTAAAACACCAACGAACCAAAATGCCATGCACCAATCCAATCGAAGAACATTTCATTCCATTCATTGGGAGAAACGCAACCCCAGCTAGTGTTAGCGTGGGTGACCGCTTGGGAGCCTTGGATACTGCTAATACGTAACGTAGTGGCTGTACAGACTCTGCATTAGAACTCCGCAGTGGAAGGGGCTCTAATGACCATTGTAGTTGAAGGGCCTTAGATACCAACAAAGCAGTTCCATTGATTGGTCCCCAAGAGTTTCTTTGGATTTCACAACCTGGACTAGTTTTTTTAATGTGCACCGGTGTGATGAATCCAGACAGGCTGACTTCCAGCCTGTTACATTTACCTACTCCTTGAAACGATGTTAAGCCTAAAGCGCTTCATAGTGTTGGTGGCCCCAGGTACTGGCAGCCCCTGAGCGGTCGAATTGCTCCCGACACACCGGTTCTTGTCGGATCACTGAAGGGTAAGCAACGCAATCCAAGATAGTACTAGGATGGGTGACCGCTTGGGCACCCTGGGTACTGTGGGTACCCATTCGTCATAACAATGTAGAGCCTATATAGACTCTATATTAGTATCCATTCTGCGCCCTAATGGCCAATTAGTTGTGGCCCTTCAAACAAAAATCAAATCAAACTGTAGACCTGGTCCACAGCATGAACATCGGTCGATGTTATAAGTTGGTGACATTTGGTTTTAAGCCTAAGGCAGTTCCAAATGTTGTTGCCCCCCCACCCAGGCCCTGACGTCCGTCTCGCTACCTTTGGACCAGCATTTGGGCCCCTGCTTTATTGAGACGTTTGTGAACCCCGCCCTGCATGGGCAGAAAAAAATGGGATAATAATGACGTGGGGATCCTTGGCCTTACCATAGGTGAGAAAAGCGATTAAGAATCAGCTTAAGTTTACATGCTTTTGAGACCATATCTCTCTGTAATGACCATTTTGGGCAACTGAAAAGGGATTTTGGAAGTGACGCTTTTCTCCTCATAAAAGTTGATCACTTGGCTGGATACTACAGAAAAACAAATCTTTCTCAAAGGATATCCTTTGTTGTCTGCTACAGAATGACTACTTATCAGCTCATAAGAATTTCCGGATGGTCCATTGGTCTTATTGCCGATCATTTACCATTTTGATGGACTCTAGAAATGGCTATGGCTTTTTTCCCATTTTCCCTCCTAGAATGGTATCGAAAGCTTTTAAAATGTCACAAATCTACAGTTGAGGGTACATATACACAGTATATTTTCTGAACTAAGGATTGCTGCAGCCAGCCTATCAGATAGTAATCGGCTTCCCCATCTCTGTGGTCGATCTTGCTGAAGATTTCTAAAAAAAAAGGTCCTTTAAGTGATTGCGGTAGTCACCAGAAATGACCCTAATGAATAGAGGGCTAAGAGAATTTAGTGATATATGTTTCATTTAGTGGATATTAATGGGGCACACAAGACCTTCCTTTAGAGAAAGATTGAATTTGGACGAAAGGCAACAAAAAACATAAAATGGGTCACGAAAGCAGAGTGCAATATCATGTTTCGTTCGATCCATTTGGCAGCGAGGTGCAGGCAGATCAATAGTTTTAAAGGACCTCCTGAGTACCGGCCCTCTAATATCGTTATTTGATTTGTTTTTGCAGAAGCTCTTAATTGTCGTCATGTTTTCTCTATCGACATCAAAAGAGCATTTAATTAACCCACTGACTGCTTGTCAACGACCCCTGCCTCAGTGTCGCTCTGCCCTTTTTTCTTTCGTTGGTGTTTTAGGGCATTTCAACTGCAAAGATCATTAGAGCCTCGTCCACTGCGTAGTTCTAATGCAGATTGTGTTGTTTGTGTTTTAAGGCCCTACAACTACAAGGTCATTAGAGCCCTGTCCGCTGAATAGTTCTAAATCAGAGACTGCACAGACACTACCCTAATGCGACGATTTTTGGGTATTAGCGGTACCCAGTTTTCCTTAGCCGCACCCATGTGCGTTGCGGGCTTTATATCAGTGATCAGACGAGGACTGGTGTGTCCAACGCAATTTCTCGCTCCCTACTAATGCAGAGAGTGCACCGACACTACACTACCACAGTATATACAGTATGCGCACTCCCAAGTTAATCGTACTAAAGTTTTTATACACGAGCGCCATGTAGCGGCAAGGAAGTAAAAACTATACATATTATATATATTTCAATGGAGTATGCCCAACTCCTGCATTATTGTTACATGAAATTTAATTAAAAAAACAACTCAGTCTAACATAAACTGCCATTGTGCAGTAAATTTCATGTATACAAAGTAATAACAACAAGTGACAATATGAAATTTTTCTATAAACTTAAACTTGACGATTTTTACTTACATGTGAAACACTTAAAGTTATACTCAAACCTTTTAAACTTGTAACTTTTTGATAATTTTTTTTCGCTTTCACACGTGTTGTACAATCAAATATTTTGTATTTCTCTTATCTTTATTTGGATACATAAGCCTTTTGTTAAAGTCTTTAATGGTATAAAAAAACTGAGTTCTTAAAATGGTAAAGAACATGATTCATTAATGATATCCTAAATGTATTTATTTTAATGTCCAGTAAATGAGGTAGCCTTTGAAAGTCATGTATCTGAGTTGGGCATGCCAAACTTGGGGTACCCCAAGGGTCACATCAGTAACATTGCGTTGTCATGAGGGGGCAACTGTCCCCCTCTTGTTACACCTGAGTAGCAGACTGCATATGTAGACTACATGACATTGATTGTGAGGGTTGTAACTCTAGGATTCTAGGGCTGCATGTTTGACACCCATGATCTAAGGGAACATGCATCATCATCATACCCTTATCCTACCTATGGCAGGGTCGGTTCTGCAGGTTCTAGTCCTCCACCCCTGCCTATCTCCCACCAGGTTCCCATTCACCCCACACACTTGCATATCCCTACAGACACTTCCCTGCTCCCGCATTTGCTTCAGTCTCCCCCTGCCTCAGGTGCTTCCAACCACCTGAATTCCTGAAATGGACCTAATAAGCTTCTCCTTCCCTCTTCTCATTATGTGCCCATACCACCACAATGTCCACCACCCCCAGGCCACCTCTAATATACTCATTCCTTATTCTATCAGCTCTGGATACCCCACTCATATACTGCTGCATTTGCATCTCAGTTACTTGCATTCTATTGATGTCGCTCTTTCTCACTCCTGTGTGACCCTCTTATCACACAGGAATCCACTTGCCTGTCTTTACTTCAACCATCACCCATTGATTCTATGAGTCACGTCTGAGTATCTCCCCATTTCTTTAGAACGTTGATTATATAGTCACTCCTCTAATATTGTTTCGGCCCTTCTCTACTTTTTCTTTGGAGTCATACTATAAGTTTTCCAATTGTTGATGAACAATTGTTGATGCAATTTATTGAATTCTTTTAAGTTGCCTCTAGCAGATGGATTGTGTTCATAATTTTTAAAATACACTATGTTTACTCCCAGAATTGTTGCTGCAATTAATTGCTGAAAAATAACGCTCCTTATGAACTCGCATCTTGAATTTTAATCATCAGTGAATGCACGTAAATATTACTTGTAGTGCAGCTTTTACTTCCTTGCCGCCAGGTGGCGCCGTTTTTCAACTTTAGTAATTTTGCTATTCAGTGCGCATACTGTATATTCTTTATACTGTGACACTACTGTGACGATTTTTGGGTATTAGCGGTACCCAGTTTTTCCAAGCTGTCACTCATGTCAGTACTAGCGGGCGTTGCGTTGCTTAACTTCAGTGATCAGACGAGATCTGGTGTGTCCAAGACAATAAGGCGCTTCCACGAACTGCTCTACTGCGTCGTTAGTTCCAGACTCGATGCTGAATCGAGGTGGTTTGGCTACGTTCAGACGATAAAAATGAATAAAGTGCCCCTTCCGGTGGATTGAAGAGCGGCTGCATTGCGTTGGACACACCAGTTCTAGACTGATCACTGAAATTTAGCAGCAGAACCCCAGTTATTACTGGCTTGGGTGACCCTGGTTACTGCTAATACCCTAATCATCTTAACAGCCTAGTGTCTCTGCATTAGAACTACGCAGTGGACGACGCTCTAATGACCTTGTAGTTGAAGGGCCTAAAACGCCGACAGAAATAGTAGTAATGTGACGAATTCTGAGTATTAACGGTGCCCAGTTTTCCCAAGCTGTCACCCATTTTAGTACTAGCTCAGTTGCGTTGCTTAACTTCCATGATCAGACGAGAACTGGTATGTCCAATGCAATAGGCCGTTGCCCATTAGAATTACGCACTCGATGGGGCTCTATTAACCGTTGTAGTTAAAGGGCCGTAAAGCACCAACAAATCAAGCAATCCGTCGGATGGAAAGGAAAGTAGTTGTGGGCCCTAAAAATGCTAATGGAACTGTGTATTATGGGACAGTTAACTAAATTTTCCTACTAGGTACTACTTGTCCATTACCCCTGCCTCGGTGTCTTAATGCCCTATTTTACCATTAGTTTCAGGCTCGAGCTGAACCGAGGTGGTTTGGCTACATTCAGACGAGAAAAATGTCTGAATTGCCCCTTCCATCGGATGGGGAGCAAAGTCGTGGCCCCATGTGGTATTTACCTGTCACTACTGCACGGAAAGAACCCTTTCAACATGCGTCGCATTGACCGGCGTAATTTCTAGGTGTAGAAGCTGCTTGGAGGAATAGTGACCTACGAAATCAGATCGCCCATGCGTCCCAATGGCGTCATTGTTATTCCGTTATCCTGCCAGGCGTCGAAGGATTTTGCCTCATTAGGGTGCCAAATGCAAGGAACCGCCTCAGGCGGAGGAGGTAGCGTGCTGTGTTTACGGCGTCAGTGGTTCCAGGTTCGATGCTGGATCGAGGTTGGCTTCTTTCGGGTGAGAGTTACCCTGAGTGTGTCTTCCTTTGGATAAGAACTAAAACCCGGGTTTCGAGTGGGGAATATTAGCATTTGCACTAGTCGGTGGGGCAAAATTCCGAGGTGTAGGAGCTCGCCCCCCCCTGGCGTAGGTGGAGTACCCCAGCGAGGGGTAGGCCGACGATCAGTGAGCATGGGGGTTACAGCTTTGACGGCAGTCGGCTGCGGAAAAATACCGTCCAATATATTACCCATTGGTCCATTCATAGGGCCAAGATTGGTACGCGAGCCTGCAATAGGTGGGTCGGGTACATTTTATGGGGACTCATCGACCTGGGAATTATTCCCCATCGTCCCCCTTCTGTTGGCCCTGCTCGGTGGTTCTGGGGGTCAGATATTTGTTTTCCTAAATTCGTCGTTGCAGGGCTTCTTTTCAGCGAGAGGCTAGCACTAAATACGTCCGTCGCGTGGGGAAGTAAAGTCGTAGCCCCGTATAGTGTGAACCTTGTCATCTGTCGTCAAGGTAAAAGAACACTCGAGACATGGGCACCATGATTGGACCCTCAGGCGGAAAAAGGAGACGGAAAGATGTTGAGGAGAAAAGGTCTTTAATTACAACATTAAGTAATTTGTACCTGGGGTCCCTTGGCACTTGTACCTTCTTCTGACACTGTCAATATCATTTAACCGATTAACAGGAAAATTACCTGTAGTAATCACATTTTGTATTCTTGGCGTACGAATTCATCTAAATGGGGCCTTAAGGCTCTTAGGGCCTCAACCGCAGATAATAGGTGCGGAACACGATGTAAATATTTACTATATGTAGTCAACCACTCATGCGTTCCACATGCCGCTGTAGAAACAGAATAGACAGAATTGTGTAGAATGGAAAGAAAAAGACTGGCGGTAAGACTAATAGAAAGTATCGGAAGTTCAGGGGCGACAACTTGGTCAATTATATACATGACATGGCTGGATATTGACCAGGCACGGTTTACCGCCCCTGTTAAGTAAAACTTTTTTTTCAGGCGGATCCTATCTCCCACAGGATTAGCCTAGAACCCTTTTAGGGCACACCAGTTCTCGTCTGATCACTGCAGTTAAGCAGCGCAACCCCAGCTAGTACTGACATGGGTGGCCGCTTGGGTACTCCTGATACCCAAAAATCGTTAGTGTAGTGTCTGTGCAGTCTCTGCATTAGGACTATGCAGGGGACGGGTCTCTAGTGACCTTGTAATTGAAGGGCCCTAAAACACCAACAATTCAAATCAAAATGGAATCTTTTTACATATTTAAGGTTAGGATCCTTTCAGACCTTTTCGGTTCCAGCCTTGTTGCGTCTCTACAGCTGGGAATCAAACTCAACCAACCCCCTCTAGTGGTAAATGCCATATTTTTTTTTCTCCACGCTGGAGTTATTGCTTATTTCCTTGGTGTTTTGTGCCCTTCAACTAAAACAGGCAATAAATCCCAATCAAGTGTGTAGTTCTGTTAAGACACTATGTTGTTATGATGGTTTTGAGTATTAGTGGTACCCAGTGTTCCCAAGTGGTTACCCATGCTAATTTAGCTGGGGTTACCAGACCCACGAATAGCATAGGGGTCATTCACTGTGAAATTACCTAAAACTCACATAAGGCTCCATCTCAACCCTCTCCAAATCTGATGAAATTTTGTAATAAAGTAACCCTAGACCTGAAATTAAATTATGAAAAATATTAGAGCTGAATGTGCTTTAGGTCAGAAGTTACAGCCTATGTTCAAGGGGCCATTATGTCATTAACATGTGCATGCCACACCAGAAAGACCAACTTTCCCCTCTTGTCAAATTAGTTCTAGTTGCCAGATAAGTGTGAAATTTGGCACAGTCGGTTAACGTTTGGTGCAGGATGTAGTAGCATGATCAAAAAATAGTACTATTGGCCATACAGTTATCTATCCAAGCCAAAGTCACCACCAAATTTTGTCATGACAAATTTTGACCCAAGTTTGGACACCAGTTTCTCAACAGCAAAGCAGCTATATGTCTTGATATTTTATGGCTATGCACAACTCACACTATATTAATCTTGGTTGAAATAACAACTTTTTGTATTTGTATCATCATTATCATCTCACCCTTCTCCCGCCTGAGGCAGGGTCGGGCCCACCCACCCACACACCAAGTCCCCGCCCACCCACACACCTCAATGTCCCTCTGCACCACCTGCTCCCACGTCCGTTTTGGTCTCCCCTACCTCTGGTGCCCCCAATTACCTACAGTCCCACAATGGACTTAGTGAGCTCCTCCTCTCCCCTCCTCATCACATGTCCATTCCACGTCAACCTACTCTCTCTCATCTTCTCCGCAATATCTCCCACCCCCAAGCTACCTATAACGTAATCGTTTCTAATTCTGTCGGATCTTGACACCCCACACATGTGTAACGCAGCATTCGCATCTCAGCCACTTGCATTTGCTTTTCATGGTTCTTCCTAACTGCCCAGCACTCTGAGCCATACAGCATAGCGGGCCTAACGACGGTTCTGTATACCTTACCCTTCAACTTTACTGGGACTCGGCGGTCACACAGGCATCCTGCATTAATTCTATGGGTCAAGTCGGAATCTAACTTTTTGTATTTGTATATCCAGAGATATTCTACATGAAAGTTACTGAAAAGCATTTTGCATGGAAAATTAGCCAACTTTCAGGCCAAAATATCTCACAATGCATCATTTCCAATTTGGTTTAAATGATACCATTGGTAAGAGCAGGTTTTCTTTCATCAAGAATGGGCAGCCACAGGACTCTTAATGTGATCGACTTTGCTGTGGTATCCAATGGATCAAATCATGATTCGTCACATACTTTATGTCAACAAACCATGATTGCATACAAAATATTGTTTTATAATTGAATATGAAATTTCAATGATTAGGACATTTTTGAGTGGATTTTGGGATTCATAATTTGTTTTATAAAAAAAATTCTGTTGTAACTTACATTTGAATTGGTTATGTTTAGTTACATTAGGTTGCATCCAGTTAAAAAGCAAAGCAACTCCTAACCCTTTTCCCGCCTATGGCAGGGTCGGGTACCCATTTGTCCCTCTGAATGGACACCGGGTGATATATTGGTCATAGTTTTTTCTGCAGCCGGTTGCCGGCCAAAGTTTGCATCCCAGGTTGCATCCAGTTACAGTACTTCATTATGTCAGTTGTTTTGGGGCTTTCCAATACAGCAGGTAAGCATAAAGGAGCATGCAAAGGGCAAGTGGATTAGTTTTTGTCTTGTTATGCCACATTGAAGTTGTTTTTTTTTTCCATTCATGGGCGTCGCATTGTGTTGTCTAATGCATCACATTGTTCTTTGGTGTATATTTCATGTGCATTTGGATATTGTGATTGGGTGAGACGTTAATGTTTATTTATGTGTATTTACTGACAATAAATACACATAAATAACCAGCAACATCACTTCACTTATTTTACATTTCACTTAAAATTAATGATATTCAATTATTTGACTATGTTGCCAGAGCCAGGTGTGGTGAGCATCCAAGAACAGTTTCAGAACAGTTTGCTGCTGAGCTACAGCACCAAACGTTAACCTAGTCTTCCAAATTCAACACTTATCTGGCAACTAGAACTAATTTTATGAGGGGTCAAAGGTGGGGTTTTTTGTGGCATGCACATGTTAATGACCTGATAGTCCATTGAACATGGGCTATAACTTCTGAGCTAAAGCACATTAAGCTCTAATATATCATACAATTTCATTTGGGGCCTAGGGTTACTTTATTACCAAATTTCAACAGATTTTGGGAGGGTAGATTGGAAAGCCTCTGGTGACTTGACATGAAATGACCAATTGCCATTCTTAACCTTTTTCGTTACCGAAGGCAAGGTCAGGTAACCATTTGTTCAGCTGGAACTTGGAAAAAAAAACAGGCAAACTGTTTACCAGTACTTAAACTCAGCCAACTGCCGACCTAAAGTTACAAGTCCTTACTTTTTGAACGTCGATTTTGTTCGTTTGGGCAATATGGGCATGTTATGATGAGAGGATGAGGAACTGGTTGGACCCCAGACAGCATAATGTTGGGCTTCAGATGCTTTTGAGGGAGAGGAATACGAAGGGAGTATCTTATTGCATTGGACACAACAATTCTCGTCTGATCACTGAATTTAAGCAACCAATCCCAACTAGTACTGACATGGGTGGCCGCTTGGGAAAACTGTGTACTACCAATAACCAAAAATCGTGCTGTCTCTTCACTGGGGCTACACAATGGACGGAGCTCTAATGACCTTGTAGCTGAAGGGCCCTAACACACCAACGAACCAAAAAGTAGAGGAAGACCAAAGGATACGTGGGGGAGCAGTGTGTTCGTTGGGGCCTGGTTTGGGTCCGGGTGTGGTGAGGAAGATTTGAGAGGCAGAACTTCGAAGTTCAACCCTGCCATGGGCACCAGATGACTGAAAACTCAAACAAGTAATAAGGACGATTCTCCTTAACATCACAATTTACCGTTTATCCCACCTGTAGTAAGGTTGGGTGCTGAATGTTTGTTGTAACGGGGCCTGTGCTGTTTTCTGTGATCTGTAACTGCAACACATTTATGATTTGCTGTTTCTTTCACAACGGAGGTGAAAGAAACAGCATATATTTCAATGGTGCGACCAATTTTGCAGTATGGTAGTCCAATTTGGTTTCCCTTCAGGCAGGAATTATCTTGAGAGATTGAAAGGATACAAAGGAGAGCAGCAAGAATTGTACTCTGCAGGTTTTCTCACAGGGAGAGTGTGTCTGACATGATTAGGGAATTAGGGTGGGAAACACTGTTTCACACTGCATTTCCCTGTTCCTCTTTCTTTCTCTCATTGTGATTCCTTGCTTCTATATCTCGCTCTCTTTCATTGTATCTCCTTTTCTCTCTCCCCGTCTATCCTTGTTTCTCCATTCTAACCGTTTGTCTAGCACATTGCGTCTCCTTGTTTCTCTTTTCCTCATTGCGATACCCTTTCTCTCTTTACATCTCGTTGTCCTAATGTCTCTCAGTGTCTCGATATCTCTCGGTGTCCTCGCTTCTCTTTCAGTGTCTCCGTTTCTCTCGGTGTCCCCCTGTCTCTCTTTCTCCCCCCTTTCGATGTCTTCTTGTCTCCTTCAAATTGTGTTTCCATGTCTTTCTAGTTCTGCCTCTTCGTTTCATTGTGCCACCGTCTCTTCCCTCGTCTCTTTTTTTCCTTCTCACCTTCCACAGACTAGGATCGAACCTATAACCATGAACTCGAATGCAGCGGCTACCTCTGCTCCACCGTGGAGACTTTTTCCACTCCCTCCCACACAACACCATTCCTGAGTTTTTACCGGTTTAGTAAACGATAGGATCATTTCGAGATTATTTTGAGCGCATTATTCTCAGAAAAGTTGTAAAATGGTTCATTTTTGCCTGTTAGAGGCAATTACTGCATTAAAAAAATATGTTCACGAGATTCATATGATCATCATTATTTTTGTGACCTTGTTTTATGTTTTTTTCGTCGTTTTCCGAGCTTTGGGTGTAGGTTTGGCGGAATGGTTATTTTGACATTATTGCACCTTAATTTATTACCGGTTGGTTGACCAGCCCTGGCAGTAGCCATTTTTTCATCATCATCATCAGGACTGAATACGGTTATGTGTAGCAATCATTTTGTCATAAAGTGCCACATACTATTAATAAATTATCAGGCTTCTGCCCTACAATTGCTTTTTAATGAGATATGTGTAACTACTAGTTGGAGAACACAGGCCCTCCCCTCACCCCTTGTCCCTCTGTATCTCCCTACTCCTCTTCAGAAGCACCCTACTGTTATCATTCTCTCGTGTTTCTACTCGTACATGTAGCCGGTATCATTTGGATGGTGTAACACAAAGTTGTTAGCTCTTAACAGTGATGTGAACGACACCGTGCTTTTTGTTTTCTCTCCTCCTCTACCCTTTCCTCTCTCTCTCTCTGACCCCTCCACCTCACCCTTCTTTCCCTCTCAGTGAAGACGAAATCAATGTAATCGATAGCAGTAACACTTTGTATTCTGACAACCTCCGATAATTTACTATGGCACCCATTAAGGAGGCCATTTTGGTTTTATGAGGGGGTCAGGGTAATCAATTTATCTTGAAGACAGGTTATGAACTACGGTGACCTAGTAGCTCTCCCTCTCTTTCCTTTCGAATGGATCAATCAAATGGCCACATGCCATTAGTTAGAAGGTTACCTCTCCTCTCCACCAAAGCTGAAGTGTACTGCAGGCGAAGAAATTAATTAAGGCAGTTTTGACGTCATTTATTGCTTCATTTTTTTTAAAGTGGGAATTAGTAATGCCCAAATTGTATTAGTGAGGACGTAGAGTTTGTTTCTCTGTGGTTAGTGTCAGTACAGTTATTTTAACCCCCTTTTCCCCCGCTCTGGGCAGGGTCTGGTTCCTGTTTTCTAATCGGAAGTGAGAACGCAGGGAGAACTGTTGGATGACATTTCGACGCAGCATAACTTTGTACTGTCATTTACAGGGAGCTGGGGAGAAATCTAAAAAGAGCAAGAAACTACTAACCCCTTTTTCCTCCTAGGACAGGGTCAGGTATCCATCTTTGTCCCTCTGAATAGACACAAGCGATCTGCTGGACGGTATTTCATGCGAATATCCATACATCAGTGACATCAGACAAGAATTTTAATCGGTTCTGCCTTCCTAGGAGAGACTGGGTGAACCAATGGGCAAGAAGATTACAGTTCTGACTACCGGCTAAGAAAGCTATAAAGTAGTATTTAGTATGCTAGTCACCCACGTGATGTGTGCGTAGGGCTAGGTTACAAGTAACTTCTAACCCTCTTCCCTCTCACGGTTGCCGACCAAAGCTGCAACTCCTATGCTATGTATCGTCTTCCTACTGTTCGCTGGGACATTCCACTGAAGCCAGGGGGCGAGCTCCTGCACCTGGGAATTTTGCATCAGATTTCTCCTCCAGATTCTGCTCCAGATTTCTCTCATCTGAGAGAAATCTGGAAGAAAATGCACTCAGGGTTTCTCCCTCGCCCGAACACGCTAACGCATCGCGATCCATTATCGAACCAAAAACTACTGAAGCAGTTAAGCCTACCGAGCTTGCTACCCACTGCATCACCGAGGCGAGCTTTTGCATAGGGCTAGGTTACAACTTATACATTTTCTTTGGCGTTTGTGTACCCCGAAATGTGTCGTTGTTAGTGTGCCGCCAAATTTTTAAATTACTG
Organism: Trigoniulus corallinus; assembly: GCA_013389805.1. NCBI lineage: Eukaryota > Metazoa > Arthropoda > Diplopoda > Spirobolida > Trigoniulidae > Trigoniulus > Trigoniulus corallinus. Next base: position 2,953,440 of record JAAFCE010005724.1, read on the forward strand.
TACTAAAAGTGTGCCGTGACGAAAAAAAGAGGTTGAAAATCGCTGGTCTAATATATCACCCTTGTGTCCATGCAGAGGGACAAGATGGGTACCTGACCCTGCCATATGGTGGAAAGGGTTGGGAGTTGCATTTGCTGCTATCCGTTGAGGCACTCCACGTCCATCTCTGGGATGGGAAGTGTACCATGTCACTTAGCCCTAAAAGAACCTAAAAGACGTCGGTGATGGAAATGTGCCCTAACGAGGAAAGTAGGCCAACAATAAATAAGCCAGAGTTGCAAGATTAAGTCTTCAGTCGGATACATTAAAATACCGACCAACAATTATTGTTTAGTAGGTTCCAGCGGGAATGTTTGGTACCTGACCTTGTCACAATCAGTGTGCAAGGTGCGGATGGGCAGGATGACCCGACTTAAGAAGAGCACACCGGAAGTGGAAAATATTTTAGGACGGTTGCGAAAATCGCAGGTTAACTCCATACAGATGGAGTGAAGATGATGGCAACCCCCAAATCGCGCCAAAACAACAAACAAATGCTTATGAAGACTCCAGTGCACTTTGCTGGACTGTATGGACATTAGTACTAATATATCTTGAAGAAAGGCAGCCCCAGAATGTTGTTGTCCATCTTGTGACATTTACTGCAAGATATCATAAAACAGAACATAAAATAAATAAATGGCAGCCTACGAACTCCAGAGCCCAATAAGAAAAGTACATGCCTGATTTCTCAATGGGCCTTTTATTTTACAGTTTCATACGGCCGCATGAAGGAACTACATATTACCAAAAATGCCCTTTCTGTCCTACGTTTATGGGGTTGTTTTCAAGTAATTCCACGTCGTACTGGCTGTTGCCGCAGTCTCATATCAGTAATGAACCCATGCCGCCTATGACAATCTCACAACGTCCACTAACATTCCTTTGGAGTCTCTAGGGCCCCTAAATGTCTTAGCCCTTTCAATAAATTCTTATATTCTTCTCAGCAGTCACATTAGGTCCTTGATACAACGAATGGATTTCACTTGCTATCTGATATTTAGTTCCAGAAAAGAACATCTCATCTTCACTATTATGGCCCTAAAAGAATAATAAGTATAAAAAGTCTCAGTCTTCGAGAGGAACCCTATTCTGAAAGTGCATTGGAATGAAGCTGAATGAGGAGTCCACGGTTGGCGTTGCGAACCTGGCCACATCGGTCTACTTTAACCTGAATTCAACGGAAAGGAATCCATTATGGCTGCTTTTGCCCGAAGAAAGTTCTGCCGGTGGTCTCGAGTGCTGGGTGTACGATGCCAACAAAACCCTTTTTCCCGCTTTGTACGTAGGAACAGAGGGGGCAACACCTTACTTATTTTAACAACACTTGTTCGAAGGACAAACATTGCTCACCAACGACTGGAAGTGAACCCTTACATTTGGGAGGGCAATACGGGCGGGCAGTACGGGCAGCCGCCCGGGGCCTCTCACTGAACAGAGGTAATTTTAACTTCTGTAGAATATAAATTTTTATAAGCCTACGGTACTGACAGAACTGCAGCTTTTGATGCTTCGTACTTTCCCCAAGGCCGTCCACTTCATAACTGCCTAGGGCCTCCCACTTCGTAAAGCCGGCGCTGCATCTGGGACTTATGAAACGGTTGTTTGTTTTTGACCAGCCATAGTAGGTGGTCTATGTTCTTGACTACTTCGGCACTTTGGACGTAGAGAGAAGACCCACTGTGCCATCCGTCGGATGACAAGTAAAACCGAAGTCCCGCGTGGTGTCCGAAGGCATTTGCAAGTTAAAGGACCCTCTCTGATATGGAACTGGAGGATCAGGCAAATATTTCCAGGTGTAGAAGCTCGGTTGAGTGCCCCAGCGTACAGTAGACCGACGAGAAATAAGCATAGGGGTTGCAGCTTTGGTCGACAGCCGGCTTCGGAAAAATACCGTCCAATATACAGGGCGGGCCGGCCGCAAAAATCCATTTGGGGCCCCAAAAATTTTCCAAAAGTAAACATAAAAGGATTCAGAGTAACTGGAATCCTCTTAGATGCCCTCCTATTCCATTCTGAGATCCTTCCTAATTTTGGAAGGTATTATATTTTTGGATGATTCCATGTGTCCTAATATGTCGCCATTGCATTTATGAGTTGGTCTGCTATGTAACACCTAACGTTATCTTCACCCATTTTGGTTTTGACAGCCTGTGGCTGGCAATCAGTTCATGGAGCAGCTGAGTGACCCATACCGCCAGAAAGGTTGTACAACCTTGGTGTAGTTCAATGGCAGGGTTGTTAGGTTACGTTTAGGTTATATTGCAGTCTCAGGGTCGAATGAGGGACGTTGCCCCTACAATGACGTATTAAACTTTTAATATTAGCAATGATCTGGACCTTGATGGGTACTGATGGTGTGGCCCGGGTGCAATGCACCCTCCCCCCGGATGACCGGCCCTGCCAATATATCGCCCGTGTGACCATTCAAACGGTCGCAAAGGTGGGTAGGTACCCGATCCTGCTATAAGCGAGAAAAAGGTTAATATTCCAAGAAATTGACTGTACATTTGCCTAGTGCACAGGTAGACGGAGTTAAATTCCCAGCTGTGAAGTCATTGCTCTCATCCTGCTCTGCTCTTTTTTAAATGGGGCCAGTACTAACCTGCGTGTCGCTTGGGAAAACGGAGTACTGCTAATGCCCAATAATCGTCGCATTAGTGTAGTGGCTATGTAGTCTCTACATTAGAACTATGCAGTGGACGGGTCTTTAATGACCTTGTGGTTTTCCTAATCGGCCACCCATGTCGGTACTAGCTGGGACTGCGTTGCTTAACTTCTGTGATCAGATGGAAACTGGTGTTTCAAACGCAGTAAGCCGCTCCACTAGGTTTCATGCTGGACCGAGGTGGGTTGGTTTCTTTCGGGCGGGAGAGAGAGGCCCCAAGTGCGCCTGCATTCGGATGAGAAGTAAAACCGAGGTCCGGTATAGTGTGCGATAGCATTTGCACGCAAAAGAACCTTCACTACAGTACTGTGCAACGGGTAGATAAGGCGAAATTCCCAGGTGTAGGAGCTCTCCCTCTGGCGTTGTTGGAGTGCCGTAACGAACAGTAGGCCGATGATCAGTGAACATATTGTTGCATCTTTGGTCGGATATATACCGTCCAATATATTACCAAGTGTCTATTCTGAGGGACAAGATGGGTATCCGGCCCTGCCATAAGCGGGATGAGGGTTACTAGTTGCAACTGTTTACAACTCAGAATTTTGCCGCCCGAGTCTACAGCCTTTTTAGCCTATTCAGAATTCTACCACTGTGTACGGGAGCGACTTGTTGTGTTGGACACACCAGCTCTCGTCTGATCACTGAAGTTAAGGAACTCAACCCCAGCTAGTATACCTACTGACATGGGTGGCTGCTTGGAAAAGCTGGGGACCGGTAATACCCAAAACTAGGTGTTTTGCATCAGGAGTTTGAATTTTGTAAAATTCTGTCACATTGCATAAGCAGTACGATTAGAATGCGGAATGTGGTGGAGAATCGCTGCTAGAATGGAAGCAGGACAATCCAAAGAGCAGGATGTAAATACCTCAAAGTTTCACCTGACTTTGAGGAGATTGGATTCATATCGAGAAGGCCTGGGGAAGAGCACCTAAGAGTCACAGCAGGCAATAGGGATCAGTATTTGGTATATTCAACCAGGCTCCAAAGGAGTGCTACCAGTGCCTTAAAGGGAGTATGAAGCGCCTGTGGCAAATGTCTAACTTTCGCTTGCCCATAACCCAATAATGACAAAAACTTGAACATTTTGCGCTCGAAACCCAGTTGCGCCCGTGGCGGCCGCCTTCTTCGCCACGCCCTCGTTACGGCCCTGGTTGTAGGGTCCTAAAAAATCAACGAACCAAACCCCTGTGCGCACCACGTGTAACTTTGGCCAGTCAGGACCTATCGGTTTGAAGGCAGATGGGGAGGGGTTCTATCTCGCCCAAAATTGATCATAGAAACAAGAAGTGCACTCTGCAAAGGACCATTGACGTGCACTAGTTATGGTAATCGCAAAACCTATTCCCTGTTAGTGAATTAAATATGAACAAGTACATTTCCTGGAGTTGAGTCAAAAAGGTCACTTTTAGAAAATGGTTGGCTGGACTTCATGGCTACAGTGCAAAGCAGAAATGACGTTGCCAGTCACTTAAACCATCATGTCTCTAACGAATGGCAGATGCTGCACTACGAAACAGCTTCATTAAGCAACACCTGAAGATCCTTTTCTGAGAAATCCAGTTCCAGGTCAACAGCTGAATGTTGAAAAGCAACTTTATTTGCAAAGAACAGGACATGCAGAGAGTTACCACTCTAATTATAAATTAGTAATGTTAGTAATTGAGGTCAACAACATGTCAGGAAAATAGTAAGGAGGGGGTCTTCATTTTGACTGTCATGTCAATCATTTTTAAGGATCAGTGAAATAAGTGCTGATCATAGATTGATATGTTAACTATTCAAAAAACACAATAATAAAATATAATACCCCAATCTTTCCACCCCAATAAATTGTGGGTTCTTTGGCCACCCATGTAGCATAACCCCACGGTAATAACAAGTTCTCATGAGAAATAATATCAAAAACAACTCAACTTATAACCCCCATTATGTTCGTAATGATGGCCATGCTGAAGCCTCTTTATTTCGATTTCACTAGATTGGGGGCAGCACTATAGCTGCTGCATATTTTGTATGAATGAAAAAAACGCAACTATTGACGCTTTTTCGTGTCCCTCTTAATGGATGTATGGGCGATCTGTTGGATGATAATTTTTATCCAGCCGGTTACCGAGCAAAGTTATAAACCTTAAGATTATTTATTGTTTGTCTACAGTTGCTTGGGGCACTCCACCGAGCCCGGGAGCGGCTTATTGCGTTAGACACACCAGTTCTCGTTTGATCACTGAAGTTAAGCAATGCAGCCCCAGCTAGTACTAACATTGGTGGCCGCTTGGGAAAACTGTTTGGGAAACCGCTTGGGAAAACACATGAGTGTAGTGTCTGTGCAGTCTCTACATTAGAACTACACACTGCTACACAGTAGACGTGGCTCTAATGACCTTGTAGTTGAAGACCCCTAAAACACCAGCAAAACGAAACAAACTCCACCGAGCTCCTAGCCCTTTTCCTTCCTATGTTAGGGTCGGGTACTCATCTGTCCCTCTGAATGGACACAAGGGTGATACATTGCATAGTGTTTTTCCGCATCCGGTTGCCGCCGAAAGCTGCAACTCATATATTTGTTTATTGGCGGTCTACTGTTTGTTTGGGGAATTCCACGGACGCCAGGGGGAGCAAGCTCCACTAAAAATTTTGCCTAATCTACCCGTTGCATTTAGAGAGGGTTGCTTTACGCTCAAATGCCATCTGACTCCACACGGGACAACGGCTTTACCTTTCATCCAAAGGAAGGTGCCCTCAGGGCTTTCTCTCTCTCTCTCTCTCTCTGTCTTTGTCTCTGTCTCTCTCTCCCCTCTCCCCGAAAGAAGCCAACCCACCTCGATCCGGTATCGACCCTGGAACCACTGACGCAATAAATTGAGCACGCGACCTATTACGTTACCGAGCTCCTACACCTGGAAACCGTTGCATTGTAGAGAGGGGCTTTCTCGGGCCGCACGCCTTTGGGTTTCTCTCCCAATAGAAACCAGACTTCCCCTTTCGTGTTGACAGTGAAACCACTTACACAGTAGTCAAGCATACCACCGAGCGCCTGAGTGAAGCCCTTTTCCAGAGCTTTTGGTTCTTTAGAGGCGTTTCACCAAAAATACATGACGCTTTGGAAAGACGTGTTTTTTGTGCGTGAATTTCCGGTATGAAAGGAAGTGGTAGGCCACTGTTTAGTAGTGAAGTGTGAAATAAAAGAAAGGCATTTGATAACGTGTAGCTTTCTTAGACTGCAAAAAAAAAGCATTTCCAGAATGGTTTTTAGATGCTATTTACCTCTATGTTAGGAACCGCACTGGTAACTTATAAAAGAAGTTGCCATTTAGTTAAAAAGAATTACAACAAAGGGTTGGTGGAAGTTTTCACACGTTTTGACCGGAAGCTCGTGTTTTTCGTTTGTGAAATTTTTTGTTGTTGTTTTTTTTTGGGGGGGGGGGGGGGGGGTGGTGCTAATCCATACATGTTGGTAGTTTGAGGTACTAAATACTTATCCCTATTAGTGATGCGCCGTTCTGCTCAACTATTTTTGCTTTTTAGCAAAATTTTTGATAAATAAAAAACGGTTGCTTTTTTTTGTGTGTGTGATGAATTGGGGCTGTGAATTGACGTATCAAAGCTCGTAACCCTTCCAATGTTGTTTTATTGTTCGTTTATGGCTTGGTTTTTTTCTTGCTAAAACGTGAAGCATTTTCAAAAATGACGTTGTTGTTCATCATAAAAACTTTTATTTTCTTTATTGTTACAGGCGCCTAAATAATAATAAGTTGAGGTCACTACCAGACATGTTATTTGCAAATATGCCAAAACTTTACCGACTGTAAGTACCCTGAATTGATATTCTTTTGTTTTAGTGTGTGGATTTGATGAATGTAGGAAACATTGTGTTTGTCTGTGTGCGTGTATGTGGCGAAAAACTGAAACAAGTTTTTTTTTTCAAATTGCTAGCAATGAGATGTGAAATTCTTTTTGACATTCTTATGATGCATTTTGGTTGTATTTCTTTCTGGGGGAGGCTAGTTTTGCATCTATTGAAATGTGGTACAATTTTGAGAAATTTGCTAATTATCCAATCAGTAAAATACAGAAATGTTTTGTCTCTAAATATTCAAATGAACGTCATGCATCTCAACACTTCTAAAAAGAAAAATAAATTAGAAAATCCCTGTATTTTTGAAGATTTACCCCAGAAGAAGCATCATAATGTTATTGCTCTCAGCACTGAAGGATGATACCATAAACCAGATTACAAACCTTCCAAAACTTGCGCAACACAAAAATCATGAGCTAGAGCAGTGGACGGCAAACTGCGGCTCTTTGACCCCTTTAATGCGGCTCTTCCACAAATGACTGTGTTGGTGTGCAGGCATGCACAGCAGTGTCGTTTGGGTGACGGAAGACGTGTCACAGGCGGTATGTGGCACTTGAGAGACACGCAGTTGACTAAGGCCCTTCGTCCACTGCCGCAACGCAACTGCAACTCAACTGAAATGCAATGCAACTAAAGTTAATTGCAATGTCACTTTCGTCCACAGATACAATTCTTTGGCAATATTTGCACTTATAAGGCCTAGTAGTTCGGGTGAAGAGAGCATTGTGCGAATGGTGCGAATTGCTTGACAGTTGCAATGAAACTCACATGCTCAGTTGCGACGCAACTCGTTTCCAACCAGTTGTGTTGCGTTGCAGTTTCATTGGTGGGAGAAGTCCATATCGTTAACACGAGTCAGACTAGCATGCAACTAAAAAGGAACTAAAATTCGATTATTTTTCAGTCGAGTTGCAGTTGCATTGCGGCAGTGGACGACGGGCCATATGCACGAGTTGAGTGAGTCGTTCAGTCAGCAGTCTCATTGTGTACAGTGATCAGTGCTAGTTGCGTCCACAAATCACACGTGGGTGACAAAAGTATTTTCCTGAAGCACAAAGTTACCTACTTGTATTTTTCCAACTACCAAATTCCAAAAATTTAATTTTTATCAATAAATAAGATCATTTTTAAGTCAATAAATGGTGTTACTACCTAGATAGTTTAACTTTTAAGAAATTTGGCTCTCAAAAGAAATCGCAGTCATTGTATTGTTGATATTTGGCTCTTTGGCTGATGAGTTTGCCAACCACTGGGCTAGGGCTAAGATATGTATCCACCTGAATAAAACCAGTGAGTTGGGCCAGAGTTTGGTAACGGTAATGGTTTTATAGCGTTTTATGCATAAAAATATCTGCATATTTGGCGTTGGCCCTGTGCTCTTATGTCAAATGAAAAGTTAGCTTCTGAATTTGCCATAGCTCACTGTTTTTTGGGAGGTGGATGTCTGCCTTAATAATACCATACAGTAGACCCTTGTTATTTATGCTATTTGGTTCTGGGCAAGGAGTGGATAATGCAAAAGAGCGGATGGATGTGTATATGTTCATATTATTTTATTTGGGGATTGCATTTATATAGATGAGTGTTTCCCAAACTGTGAGTAGGGATTTTTCCATTTTGTAATACAGGGTGGCCCACATTAATATATACAATGTTTAACAAGGCCGTATGCTTTAAGTATTTTAATACCTGCATGTAACTGTGGTGGAATTCATTGTCAAAGGATCGAAGAAGAGAGTCACAATCTGTTTTCAATGGAGTGGTAAACCATGTGACCCTCCATGGCAATGCAAGCCTCCAGTCTAAACTTCACTTTGTCAAAAGCCTTATTGCACATGTCTAGGGGAATTTTGTGAAATTTCTCCATTATTTCTGCCTGAAGCTTGGAATGTTATGGACCCTATTGCTGTAGACCTTGTCCTTGAGATATCCCCATAACCAAAAATGGAGTGGCATCAAATCGGGTGATCTGGGGTGCCTCTCAACTGGACTGCATCTGCCGATCCACTGAACCGGAAATATTTGATCCAACCAACTCTGCACCATGAGAACATAATGCAGTGATGTTCCATCCTGCTGCCACCACATGGTGTCAAAATCGTCACGTTGCATCAACTCACACCATAACACCAGGGCTCTGGTTGTCCACCTCCAATTTAATGTGTGGATTGGTTGCATGCCAACACACACACAGTTGCAGTGGTTCACATATCCTGAGATTGAAATTTTGCCTCATCGCTTCATTCCACATGGCATGCTAACTCAGGATCATCCTCCAGCATTGCAAGCCAAGTTTTGGCAAACTCCAATCGCCTGTCAAGATCACCTTCAAGCAAGTGATTTGTTAAGCAAGGATGATGTGGCCTCAGTTTCAGATCCTTCAGGATTCTTTGAATACTCGCACGAGAAATGTCTAACCAAGCAGATAGCCACCTTTGCTACTTGTCCTTTTCTTGAGAACTGGCCAACTCATTTTGCAGGTGCACTTTGTTGGCATCAGTAACAACGCTCTTGTGTATACTGCATTTATGGTCTTCAACACTGCCAGTTTCATCAAACTTCCTGTATACATTCTTGATCATTATCAACCAAGGCCCTTGTGTCCCAAACTTAGCTGCCATACGACGTTTCACTTTTGACTTATTGTTGGTCACTGAGTACAACCTCACACAATCCACCTTCTCTTCCGGGCTCAATCGCTGTTCTGCAATCTTGGTATGGATGATCCTCATGATTTGTCCCTTTTTTGCATCCCCTTGGTCACATAACATGCCCAATTTGAAATGCATCAGTCATGCATGACGTGCACATGGTGCTTTCAAAGATTGTCCTGGGCCACGCTGTAGATTTTAAGTGTGTAGGGTCACAAAATGTGGGCTGAAGTGGGCTGTGCCTCCAAAACGTTTGTGAAGCACTGATATAGAGGCATATAATTTTAATACATTTTGAATGAATAGAAACAAAAATTAGGAAGTACATTTCCTCTGGATTTAAAACAATCCATTCTTCAGAAGGATATTTGAAGGAGGCGATTTAAAAGAAATTTAAGCTGTTGAACCAGGGACAGTTAATCGTGAGGACCAAAATCGAGGGTTTACTGAATTTCAAAATATCGTTCAGGAAAGCATGAATTGATTTAATAGGAACTCTACTGTAATATCCATATCAGATTTTAAGATGGAGCTGAGCGAGAAGCTAATAACCAGTGAACCCCTAAGGGCACAACAGCAGGTTTACTCCCTAGAGCAGTGGTTCTCAATCTTTTTGAAGCCTGGGATCACTAAACTGTGACATTTTACTTCCAAAGAACACTTACTGTTCAACATAAACTTTAAACCAGGTTGTAAACGTTCTACACTTGTACTCACTACCACTTTATATACAGATAACTATAAAATGAATAACTAGCACGATTTGGTGATTGACCTGGTCAATTATGGTTTGACCATGATCTCATGTTTGGTCTGACCAAAAGAACTGACCAATGGGGATCACTAAAATGCTTTGGTGAGACATTTTGGGACCAATGACAATGAATTCAGGGAACTTATGAAAATGAAGTTACTTAACTTAAAAACGAATCCACTACAATAAAAAAAACAATTCCCTAAAATAAAGAAGTCCACTAAACTGAAAAAATTAATCCATGAAACAAAACAAAAAAAAACCGAATTCACTAACTGAACTTAAAAGATGAATGTCCTAAACTTAAAAGATGAATTCCCTAAACTTAAATGTGTTCCCTAAACTAAACAATCACTAAATTATGCAAATTTTTTTTTTATATTAATTTAAACTAATTACTGGTAACTTTCATCATTTGGTAAAACTGATTGAAGCCTGCTGCCATTTTTAATTTTTGTTGACCAAATGCACAGACCACACTTTTATTTTGGTTATGTTGGTCATGCTTTGGTCTGACCAAAGTTAACCAAAGGAACTTACCAAACTGGTTTGTGCAATGCCAAAACGCGTTGTTTAAGAAACAATGTTACCAAAATTGACCTGGTCAATCGCCAAAACGCACCTTATGTCATTTGCATTCGCTGATTATAATCCCATCAAAAAATTAATTTAAATTTTATCTATTTTATTCCAACATCTTCATTTGAGCATTTAATTTTTTGTGGAACATGAAGTGGATTGAGAACCATTGCCCTAGAGGACAATGCAGGTTAGGAGTTTTACAGACAAATGACAATCGTTGTACAAAATTGTCTGTGGGAATCCAAGTAATGGAATTCAATAAGGAAAACCAGACAAATGACAGAAGGGCAAAGGCAACAAAAAGCAATTGGGCATGTTCACCTTTCTCTCTGACTCTCACCAACAAACAGACTGTATTCATAATCATCATACCCTTCTCCTGCCTGTGGCTGGGTTGGGTCTGCAGGTTTTAGCCCTCCCCTCCCACCTATCTTCCACCTGGTTCCTGTCCACCCCACACTCTGCCACATCCTTGCAGACAACCTGATCCCATGTTTGCTTTGCCCCTCCCCCTCTTCCCTGAGTGCTTCAAACCGTCTGCATTCCTGAAATGAACCTAATGAGCTCCTCCTCCCCTCTTCTCATCATGTGTCCATGCAACTTCAATGTACTCTCCCTCATCGTTTCTGTGATGTCCTCCACCCCTGATGCCATCTTGGCTATTTGTATTCCCTGTCCAACACTGATCCATATAGTGTATTGGGCCTAACCACTGCCCAGCAAAACTTCCCTTTCAACGTGATTGGGACCTCCTATCACACAGGACGACACTTTAACTATCCCCCATTAATTCTATGGGTCACATCTGAGTCCACAGTCAATCTACAGGCTGTCTACTATCAGTCAGTCTGTTGTCATTCAGACAGTCTACAGTCAGTTTAGACTTGTGTATTCTTTGTGTTGGTCTCAGAGCAGCCTTTTCGCCATTATTCTGAGATATCTGCCGTATGTGCATCTGAGTGTGCATGAATAAAACCGAGCTGTCTGTCTCAAACGTGCCTCTTGTTATTTCTTTGTGTCTCAAGACCATCATCCTTGCCCACGAATGGCATAATCATAAGTATGTTACCTCTTGCACTTTCTTCATCAGTTTGCCCCTACAGATTATGTAACCATTTTTTTTTCCTGTCCTTCCCCATTGAAAGCTAAATACTCTGTCTACTTCATGTCCCTCTAATATTTTTCAGGCCCTTCTCTACTTGTTCTCTTGAGTCACTAAGTTTTCCAATATCATTGGTAAATACCTTGCACTGAGGGACCCATTCTCCTACTCCCATCAGCAGCTCATCATAACCGGGATGAAAAGATATGGACTTAGTGCTGAACCTTTTTGTATCCCTACCTTCGCTGAAAAGCCTCCAGCATTTTCCGAAGGTGTGCTTACCCTGGCTATGGAACTATCATACATATCCTGAACTATTCGAATAAACCCTTCTTTTAACCCTCTTCTTCATAATACCTCCCAAACTGCTTATCATGGAACACTGTAATAGCCTTCTTCATGTAGTAAGTGCTTAACTTTAGTGATCATATGAGAAGTGCTAGTCACCATGAAAGATGACACATTTGTGGGGGGGGGGGGGAATGGATGAGTCCACTTCACAAAACAAGGGAAACACTGAAGTTGTACTTGCCATTACTAATTGAAGCCTGTCATTTGAACTTTTTCAAGCTCCCTATTTTTTGTAGTGAGCTTTCCTACCTTCTACCTCCCATGTGTCATCCTTCGTGGGGAGCACTATAGTGTGTCCGACGCAATCCACTTGGACCACTGGGAATTCTACTGTTGAGTTTTGTTAGTAATTTCAAAATGCCAGCTCCTTTTCAGGTCCTTTGGCATCTGTCTCACACTCGAAGAGCCGAATTTGCAGGCGGCTCTGTATTTGACATTGTGGTTGACAATTTGTAATTTAATAACTATCGCAATGGAATGTAAAAGTTAATTTTGCCTTTTTCGGGTCATTAGCCTTTACCAATTTCTCTATGAAAAGTAAATTTTAATACATCAAAAAGTTCTCTTTTCATGGTAGACTGAACTCTCTTAATTCAATTTCACTCTGTAGAGGCAGCTCGATCATTACTTTGTATTTTCTGTGGGACTTTTAGCAGAAAATTTTCATTTTTAAATTGTAATAAATATTTGAAATGAATTCCGAGAAAACTCATTTATCGAGTCACCAATTCACATTTTTTCTAGATCTCGAAATTAAAATATTTCGATATTAAAAAACCGTCTGTATGGCGTGATGAATTGGTAATTTAATTTCACTCGATAGAGGGACCTCGATCACCGTCATTTATTATTGATGGACTTTTCCAAGACAGTCTTCATGCTCCAACTGGAATAACTTTGTTTGAAATTACTTCAGCAATTTAAATACCTAACTTTTACCGTTTTCGGGTCAGTGACATTTAGAAGTGAGATTTAGAAGTAAGGAAATAGTTAACATTTAAATATTTCCAAAAACAACTCAGTTTGAAATTTCATTCGTTAGGGGAAGCATCAAGGTGGCTTGGCTTCTTTTGGGCGAGAGAGAGGTCACGAGTGTGCTTTCCTTCGGATGAGAAGTAAAACCAAAGTCCCGTGTGGTGTTCGATGGCGTTTGCTCATAAAGGTACCCTCTCTACTATGCAACGGGTAGAAGTTGCAAAATTCCCAGGTGTAGGAGCACACCCCTGGTGTCGGTGGAATGCCCCAACGGACGATAAATAATCAGCGGTTGCAGCTTTTATGGGCAGCCGGCTGTGGAAGAAACACTTTCCAATATAGCACTCTTGTCTAGGAAAACTTAGTGACTGAGAGAACAAGTAGAAAAGGCGTAAACCAGGGCTTGCCAACTTTTGTGTACATACTGTAAGATTTACTTTTTATCTTAAAAAGTGTCGCGATCGGCTTGTTGTCATAGGCGTATTCAAAGTGGGTGGGGGGGGGGGGTCGATACTGGACCGACCTCGGTCCAGTATCGAACCTAGAACCACTTACGCAGACCTAGAAACACTGAGCCACTACGTCACCGAGGCGGGTCTTAAGTCAACACATGGTGAGTGATGACCAAAATTGACTTCGCAATCGACTTGTTGGCCACCCCTGGCGTAAACGATATTAGAGCAGTGATAGAAAAGGGAGGAATAAAGATGAACAAGAAGACGACAGTATTTAGCTTTCAGTTGGGAAGGACAGGAAAATAATGGTAACGAACGTATCTGTGGGGACGAGCTGATGACACAGTTGCAAGAGGTATGGTACTTAGGATCAGTGCTCCAGAGTAATGAGGAGATACTCTGGTGTGACTCATAGAATCATTGGGGAATAGTTGGCGTGAAGGCAGACACGTGGAGTCCTCTATAATACGAGGGTCCCACTGAAGTTAAAAGGAAAGTTTTACAGGGTAGTGGTTAGGTCAGCTATGGTTATATGGATTGTTTGTTTGTTGGTGTTTTAGGGCCCTTCAACTACAAAGTAATTACAACCTCGTCCACTGCGTAGTTCTATTGCAGAAACTGCATAGGACACTACCCTAATGCGGCCCCCTAAGTCAATACTAGCTCGGGTTGCGTTGCTTAACTTCAGTGATCGGATGAGAACATGCAGGAGTAGAGCAGGGGTCTTCAAAATGGGCCCGTCACATGTTGTCAAGCAGGTCCAGAAAACAATATAAGTAATACATTAGCATATTAAATGGGGACCCACAACTTGAAAAAATTTAAAAACCCCTGGAGTAGTTCTCCGCAGAGAGGAAGTAGCTGAGATGCGAATGCCTCAGTACATGAATTGGGGGTGTCGAGAGTAGATAAATCAGGAATGAGTATGTTCCACGTAGCTTGCTGAAAAATGAGAGAGAGTAGATTGGGGATTTGCATGGACATGTAATGCGATTGTTGTGATTGATTTGTTGGTGTTTTAGGACCCTTTAACTACAACGGTCCTTAAAGCTTTGCCCACTGCATACTTTTAATGCAGAATCTGCCCAGACACTATGCTGTTACGACTGCTTTTGGGTATTAGCGGTACCGAATTTTTCCAACCGGCCACCAGAGTTAGTACTAACTAGGGTTGAGTTGCTTAACTTCAGTGATGGGGCGAGCACTGGGGGGTCCAATGCAATACAGCCGCTTTCCAGGTAGTTAGAAGCACCAGGGATAAGGGAAGAGGAACCGGCTTATTGCATTGGTCGTGTCAGTACTCGGCTGATGACTGAAGTTAAGCAACGCGACCCCAGCCAGTACTAACATGGGGGAGGTCGCTTGGGGAAACTGGGTAACGCTAATACCCAAAAATCGTCGCATTTTAATGGTGTCTGTGCAGTCTCCGCATTAGAACTACGCAGTGGACGGGGCTCTAATGATCTTGTAGTTGAAGGGCCCTAAAACGCCAACGAACAAACGATAAGGGAAGACCAAAGCAGGCGTGGGAGCAAGTTGTTTCTAAGGATATGGTAGTGTGTGGGGTGGATGGCGACCTGCTGGAAGGTAGGTGAAAGTGGAGGGCTAGAACCCTCAGACTCTACCCTGCCTAGGAGGGTTAAGGGTATGGTGATGATAGTTTATTATTGTTGGATTATAAATTTTCTCCCGATAATTTTGCAATCTTAGGCTATAGCCTTTTTAATGGAGTCCTGTGTGACCGCCGGGTCCCAATAAAGTTGAAGGGCAAAGTTTACAGAACTGTCGTTAGACCCGCTATGCTGTATGGCTCAGAGTGTTGGGCAGTTAGGAACAACCATGAAAGGCAAATGTAAGTGGCTGAGATGCGAATGCTGCGTTACATGTGTGGGGTGTCACGATCTGACAGAATCAGAAACTATTACTTTAGAGGTAGCTTGGGGTGGGAGACATTGCAGAAATGATGAGAAAGAATCGGTTGAGATGGTTTGGGCATGTGATGAGGAGAGGAGAGGAGGAGCTTATTAGGTCCATTGTGAGACTGCAGGAAATTTGGGGGGAGCGGCGAGTTGCGTTGGACACACCAGTTCTCGTCTGATCACTGAAGTTAAGCAACGCAAGCCCAGTTAGTACTGACATGGGTGGTCACTCGGGAAAGCTGGGTACTGCTAATACCCAATAATCGTCGCATTAGTGTAGTGTCTGTGCAGTATATGCATTAGAACTATACCGTGGACGGGTCTCTAATGACCTTGTAGTTGATGGGACCTTAAACTCCAACAAACAAACAAACAAACAAAGGGAATTTGGGGCACCAGAGGTAGAGGAAGACGAAAACGGACGTGGGAGCAGGTGGTGCAAAGGGACATGGAGGCGTGCGGGGTGGAGGGTGATAGGCGGGAGTGGAGGATTAGAACCCGCAGACCTGACCCTGCCTCAGGCGGGAGGATGGTGAGATGATGTATTAGGCTGTAGCCTTTTTACGCTAATCAGAAATCTGCCATTAATCCCGGCTATGGACCTAACCAGCTCCTTATTCCCTCTTCTCCAAACATGCGTATACTTCCTCAATCTATTCTCATCGTTTGCGTGATGTCCCACAAGTGCAACTTTAATTTTCGTTAATCCTAACCGAAATTGCATGAGGAACCATAAGCAAGATGTTAAAAAATTTTCATTAATGTATGTAATGGGATTGTTGTCATTTCCTTGTCGGTTTCAAATTTAATTAGACAATCACATTAAGAGCAATGAACTTTTTTCTATATATTATTACTAAAGGCGCTCTTAGCTGTGGATTACTGATATTTAGGTCTTAGTATTATTTCAAATGATTTTGTTTTTGTTGGGAAATAATGAATAATCTTCAACAGCATCGCTATAAACATTTCCGTTATGTCTTACCAGTGTCATTAGATGCGTGATGACATGCTTCACTAAAAGTATTACTTCTTCATAGCATTATGCCACTAATGTATTGTGGTCATAAGAGGTCGACTTGCGTGCCGAATTTGGCTCTAAGGATACCTTCATCTTATTCAACAATGATAATTTGACCAATTGTGGTTTGTTGGTGTTTTAGGGCCCTTCAACTACAGGGTTATTAGAGCCCCGCCCACTGCATAGTTCTGATGAAGAGACTGCACAGACACTACACTAATGCGATGATTTTTGGGTATTAGCAGTACCCACTTTTCCCAAGCGGCCACCCATGTCATTACTAACTGGGGTTGCGTTGCTTAACTTCTGTGATCAGAGGAGAACTGGTGTGTCCAACACAATAAGCCACCATCATACCAGACAGAGGTAGTTTGGCTTCTTTCGGTCGAGTGCGCCTTCTTTCAGATGAGATGTAAAATCGAGGTCTCGTGTAGTGTACGACGGCATTTACACTTGACGGGTAGATCAGTGTTTTTCAACCAGGGTTCCGCGGAACATAAGGGTTCCTTGAGGTCCGCCCAAGGGTTCCGCCTATGGCAAGGTAAAATATAAAAATAGCAATGAAAACACAAGAAACTAGAATGACTTTTGTCTGTCAAGAATGAACTTCGGGTGTCTCAAACATTAGGCCATAAATTCAACTGCTTATGCTAACACACACACCTGTTTCAATTAATGTTTTTTTCTGTCCGTGTAGGGTTCCTCAGAAGGTCTAAATGTTCCAACGGGTTCCGTTCTAATAAAAAGGTTGAAAAACACGGGTAGATGATGCAAAATCTGCAACGGGTAGATGACTCAAAATCTCCAGGTGTAGGATCTCGCCCCCTGGCGTCGGTGGAATGCCCCAATGAACAGTAGACCGACGATAAATGAGCATAGGGGTTGCAGCTTTGGTCGGCTACCCCCTGCGGAAAAACACTGTCCAATAGATGGCGCTTGTGTGCATTCGGAGCGACAAGATAGGTACACGACGCTTACTTTTGTAAGTAGATATGTGCGCCAGCTTGGTGGTGCACACATGGTGTGATCGTAGTATAGGGTTGCCATAATTGTCGGACCACCGACCGGGACATCCCCCCTTAAAAATATTTTTTCAACAAAATGTCAAGAATTCATATTATAAACATTCATAGCTTTATTAAAAAAATATTCATAATCCTTTTACTAACGCATTGAAATATAAAATATTTTAGAGGACCCAAAAAAAAAAACGTTAGGATCAATCAGTGGTGGATCTGGGTGGGGGTAGAACTTCAAAAAATGTGCGCCCCAAATATTTTTAAATATTCATAATCCCCGAGTATACATCTAGCTAGCAATTACAAAAAGGTCCTCTCCTGGCGCTTTGACAATGACCTATCTTCAGTGGTTTAGCCAACTACAGATTGGACTGCAACTGTTGGATAGAATGCAAAATGCTTCATCAGTTGCGCCCCTTTCAGGCAGTGAGGAGGGAGCAATTGCTGCATTGCCCCTCGTCTGGATCCGCCCCAGGGATCAATGGTGGATCTTTTCCGAACAGTCAGTTTCACTTGCAAAATGTGATGTGCTTTCAAGGAAGAATCTGTACCAAATCTCTAGACATGTACTGTATATGCGCAGTACTGAATGCAATGATATTATCAGAAAATAATTTTTTAACATGCGAAAATTTTAAATCGACCGGGACAAATGACTGTCGGACCGGGACACAGACCTCAAAACCGGGACATGTCCCGGTGTACCGGGACGTATGGCAACCCTATCGTAGTAGCGTAGCGTGGGTTTCAGCCGCCCGCGGTGTAGGGCAAATTCGCCGCCCCCTTATTTAGGTATAGGACCTATAACTCCTTAGCCCCCTCATTTCTTCTAATATTTTCTTCCTTAGCTCTTCTTTTATTTTAATTGGTCTGAATTGCAGGTGCTACAAAAATATAAAAAGGAATGGTTCAGATTTTTAGTTCAAATTTCAGGATATTATTATTATTTATTGTGAAATTTTGTCGCCCGGAGCGGCCCGGACCCGCCACGCTACGCTACGCTAGTGCAATCGTCTACAGAAGTGGTTTTTCAAACTGGGCAAGAGGCTGAAGTGCGTTGGACACTCCAGTTGTCGTCTGAAGTTAAACAACGCAACCCCAGCTAGTTCTGACGTGGGTGTAGGAGCTTGCCTCTCTGGTGTCGGTGGAGTGCCCCAGCGAACAGTATGTGGACGATAAGTATAACATAGGGACTGCATCAGCAAAGAGTTAGTGGTGAACGTCGACGAAGACGATACAAAGGCAGAAATACGATACGAGGCAAAATGCGCATGCTCACTCACTGGTCTCCTTTTCGTGAGCATGCCCAGTTGCCTCATTTTGCCTCTTATCGTATTGCTGCCTCTATATCGTCTTCGTCGACGTTCAACACTATCTTTATTAAGTCGTCAACCACCTGCGAGAAAAACCGCCCAACAGATCGCCAATGTGTCCCAGACCAGGGCCCGCTCCAAGGGGATGCAACCTGGGCATTAGTCAGAGGCACCATTTTCGCTGTAAGTGTGAGAAAAAACTGCTGTTTGAACTTGCATTATATTCTTAAGGGGCGGCCACGCGTGGATCCAGGGTGGGGTTTTTGGGGTTGCAACCCCCCTAGGCACATAAACTTATGCGCATAATATATGCGAGCTGTAGCTCAACCTCCTCCTTTATTAGCTCAACCCCCCCCCCCCCCGACGAAAATCCTGGATCTGCCACTGGGGGCGACAATTTATCTTTTTGTCCGGGGCGAGGTAAGCGCTAGAGCGGACCCTGCCCAGAGGCACAACAATTGATACCCGACCGTACCATAGGCGGGAAATCAGTAGTTGCTTAAATGAAATGATGACGTTCTTGTTATGAATTTGGTATGGCAGCAGCGTTTTCCACCGAGAGATGAATGCGTATTCTTTGAACTGCCACGGGTGTTATCCAGGATAGAGGTGAAAGGGACCATCTTACTCTCCCAATAGGCCTGATTGACGGAGGTGAGGGGTCCATCGCAGAGCTTCAAATAACAACTGCACTATGTTGGTGTTTTGGGAAGTAATCGATATTAATCACCGAACAGAATCGTGTGGCTCTCAGTGCATTGTTTATGACTTGAAGGAAAGGGAGAGATGAGCGCCATTTTGATATAGTGACAGTCTGCCAATATGAACAATGGCGACCGAAGACATTGTGAAAACCCTTGGCACTTCTTTGAGATGTTCCCTTTCGCTTGAATGGCTTGCAATCAACGGGCGTGTCAAGTCTCCAACGAGTAACTAAATTTGAGTTCCATTAGTTCCCTCTCGTTTGCAATTCCTTGAAGGCCTTCGTCATGCATGGCTTGTTAAAGGTACTGAGTGGTATCAACGCCCTATGAAAGAGTGAAAGGCTATATCAAGTTGATTTGCACCAAATATAGCTCTGGAATAAAAGACTGTACTGTCCAATGTCATATCCGGACTTGGGGCCTGTCAACATTAAGGCAAACAATGAGATGAGATTCTGATCACATGCTTGTTTCGCGTATTACAATGCGTCTATTCAACCATCAGAAGATTGAAAAAGTGCATCATTTTTCTCGGCAATCTCTTTGGCTTATCCTCTCACGTTTTGCCTTCAGTGCGTTAGGCTTCTTTTAGGGGGTTAGTTTGGACTTTTACCTTAAAGCCCCTAAGGACTTTGATGGCAGTGTGAAAAAAATATTTATCTTGAAGACTCAGCCATTTTTCTATCCAATCTTATTATGAAGAATATTGGAGATTTTGTTAGTACCGACGAGGAAGGAGCTACTCTTTAAATAAAGATATCCAGAGAGGAAGGAGTAGGTGGAGGATCCATGGAAGGAGTGGATAAAATTCCATTAGAAATCTATTGAAAGGTTGGGGGAACTGACAGTTGCTCAAACTGAGTCGCTAGCTTTGAAGGTGGACTTCATAAAGAGTGGAGGAGACGGTTTGCTGAACACTCGCGGGAGATACTTAGAGCCTAAGTCGCGTACAAAGTCGAAGCTGATGCGGTATAAAATGAAATGACATCATTAGAGGAGTTTGTCAAAGTATCTTGATGGAAAAAAATGCCTATATTGTCAACAAGTTTTATTATCAGATAAAATGGAGATAGCAAACAGAATATCCAAGAGGTGTTCATTGACGGAGGGTTTGAAACACCTGACAGGTAATCACACTGAGCTAACGGTTGGTTACTTCTTTTATGGTACGGACGTTCCGTTGTAGGCTTGCGGCAAATAATTATTGCTGAAGTCGCTTGCTTACAACTACAGCGCTGCTGCAATACAAAAGATATGCCGACCGTTTTATGAACAATATGACAAATATGGAAGAAGACAGATAGGTTAATGGAATTTATAATATTTTTATTGAATAAATTGAGTTTAATGGTGTATTCAATACAGTTTTTTCTCGCTTTGACGCCTTGTCAGTAATGGATTTTTCTTGGGGGACCCTAGGGTATACAAATTTTTGGACTTCCTGGCAAAATTTCCTTCTTTTGTCTTACAATTTCATTTCGTAGAGAGCACCAACAGAATTGAATAGTAGAGATAAACAGAATATAGGAGAAAGAAAAGAAGGCAAGATTAGAGAAGATGGGAGTAGAAGGGCAGAATAGAGGAAATAGATACAGAAAGGCATCGTATTAGAAGAGCGCGTCAACTCCTTCAACATTTTGGCATCCACAGTTAATTCACCACTAGTAGAGCACGTCAACACCATGGCAATTGATTGTTGTGAACAACTACAAACACACAAGCAAGTGTAATGCTACTTTAGGGGAAACTGACGGGAAATTTCTCCAATTTCCAGTATATTGTACCATAAAATCTCACCTAGAGTCTGTGGACTATACACGAAACAGGTTCATTTAGTGCTGACTACCGTATTAGAGAGTTAGTGGTAAATGTCGACGAAGACGATACAGAGGCAGCAATACGGCACGAGGCAAAATGAGGCAACTGCGCATGCTCACTTGCAGGTCTGCTTTTCGTGAGCATGAGCAGTTGCCTCATTTCGACTTGTATCGTATTGCTGCCTCTGTATCATCTTCTTCGACGTTCACCACTAACTCTCTATTATCTCGCGTATAATACACACCCCAAGTTTATAGATTTACGTTAATGTAAAAATCTCAATACCCATGTATAATACGTTGCCAATTATTTCAGATGACGATTCTCAAGAATTTTTAGGGTTTTATTTATTTATTTATTTTGTTCACATGTATAAGCGCAGACCACACACAAAATTACATTGACATCAGTGGAAAGTTGTTAGAAAATACTCATACAGCACTTTTCTAAAGTGGTGGCAGCTTGTTAGACATTTATATTCAAAACAGTTGGAACACTCTTGAACGAATCGGGTACAGCAGGGTGTTTCAAAGATGGAAGAAGACAGAGAAAGAACAAACTTGAACCTCTGGGGTTCTCCGACATCAGAAGATGCTCGAAACAGGTTAACAATGTAATGACAGGGGTGCTTCACAAATCGAAGAGCATTTGCGATAATAACAAGGTTACACAGATGTAGAAAAGGAAAAAAATGGTAAGATATTGTATTTGCGACACACTGGGTCCCAGCTCCATACGGAATTTGGAGATCTGCCCGAAGAACCATGTTGTGTGCTGTGAGTAACTTATTTTAGTCAACTGACGGTTTTAATATCGGTATTGTTAGACATAACTGGACATACTCATATTTTTTTTACAAATTAATACATAGTAATGCAGTTATGCCTGTATTACTATGCTATATGGATCAGAGTGTTGGGCAGGGAAGAAAAACCATGTAAATAGAATGCAAGTAGCTGAGATGCGAATGCTGTGGTACACGTCTGGCGTGTCGAGAGCTGCTAGACTAAGGAATGCGTACATCAGAGGTAGCCTGGGGGGGCAGACATTGCCAAAAATATGAGGGAGAATAGGCTGAGATGGTATGGACGCGTTATGAGAAGAGGAACTCTTTAGGTGCATCCCAGAAATGCAGGTGGTCAGCAGCATCCAGGTTAGGGGGAGACCGAAACAAACGTGGGAACAGGTTGTCTGGAGGGACATGGCAGTGTGTGGAGTGGACGGGGACCTGGTGGGAAACAGACGGGAGTGGAGGGCTAGAACTTGCAGACCCGACCCTGCCACAGGTGGGACAAGGTTGTGATGATGATAATGATGAACGTTAAATTTATAGTGAAATATGCTGTTTATAAAAATAACTCAAAACAGCACCTAATAGAAGTTAAATGAGGTTAATAAGCAAACGTAAAGCTACTCGTACACGGTGCAATTTTTATGGTGTGCAACACAAAAACTTGCACATGACACACAGTTGGAGTGTGTAAACTGAAGTGCAACTCATTAAAATGGAATGTGCAACTCAGTCTCGCGCCAATTTTTATGTTGCATGCAACTTTCAAGATTGCATCGTGTAAATAGAGAAATATACAAAGTTGCGCCATCTGAAAGAAAATGCGCATCTTTGCTATCATGCCACTTTTTCACAGTGTTTGACGCGCCTATTGAGAAAAATCATATGTAGGGAATTGTTTTGCAGCCTGCAGTTTATTTCTGTGGAAGTAAATAGAAACATTGGATGATACAGATAATCTTCATCATCATTATACCGATATCGCCGCCTGTGGCAGGGTCGGGTTTGTGGGTTCTAGCCCTCCACTCCTGTCTATCTCCCACCATGTCCCTGTCCACCCAACACACCACCATATCCTTATGGACAACCTATTCCCAACGTCTGCTTTGGTCTGCCCCTGCCCCACGTTCTCTCAACCACCTGCATTCCTGAACTGTCACCACTATTTTCCTCTCCTTCCTATTTGAAAGCTAAATACCGTCTTCTTCATGTTTATCTTAGCCCTAACTTTTCTACCGCCTCTCTAATATTAATATCGTTTAGGGATGTCTCTACTTCTTCTCTGGAGTCAATATGTTTACCAATATCGTCGGCAAATACCATGCACTGAGGGTCCCATTCTCCTACTCCCGACAGCAGCTCGCCCATAACCGGAATGAAAAGGTATGGACTTAGTGCTGAACCTTGATGTACTGCAACGTTCACTGGGAAGCCCCCAGTATTTCCCCAAGGTCTCCTTACCCTGGCCATTGAACCATCATGCATATCCTGAACTCTGAGTGGGGTGTCACGTGCTGACAGAGTCCACAACGAGTTCGTTAGAGGTAGCTTGCGGGTGGGAAACATTGTGGAGATGATGAGAGAAAATAGGGTGAGGTGGTATGGGCATGTGATGCGAAGGGGATGGAGGAACTAATCTGGTACATTATGGGACAGCAGGTGGTTGGGGACATCAGGAGTAGGGAGACCATGTGCGGATCCGGGGAGTGGGGACATTGACTTTGACAAATGAAAATTCCGTTTCCAATTGCTACCAATAGCTCAACCCCCCTGACGAAAATCCGGGATCTGGCCCTAGGGGAGACCAAAGCGGACGTGAGACCAGGTTGAACAGAGAGACATGGTTGTGTGTGGGGTGGATGGAAGCCTGGTGGGGGATAGGCGGGAGTGGAGGATTAGAACTCGCAGACCCGACCCTGCCATAGGCGGGATAAGGGTATGACGATGATGATATACTGATCATCAGTAGTTAATCATAAAATGTTTTTTTAAAAAAACCCCATCTGCCTCTCATTATTCGTTTAATAAATTCTCCATTACTCCACATTCAACAAAAACAAAACAAAATTGCAAATTGAAATAGCCAAGAATTCATGCATGCAATGAAAGATTCTAATTCTAATATTATACACTGGCTTAATGTATCCCACCCTAGTTCCTTAATCATGGCAGATACACTCTCTGTGTGAGAAAACCTATTAAGTACTATTCTTGCTGCCCTCCTTTGGATCCTTTCAACCTCCCAAGATAAGTCCTGCCTGAAGGGGAACCAAATTGGACTGCCTTACTCCAAAATTGGGCATACCATAGAAATATATGCTGTTTCCTTTACCTCTTTTGTGCTATCTCTAAGGACCCTATTAATCAGACGGAGGAATTGACCGGCCCTCCCAATCACTTTACCAACGTGATCCTTCCAATTACCCTCACTATTTAAGACAATACCCAGATGTTTATGGGTTACAACCCTATCAACCCTAACTCCACCTACGTGATAATCAAAATCAAGTTGCTTTCTAGATCCGGATATTGTTAGGATCCTACACTTCCTCAGGTTTAATGGCAATTCCCATTTTACACACCAATTGTAAATCCTATCTAGATCCTGTTGTAATTGCACACAGGATGATAACCCATCATCTAATACCCGAGCAGCACATGTGTCATCTGCAAATAGTTCAAGGAAGGAATCAATATCAAGCCCCATGTCGTTCACCTAGAGAATGTACAACAACGGACCCAATACACTTCCCTGAGGGACCCCTGACGTGACTGGTTTCCACTGAGATGCACAACCCTTGAAAATGACTCTCTGTTTTCTATCAAGCAGATAGGACCTTACCCATTGAACAACATTTCTATGTATCCCTAAGTAGGACATTTTAGAGACCAGCTTATCATGGGGCACCATTGCAAAAGCCTGTTCAAAGTCCAAGAATACAATATCAACCTGCTTTCTGCTATCTAAAGCCTTTTGAACATGATTCATCAAGCAAGCCATTTGGGTGTCGCATGACCTGCCTTTCCTAAACCCATGTTGGTTATTTCTAAGGATGCCCTTCCTTTCCAGATATCCCATTATAGATGAGAATAAGATGTGCTCAAAGATGACACAAAAAAGTGGCATATACTTTTAAATCTGTTGCATGCAACTTAAATTGCATGCTGCATGTAAACACACTTTGCAACTTTTTTATTCACCATGCCACTTTTTGAGCTGCACAACTCAAAAAATGGCAAGTTGCATGCCACTTTTGTGCCCCATGTAAAGGCAACATGCCACTTTAGTTGCAGAACTCAAAATTTCATGCCACAAAAGTTTAACCGTGTACGAGTAGCTTAAGTCTTATTTGTTGCTTTCAATGGATGCCAAGTATTCTTTACGTGTGCTTAGTGTTTCTCTGAAAATGGCTGAAATTTTTACTCCTATGTATAATACGCACCCATACTCTCACCCAATTTTGGGGAAAAATGAAACCAAGGGTTCTCAATGAAAGCTGCTGCTTATATTGCTGCACGACTTTACACAGTACTTCTTATTTATATGAGACTGCAATATAAAAATCTTTCACATTTCAAAGTGACATTTCATGTTCAAATTCAATTGATCCCATCGCCCCTACAAGTTATGCCACTGGCCTAGTAGGAATTTTCAAGTGTAGGCTATACGTGAGTTCAGACTATGTATGAAATGTACTATACATGGACTAATGCGGACTATACATGGTTGTGGACTATAATTGAGGTGTGGCCACTACGTGAGATTTTCAGTATTTAGATCTGCTGCTGCTATTTCACAATATTAAGGGCTAAAGGCTTC
Source organism: Trigoniulus corallinus (assembly GCA_013389805.1). Classification (NCBI taxonomy): domain Eukaryota; kingdom Metazoa; phylum Arthropoda; class Diplopoda; order Spirobolida; family Trigoniulidae; genus Trigoniulus; species Trigoniulus corallinus. The sequence continues at coordinate 2,979,277 of JAAFCE010005724.1, forward strand.
GTCAAACAGAGCTGCGTTATAACGTCCCGTTTGTCATACTTCATATTGAAAACTGTCCATGCGACGTTACAAAATAAACATTGAGTTTTAGTTTGTTTCTGAATTTATGGGGAACGTCGGGTATTAAATTGAAGTTTGTCTTTAAAGTCAATGTTGTGTTTTAATGCTGTGTTCCACCGTCTGTATGGCAGATATATATATATATATATATATATATAATACTATATTAATACAGTGTACCCCTCTGATGGGTACACTTTGGCCGGGTCCCACAGGTGTACCAATTAGAGAGGTTTCACTGCCAAACAATACAATGCAACGAAGCTATAACACAGCATTGAACTTTGAAAGCGTTATAGCATCGTTCTGTTTGACGAAGCCTTAACGTCACACTTGAATTTAGCAACTGAACCTCAAATTGCGTAATCTCATGTACTCATTGTCTTTTCCTGCCCAGAGACGTGGGGAACTCTCGAACGCATATACACTATATGGACACAGTGTTGACGTGCTCTACTACTGGTGAATTAACTATCAACGGAAAATTGTTAAAGGCACTGTGAAACAGAAGGACGCTATAACGCTGCGTTCCAACTTTCAACACAGTAATATGGCGTTGAATTGCATTTTTGGGCATTACTGCATCTTCACCAAACAGAACACCCACAATGGTTGAATGCAGCGCTGTAATACCCAATCACAGAAGTACAGTGAAACTTCTCTATGGGTACACCCCTCATATCGGTACAGATTTTTCAGGCACTGATTTTTCACCCATAGGCTTTATGCTATTACTACCCCTCATAACGGTACACCTCTTTAATGGGTACACCCCTCTATTGGTACACCTAATACATGTCACCACTTTTCAGAAATCCACCTGTAATGAGTAGACCCTGCCATTGGTACGTCTATTACATGTCACCATTTTCAGAAAACCACCTCTGTAATGGCCACACCCCTCTATTGGTACACCTAATACATGTCACCATTTTCAGAAATCCCCTCTGTATTGGGTACATCCCGCCTCGGTGACGTAGTGGGTAGCCTGCTTGGTAACATCAGCAGTGGTTCTAGGCTCAATACTGGACCAAGGTGGGTTGCCTTCTTTTCTGCAAGATCGATGCTCTGAGTGCACCTTCCTTTGGATGAGAAGTATAACCGCCATCCCATATGGTGTTCAATGGCATTTACGCATAAAAGAACTCTACTATGCAAATGATAGATGAGGCAGAATTTCCAGGTGTAGGAGCTTGCCCTCCCCCTGGCATGGGTGGAATACCCCAAACAAAAGTAGACCGACTATAAATATGCATAGGGGTTGCAGCTTTGGTCAGCAACTGGCTGCAGAAAAACGCTGTCCAACAGATCACCCTTGCATGTATTCAGAGGGGCAGGATGGGTACCCGACCCTGCCATAGACGGAAAATAAGAGGGTAGCTTGATTCTAGATAAGCATCCCTTCATTGATTTGTTTGTAAAAAATTAAATTTGTGTACGTCAAGAATTTTGGGAAATATAATATCATACAATGCATTTTTTCATTTAAAAAAAACACCATATAAAACAATATATGTCCTGTAACTGAATAAATTAAACAACAGTATTATTAGTGCCCCATACCCCTCATATGGGTACACCCCTCTGATGGGTACACTTTGGCCAGGTCCCGCAGGTGTACCAATTAGAGAGGTTTCACCGTACCAGGTTGGGAGATAGAAATAGGCAGGATAGAACAGTAAATAGGGAGAAAGGATTTCAATGGCAGACTGTTAGTGAATTTACGGGCCTGACTGCCAACTAGATGCCATAGCCTTTTTAGTCGTCTACTGCTATAGCCTTTTTAGTCATGCAGGGGGGTTATTTTTAACTACCCTATCATCAACTAGAAATGATAGCAAGTAAGAAGTCGAAGGTGGTGGTATACTTCAGCATTTTTCTCTAATATCTATTTGTTCACACACCGAAATGAAGTAGAATGAGTAGTAATATACATCAAGAAAGAAAGAGTTATCAACTGGTTAAATAATTAGGCAGACCTCGTACAGCACATTGCATTCCGTTTGCCTTAAGATTTGATTGCTCCCAAAAGGTTTTACCACTTTCTATGTATTGTTATTTAACATCTGCCTTATTCCTTGTCTTGCACTTCCTTATCTATGATCTCTATTTCTGGGCCCAAATTACTAAAGCCTGGAAATTTTGCTGATCGACACACTTTTCTGATGAGATAAAAGAGTTCGTTTTCGCATAGCATGGGGACTTAAGAAAGTGCCACAAAGGACGCAGTTAGAATTTTCTTCCGATATCCGACACATATTTGAAGGATTTTTATTCTTACAACACTAGCATACACCGTAATTCCATTCCCGCAAATATTGTGATAAGCAGTCATAAAAAGTACATTAATGTAACCCTTTTCCTGCCTAATGTTCAGTCTTCTATCTAGTATAGGGTAGTCGAAAAGTTATGAAGTAGTTTTGCATACAAAACAAAATGCGTAATGGCTTCCCTGTTTTATTTTGTTGGTGTTTTAGGGCCCCGCAACTACAATGCCAATTAGAGCCCAATCCACTGCGTAGTTCTAAAGCAGAATCTTCACAGACACGACACTGTTACAACTATTTTGGGTATTTGCATTACCCATTGTTCCCAAGTGGTACCCATACTAGTACTATCTGGGGTTACGTTGCTTAACTTCAGTGATCAGACGAGAATCGGTGAGCGGCGAATTGCGTTGGACACACCAGTTCCCCGAAACCCCAGTTAATACTGACATGAGTGGCCGCTTGGGAAAACTGGATACTGCTAATACTCAAAAATCGTCACATTGGTGTAGTGTCTGTGTAGCCTCTGCGTAAGAACTATGCTGTGGCGGCGCTCTAATGACCTTGTAGTTGAAGGGCCCTGAAACACCGATAAACAAACAAACGAGAACTGGTGTGTCCAATGCAATCCAGCCGTACGTCATCACTCCCCAGACAGCCCATTAGGTAAAGTTTTATCTTTGTGATTCCATGATTGCGAGATCATTCCTGGCCGAAGCAGCTGGCCTCTTTTGAGAGAGAAGGAAGTAAAGCCGTGGCCTCGTTTGAGCAGTCTCTGCGATAGAACTATGCAGTGAACTAGGCTTTAATGACCTTGTAGTTGAAGGGCCATAAACACCAACAAAACAAAATAATACGGTAATTTTTCTAACCTACACCTATTGTTTACTGCATTTACTAAGGACTCACATCAGACCGCGGCTTTAATTTCCCCTCCACATAAGCTGGCTAAATCATGCCTAGTCCTGGATCGCACCTGAAACTCCTTGGGCAGCAGTCCACTACGCTACTCGGGTCCAATCCATTCTCATATACAGTAAGTTATCATCACCATCGTCATACCCTTATCTCGCCTGTTGCAGGGTCGGGGTTCTCGTCTGATCACTGAAGTTAAGCAACGCAAGCTCAGTTAGTACTGACATGGGTGGTCGCTAGGGAAAGCTGGGTACTGCTAATACCCAATAATCGTCGCATTAGTGTAGTGTCTGTGCAGTCTATGCATTAGAACTATGCAATGGACGGGTCTCTAATGACCTTGTAGTTGACGGGACCTTAAACACCAACAAACAAACAAACAAAAGCAGGGTCGGGTCTGCAGGCCCACTTGAACATGATCTGATTGGGGGCCTCCAGCCAGGCGTCTGGAACCCGCAGGAAATATTGGTTGAGCTGTCTGTGAGGGGAAGCCGGCCTACCCCGCTGTTGGATGTTGGAACATCGCGTTATACAACCAAAATAGAAATTTTTGGCAGGTACATTAATGATTTGTTGGTTGGTGTCTGACCTATTGCACAATAACTATAATGCAACAGGAGTCACGCTCATGCCATTCTCATGTACAGTAAGTTATGTTTATTTCTAATTCTACTCTCCCCCTCCCGAAGAAAATGACTTAGCGGATGAAAGTGGAAGTTAGCATGGGTCTGGAATTCCTTCGCCAGCGTGGTGTGTACTTTGCAATTTGCCCGTAAAAGAGCCTTTTCAGCTGTGCAATGAGTAATTCGACAAAACTCCCAGGTGTAAGAGTTCGACGCCCTGGCGGCGACGACCTAAAATATCACAGAAAAAAATAAACCGACAACTATACAAGTGGTTGTAGGGTTAGGTCGGCAGTTGGCTTTGTTTGTTTGTTTTGTTGGTGTTTTAGAGCCCTTCAACTACAAAGGTCAGGAAGCCCCGTCCCCAGCCTGCACAGACGATTTGGAAGCGGCAGGTTGCGTTGGACACACCAGTTCTCGTCTGATCACTGAAGTTAAGCAAAGGCAACCCCAGTTAGTACTGACATGGGTGGCCGCTTGGGAAAACTGGGTACCGCTAGTATCCAAAAATCGTTGCATTAGTGTAGTGTCTGTGCAGTCACTGCATCTGAACCACACAGTGGACGGGGTTCTAATGACCTTGTTGTTGAAGGGCCCTAAAGCACCAACAAACAAACACGATTTTGGGGTATTAGCGGTACCCAGTTTTTCCAAACGGTCGCCCATGTTAGTGCTATCTGGGGTTGCGTTGCTTAACTTCGGGATCAGACAAAAACTGGTGTGTCTTCCGCCCTACAACCCGCCAGTGTATTCCGTGCTCCAACGGGACAGATGAACACCCTGCCCTGCTATAGGTGGAAGACGGTTTTGGGATTGGTGATGATTCGCATGAAATAACTGCGTATACGATGCAAGCCGGTGAATGCAGGCCACCGATTAATGCCTAGTTCCGTGGCACGCTACACCGACGCAAATCGCGTTCGAGCAGACGAAATGCCACAGAAACTGATGACGTATTAACTCAACTTTTTTGGCATGGTTGCGCAAAATCAACCGAAAAGTTGAGAGGTAGTCAAATGCATTTCTTGCTTACAACTGTCGCGCGCATTTCATTGGCTATTGGATTTTGAACAACGTTAGGTATTTAAATGTTATTGGCTGTTGGATTTTTGTGCTGTGGGCGCCACCTCACATGCATTTTTGGAAACATTTACACTTCACATGATTTCTCAGCTGACACAGAACTACAACGGGCGCAATTTCGCCTTGCGCCTGTGGTTGACGTCATAATTTTGTCGTCTGCTCAGGCGCTATTCTGTCATGTCGCGTACCACGGAACTAGGCATAAGACAGTAATGTTTCTAATACTGTAGCTGTTATTCAATCATTCATCAGACAAAAGTCGATTACCTTGTTCCTTCTGGCTGGTAATTGTTATTAGAAAACCGCCATTAGGAAATAGTTTTGCTGACAAGATCAAAATTTTCCTTCGAACAAGATCGTATGACGTCATAGGTGGCAGTTATGACGTAAAATCCAGTTGTTCATCCTGGCGTGGCAGCTTGCCCCTAAGTTTCCGGTAACTTTTCCTTCTTTACCACCATATTTTAATCCTGGCCGTTTCTGTCAGCCATTTGTTCTCTGCTCTGACTGTTTCTTTCCCCCTCTTGCTCTTCCAGGTTATTATCTGTCTTCCGCTTAGTCTCTGTTCTGCCTGCTTCCGAGTCCTATGTAGTCTATTTCCTTTTGTGTGTTTTGTTGGTGTTTTAGGGCTCTTTGACTATGTTATGCGATGTTACGCTAACGGGTTGGGGAGTTAGAGAAGCAGCCGTAACAGGCTAAGCCCTTAGGAAGCTGCTCGCTGGGGTTCTCATTTGTCATTGGAGCCTGTTGTCATTTGTCATCGGTCGACTGTCGTCATTAGAGCCCCGTCCACTGCATAGTTCACACGTACATATCACTACGCTGTTATAACGATTTTGGTATTAGCATTACCCAGTGTTCCCAAGCGGTCACCCATGCTAGTACAGTGGAACCCTGATATGTCGATGGCATAGGGGTTTGCTAAAAAGCATCGAGATAACCAATAATCGAAATAACCAAACACCAATATGGCGGCAATGGTGTGGGTAAATAAAGGAGAATGTGCAATGCACATGAGTTTATACATACATACAACACATCTGCAGTGAACTACTACACCCCCTATTGTAGGTCATCATCATCATCATCTCACCCTTCTGCCGCCTGCGGCAGGATCGGGTCTGCGGGTTCTAGTCCTCCACTCCCGCCATGCCACCATGTCCCTTTCCACCACCTGCTCCCACTCACCCCCTATTGTAGGTGCAGTGATGTTAATGGTTAACCTTCCGTCCACAAGTGACGATTTCTGGCACACACTACAAGGTGGGGGGTCTGTGATAGCCCCAAAAAGACTTCGATTTTCAAGGCTTAAATGTTCAGATTAAGAGCATTATTATGGATATTGAATTAAATACCATCCATATAAAGCTTTAGAAATAAAAATAATTTGGAAACATACTGTAAAAATTCTATATTACCCCAAGAAGACATCATCATCACCATACCCTTATCCCATCTATGACAGGGTCGGATCTGCAGGGTCTAGTCCTCTCCTCCTGCCTATCTCCCACCAGGTCCCCATCCCCACCAGACACTACCATATCCTTATGGACATCCTGCTTCCATTTCTGCAGCACCCATGTTGATACTAACTTGGGTTGAATTGCTTAACCTGAAAGAAAATGTGCTAATTACTTAGGAGACCTGCCAACTTCCCTAGATAGGTAAAGAAAACATTGAGGGACAGGTACTCAAAGGTTGGTTAAGATTGGAGAAAGTGGTACCTGTGTAGACACAACTTTGTAGGTCTGGAGTCTGCCGAGACCCCCACCTTGCACCTTGCCACAATACTGTATTCAAAAGCCAGCAGTCAAGGGGATTCCGGGATTGACATAACCAAAGTTGAGTGGCAAATTTGACCCTTTTTGTGCTCAACATATTAGGGGTCATCGACATAAGCAATCAGGAACTATTAGGACAAAGGGGGAATTTGGCGGTTCCACTTTAAAAACGTCGACTTAAAAGGGTTGCCGAGTTAACGGAGGTCGAGATAAGTGGGTTCCACTGTACTAGCTGTAGTTCCGTTGCTTAACCCTCCCTACGCACACTGGGGTATGACATACCCCACAGAAAAATAATTTATGAATAACTTATTATTTTTGCGGTTTCTCATTATTTGATCCACATGTAAATTCACTTTGTGACACCCTCAAACCATATGAATAGTCAAAAAAAAAAATATATTTTCTCAATTATAAGTTATAGCCTGAAAAATGCCTCCGTTGCATTTCATACATGTTTTATGCTTAGTTATTTTTTTGGTTTTAATGCTGCTAATGCCATTGAAAGCTTCTTCACGATCGTTCACAGTTGTTTTATGATATATAAATATTTTCTAATTTTTATATGCAAATTTAACATCCAATTGTCATAATACTACCACTTTTTAATTTTTTATCTTTTTCTTAATTGTTGTTTTTCAAGTTACAATAATTTCCTGAAAAATCTAGTAGTTGTTTTGTAATTTGGCTATGGTTGCTTCATTATAAGTAAAAATTGTATTAATGAAGAATTTTTATTTAAAAAAAGTGTTCCCCAAAAACAGAATTTCAATTTTTTTTCAAAAAAATTCATGTCATATTTCTTGCATGCCAAAACTTACATGGGTGTACGCACCCCAGTGTGCGCTTCATGTATGCAGTTTACAAGTGTGCGTAGGAAGGGTTAACTTCAGTAAACAGTCATGAATTGGTGTGTTTAATACCATGAGGAGTTGTCTGTGGAAGAATGTCGTAAACACCAGACGACAAGTGCAGGCCAAGTGCTCAAACCCTATGACATTGTGGATGTATGCAGACAACGACCTGGGATCCGCGCACTCACGCCTTACCACTCCTGGAGCTCACGATCAAAGGTTCGACAGTAAAATGAGGGGTTTGGACTTCTTTCCAGCGATTGAGAGATGTCCCTAGTGCGCCTTGCGCTTCGGATGGATAGTGACACCTTGCCTCGCGTGGAGTATACAATATCATCTCCATGTAAAAGCCCTTGCTGCACGCATACTTGAACGTTGTCAGAATTTCCGGGTGTATACGTTCGTCCCCAGGCGTCAATGATGAAAAGTGCACCGATGGAGAAAAATTGAACGATGCCATTGCTTTAGTTGCCATCCGCCAGAAGTCGTCATCAGACTCCTTCGCAAGGAAGACACCAACCACAAACGCAGTAACCGTGCACCCTAGCTCTTGCACCACCGAGGCGGGTCACCGGCTGCATGGATGGAGAGGCTCCGAGTGGTCCTTCTTTCGCATGAGAAGTAGCCTACAATATAACCGAGGTCCCCCGTGTGGTGTATGACGGCATTTACGCGTAACATAACCCTCTCTTCTGTGAACCAGGTAGATGAGGCAATATTTTCAGGTGTAGGAGCTCGGTGGAGTGCCCTAACGAATACTAGATCGACCATAAATAAGCATAGGGGTTGCAGATTTGGTCGCAACCAGCTGAGGAAAGTCAATGTCCAATAGGAGCGGATGAGGTTCGTTTGGCACACCAGTTCTTGTGAGGTCACTGAAGTTAAGCAACATAGCCCAAGTTAGTACAGAATTTGGTGGTTGGTTAAACATTGGGTGCTGCTAATTTCCCTTTCCTGCATTCCCCACTCCTACCTCCCTCTCACCCGCGAGTAGTATCCGCAAGGTTCGGCCCGTTATGGCTGTCCGGCTAACTCCTCAACCCGTAGGTGTAACATAGTAACAGAATATATCGCCATTGTATCCATTCAGAGGGACAAGATGGGTTCCCGACCCTGCCATTGGCGAGGAAAGGGTTGGGAGTTGCTTTTGTTGTCCGGTGAAGAAGGCACATTCTTCGTCCAGGATTTATTCTGATCCAAGTGGGGTCATGAAATACGCTACCACCAAGTCATTGAGACGGCAGAATATTTGAGATGAAATTCGTGGAATTCAGCTGAAATTTAAGGGTCTGGTCGTCCTTCGCTGCAGTTCCCTGCTGATCATTTTTTGGTCGTTTTCTCTTTAAAATATGTATCTCCTAGAAAATCTGGACGTAATTGGGAGGCCATCTGTTAGTTTTAGATGTCAAAAAAATTTTTTTCGTAGACGTCGCCCACTTTTCATCTTACTTTATGGTATTTTATAATGTTCGCAACTGATTATTTCCGCTTCTCTTGGTATTTATAAAGAGAAATGCTCCCCATCAATTGGCATCATTTCGCGAGTGTTTTTGGCATTTATATGCAGAGTGCGTTGCTAGTGACTATCCAAGTCTCGTCCCTCATTCATGTCATGTGACGTGAAGCGAGAAAGAAACGTGAATTATGTCATTCATTCTGTAAATAAATCTCATATTTGAAAAAAAGTATGGCGTAAGTTTAGGAAATGCCCCTCACGGACGTGGCAAACGTTACATAAGTATCACGTATTTCCTGCCAACTGCGAATGACACTGTTGCGACCATCTCAGTCCACGGAAACGGGCCACTTGCTCCTCCATCCTCGAAATCCAAACAAATGCCATTAGATGCACAAGGTGATCCGATTCCTGGAACACTGCTTTTTCCCAGCACAGATATCATCATGATAGGCCCTGAGCCATAGAACATTGCCTCCAAAGTTTGCCCTCAGCCCTGTAACGTTATGTGTAAAGTCTCCCCTTATTTGCCCTTAACACAAAAGCACTGGCTGCGGCATTGGCGAGCGGCTTAGTCTCATCTGATCACTGAAGTTCAGCAACCCTAGCTAATACTGACATGGGTGGCCGCTTGAGAAAACTGGATACCACTCATACTCAATAAGCGTCGCATTAGTGTGGTGTCTGTTGTGTCTCTTCACCAGAACTATGCAGGGGACGGGGCTCTAATGACCTTGTAGCTGACGGGCCCTAAAACATAAACGAACCAAAAAAATTCAGAATTGGCTCTCAGCTCTAGAACACTGCCTCCAAATTGCCCCTCAGCGATGGGATATTGCCTCCACAGTTTGCCCTCGGCCCTATAACATGGTGTGTAAGGTTAACACAAAATCACTGTCTCCAAAATTGTCCATCAACCATAGAACATTGCTTCCAAAGTTTGCCCTCAGCTCTGTAATGCCTGAAGCATTGTCTCGAAGGTTTGCTCTCAGCCCCCTGATACATAGTTTGACCTCAAGCCCAGAAGCATTGTCTTCAAGGTTTGCCTCTCCAACCATGAAACAATGTCCCTATGGTTTAACCTCTGTCCCTGGAACATTGTCTTCTTGGTTTAATCCCAGCAACTGGATAATTGTCTCCAAGGCTTGCCCTCAGCCACGGAATGTTTTGCTCAAGCTTTGAAAATCCTGCCCAGGCAACATTGTCCTCCACCTTGGAGCCTTGTCACCAAGTACAGTATTAACCTCCCTCAGTAATATTTTCAACAGGTCTTACCCTTCTAACCCTGAAGCGTGGTTTCCCACGGAGTATAATAATGAAAGCCTATGTGTAGTTTTACAAAATTCCGAGGTGTCCAGGCCTGCCATCGTGCCCTGTTATCGAAACTAGGCCGACGTTATATAATCGAGGGCTTGTTGCCCTAGACCGGTAGCTCTGTGCAAAAATGCTCTCTGCAAAGATATTGTGCGTTAAAATACTGTTTATAAAAATATTGGGCATTACAAAACTGTCCATAAAAATATTTCGTGTTAAAATGCTGTCAGTAAATCTGTTGTGCATTAAATTACTGTTCTTGAAAAAATTATTTGTTGCATTGCTATTCTTAATATTACTGGGCGTTAAACTACTTTGCATTTACATCCTATTTGTAAAAATACTGAGCTTTGAAATACTGTGAGTCAAAATTCCATCCTTAAAAACGCTGCTTTAAAATATGAGTAAAACCACTGGCAAAAATTCTAATTTTTACTAAATTTGATGAATTAAAATGCATATTACAATAGAAATTTTTTATAAAACAAATTATATCAATCCTGAATTCCACTCACAAATGTTCTAATCAAAAAAGCAACTCCTAACCCTTTTCCCGCAGATGGCAGGCTCGGGTACCCATCTTGTCCCTCTGAATGGGCACAAGGGCGATATATTGGTCATAGTGTATTTCTGCAGCCGGTTGCCGGCCAAAGCTGCACCCCTACGCTTATTTATGGTTGGTCTAGTGTTCGTTGGGGAATTATACCGACGCCAGAGGGCGAGTTCCTACACCTGGAAATTTTGCCTCATCTCCCCGTTGCATAGCAGAGAGGGTTCTTTTACGTGCAGGTGACATCGTCCACCAACACGGGACCTCGGTTTTTCTTCTCATCCGAAGGAAGGCACACTCCCAGCCTCTCTCTCGCCCGAAAGAAACCAACCCACCACGCTCCAGTATCGAACCTAGAACTACTGACGCATAGAAGTAGATGAGGAATCATGACTTGATCCATTGATACCATAGCAATGTGCATTATATTTAAAGTCCTGTGGCTGCCCTAGGGACTTAGATCCCAACATAAATAAACATTATTCTTGAAGAAAAGAACTGCTCTTTCCAATGGTACCATTGAAATCCAAAATGTAAATTACGCATTTTGAGATATTTTGGCCAGAAAGTTGGCTAATTTTCCATGCAAAATGTGTTTCAGTAATTTTCATGTAGAATATCTCCTTGCTACTCAACACTCTGAGCCATGCAGTAGTGGTTCTCAATCTTTTGTAAGCGAGGGAACGCTAAACTATGACATTTTACTCGCACTGAACACTTACAATTGAACATAAATTTTAAAGCAGGTTGTACACTTTCTACACTTGGTACATACTACCACGGTACGGGTTCCCAACTGTGATTAATGGGGCCTTTTCTAAATGTTGGCTTTCTCGAGGCGCCTTGTTGCAGAGCCTTAGCAATGCATTGGCATTGGACAAATATCAAGAACGTGACGCACGCTCGGACAATTTAGAACTGCATTAAATTTAATGGGGGGGCGGCGATAGACCCACTTGCCTACGGCGTCTGAAGCTCACGAGCCGGGCCTGCTCTTGGCACTCCTAAAACCTTACGTCATCAGCAAATATCATGTTCTAGTCACCTATTCCCGTCAACACGTCATCCATTACGTGAGCCCTATCCCCTGCATCGTTCTAATCCACAGTATGCACAGACTCTACACTGTTACAACAATTTTGGGTATTAGCAGTGTTTCCAAGCGGTCACCAATGCTAATATTAGCTGGGGTTCCGTTGCTTAACGTCAGGATCACACGAGAACTGGTGTTTCCAACGCAATACAGCCGCTCCCATAGATTCAGTTGTGACCTATAGGTTCCATGTGGGGTGGACGAAGTAGAGACAGGCTTTTATTTGTTTTGTTGATGCTTTAGGGCCCTTTAACTATAAGGTCATTAGAACCCCGTCCATTGTGTAGTTCTAATGCAGAAACTACACTGACACTACACTAATGCGACGATTTTGGGGTTTTAATAGTACCCAGTGTTCCCAAGCGGCCACCCATTTCAGTACGAGTTGGGTTCCGTTGCTTACACAGGAGGCTCATGGGGCTGACAAACCTAGACGGCATATTTCAAAGGGGCGGAAAGTGCTACAAGCACTTCCCTGCCATGCAGTCTATCACTCATTCTGAATGTTCATAGTTGTGGGGTTCCCAACTCTTGACTAATTGATGGGGCCTTTTCCAAATGCCAAGGGCGTGAGAGGTGCTCGGACAACTGAGAACTGCATTAAATTTGATGGGGGTGGCGATGGACCGACCTGCTTGGGGCGCCTGAAACTAACAAGCCGGGCCTGGATGCTTAACTTCAGTGATTAGATCCAATTTGCCCCTCATCGTTCTGTGTGCCATAGGTTCGCCACCCCTGATATATAATTCTATGTCAATTTCTGTTACACTAACGGGTTGGGGAGTAAGCCAAGCAGCCATAACAGGCCGAACCCCTAGGAGGCTGCTGGCGGGAGAGGAGAAAGTGGGTGTAGGGGATGTAGGATAAGGGAAATTTGCAGCACCCAACGTTCTATACCAATCATCCATGTTGGTACTAACGTGGGGTTGCGTTGCTTAGTTAGTTGCTTAGACAGTTAGTTGCTTAGACAGTTAGACAGTTAGTTGCTTAGTGATTTCACATTTCGCACTTGTTGTTTGTTCCCTGGTGTTTTAGGGCCCCCGTCCACAGCATAGTTCTGATGCAAAGCCTGCACAAACACTACACTAATGCGACGATTTTTGGGTATTAGAGGTACCCAGTTTTCCCAAGCGGCCACCCATGTCAGTTGGGCCTACTAGCTGGGGTTGCTCTGCTTAACTTCTGTGACCAGACGAAAACTGGTGTGCCCAACGCAATTCGCCGCTCGATTTGGCCGTACTGATGTGTTTTAGTGACTGGGACCTCTTTCGCTGACAGTGCCATCTACGAGTTGCTTTATGAATGTATATTACTGACCTTGATTCTAATTGGTAATTGTAGCTAATGAAGATTTCAACGGTGTTAATAATGTCATGGATAATTTTGTTATTTTGATTTGCATACTGCCGTTAATTCCGACGCATTTTTACAGGTCAACGTGGCATTTGAAACTGTTGATTGTCGGCCATATTGTCGTTAAATGAGTCAGTGTCGTGTTTCATTAATCAATATTTTGACTTTAAAGCTCCGCTTTTGTTATGGTTTTCACTGAGGAATTAACCCTAATTGGTGACCGGCCATTCATTATTACATGCTTCTGACGCACGCTAATTATTTCTCTGAATCCCACGTCATAGATTCCATTAAAGAACCCTTTTATGTGCCCTTAATTTTCACTGTTATTTTTATGGCTGTCAAACTTGGTATAATTCTACAAAGGGGGTAGGCAGGTTAAACCCCCACCGACAACCCGGCCAATATTCCAGCGGATTCCAGACGCTTGGCTGGGGTGCCCTCAGTCAGAGCATATTGATCACGAGTAGGGCTTTATCTTAGATTACGAACGATGAATGTGGGAGCCCTTACAGGCAAACATGGGAGCAGGTGGTGCGTGGGGTGGACGGGGACCTGGTGGTAGATAGGTGGGAGTGAAGGACTAGAACCCGCAGACCCGACCCTGTTATAGGTGGATTATATAAGGGTATTACCGGGTATGATGATGATGAAACTTGGTAGAATTCTGGTCCCTGGTTTGATACTGGATCGAGGTTGGTTGGCTTTTATGGGAAGGGAAGTAAAACCCTTATCACAACTATCGCAGGGTCGGGTCTGCGGGTTCCACACACTACCATATCCTTACAAACGGAACTTACGTACTTATTACTTACGTCTCCCTCCCCCCGCCCAGGGTGCTTCCAACCACCTGCTTTCCTGTAGTGGACCTAATGAGCTACTGCCACTGTTGACAAGAACGGTTTTAGAATACTAATTCTCCTGTTTTTCCCGTAAGGATGCCCGCATTCCACGCCCCTAATCTAACATTAGCCCCTTTTTGGTTGAGACCGCTCTGACTGGGGGAACCCCAGTTTATCTGAAATGGGAGCCGATTGTTATTGTTCGTTGGTTGAAGTGAAAGGTCATTAGAACCCCGTCCATTGTGTAGTTCTAATGCGGAAACTGCACGCCAAGTGCTGGCGGTCGTCACGGTTGAGAGAGCGGGCCCCAGGCCACCACTATATGCGTTCGCAAAGTCATTGGGTGAAAACCTTGACTCCCATGGGGAGCGGCTTATTGCGTTGGACGCACCAGTTCTCATGTGATCACTGAAGTTAAGCAACCCAACCTGAGCTACTACTAACATGGGTGGCCGTTTGGGAAAACTGGGTACTGCGAATACCCACAAATCGTCGCATTAGTGTAGTGTGTGCAGTCCTTGCATTAGAACTACGCAATGGGGGGGGGGGGGCTCTAATGACTTTTGTATTTGAAGGGCCCCTTAATCACCAACAAAAGAAAAAAAACTGAAGTTAAGCAACGCAACCTCATTTAGTACTGTCATGGGTGGCCGCTTGGGAAAACTGGGTACCGCTAGTATCCAAAAATCGTCGCATTAGTGCAGTGTCTGTGCAGTCTCTGAATCAGAACTACACAGTGGACGGGGCTCTAATGACTTTGTAGTTGAGGGGTCCTAAAACGCCAATAAACAAACAACAAACCAGCTGGTAAGCCTACTAGCATGCATGACCGCTTGTGAACACTTAGTACCGTGTTTTTTCCAATAACAGCCGCCCTCTATTAAGCGCCGCTCAATCAGGGCCAAAAAAGTAATAAACGCCGCCCTCCAATAATCGCCGCAGCGTTTGTTCGCTAGTGGTAAAATATTTTTGGAAGAAACAGTGGGGGTAGGCCGGCATACCCTCACATACATCACTATCATACCCTTATCCCACCTGTGGCAGGTTCGGGTCTGCGAATTTTAACCCTCCACTCCCGTCTATCTTCCACCAGGTCCTCATCCCCACACACTGCCAATACCTTTACAGACAACCAGCTCCCACGTCTGCTTTATTCTCCCCCTACCCCGGGTGCTTCCGACCACCTGCATTCCTGAAATGGACCTAACGAGCTCCGCTCCTCTTCTCATGGTGTCCATACCACCTCAACCTATTCACCCTCATTTTTTCGCCGATGACCACCACCCCAAGGCTACCTCGAAAATACTCATTCCTAATTCTATCAGCTCTCGACACGTCACTCATGTACCGCATTACTGCAGCATTGGCATCTTGGCTACTTGCATTCTATTGACATGGCTCTTCTTCACTGCCCTACCTTCTGATTCATATATAGCACAGTTTTCCTAACCACTGCCATGTAGAACTTCCCTTTTAACTTGATGGAGACCCTCCTATCACACATGACTCTGCTTGCCTGTCTCCACTTCACCCATCCCCCATTGATTCTATGGATCGCATCAGACAGCCTTAGCCAATATTCGTGCGGGTTTCCAGACGCCTGGCTGGGTGACCCCCATTCAGAAGACGTTCAGTGGACCAGCAGACGCGACCCTGCCACAGCGGGATAAGGGTATGATGATGATGACTGCCAATATCATCGACAAAAAGCTCACAAATTATATAAACGCCGCCCTCTAATACGCGCCGCACCAAAAACGCCACGAAATAAATGAACACCGCGGCGTTTATTGGAATAAATAGGGATTTTGCGATTTCTGGTAACGTGGGTATTTCGGGACGAAAGACGAGAAGTAAAATGCCTTCTCGTACTTCCCAGTCGTCTTCAATAAAATAAGGACGAGAAAATCACACATAATCGCCCTCCTTTCTCACTTTTATTTATGATTTTCACGTCCTTATTGTGTTGAAGACGACTGGGAAGGACGAGAAGGCTTTTTACTTCTCGTCTTTCATCCCAAAACGACCACGTTACGAGAAATTGCAAAATCCCTAATACGGTACTTCTAATTCCCAAACATCGTCGTAACAGCGTAATGTCTGTGCAGACTGCATTAGAAGTACGCAATGGACGTTGCTCTAATTACCTTTGTAGTGCAGCCAAGTTGCGTTTGACACACCAGTTCCCGCAAGGTCACGTCAATACCAACAAGGGTGGTTGGTAAAGAACGTTGGGTGCTGCACATTAACCCTCTCCTTCATCCTTTCACATACTTCCTCATCTCCCGCGGGCAGCCCTCTAAGGGTTCGTCCTGTTATGGCTGCCTGGCTTACTCCCCAACCCACGAAACTAATCCAGTTGAAAGGCCCTAAAGCATTTCTCGTCTGATGACTGAAGTTAAGCAACGCAAACCCAACTTGCACTAACATGGTTGGCCGCTTGGGAAAACTGGGTATCGCTAATACGCAAAAATCTTCGCATCAGTGTAGTGTCTGGGCAGTCTCTGCATCAGAATTAAGCAGTGGCCGGGGCACTAATGACCTTGTAGTTGAAGGGCCCTAAATCACCAACGAAAGAAAGAAAAGCAGTAGTCGAACGCGCTACCTCTGCCCCGCCACCAGAAGAGTTTCGTAGCGCTCTAACTGCATATATCAAATATTTGGGAAATAATTCTTGCGTTTTCACCCGTTTGAATGACATCTATGGTCTATATAGAACTTGATTTGTAGATTTGGTGTCACGCGTAACTGCCATTTTCTGCGAAAGGAATAAATCGATTTTTGGGCCATTTCTCAAAATGTCTTCTAAATTTTGGATGGAAATAAACATATAAAAATCAAAAAATTTCCTAACCGGGGTTTTCTTCAGTGATTGGAATTCCTTCAACGCAAGTCGATTCGGTTCTTATTAAGACATAGAGTGTAATAAAAAATCATTGTAGCGTCCCATTTGTTGCCGGTTGTCTCATGAGCCACCGTAGAATGTTGCTATTGGACGTAAAACGAGTTGATATGTTTTTCTTCGAAGATTAATGTCGACCTGTTTTTCTAATCGGAGAATTTTGGCTTCGTTGTTTGATCGATCGCAAAATTCGTGTCTCAAATACCAAGGGCATGGTCTGAGGGTCATTATTATGACGAAATTAGTCCGAAATAGCCTGAGTATAAATCAAAAATTCGAGTCTCAATTTCTATAGAAACATTTCTACGATACAATTTCTAATTTCTGCATTCATCCAAATTCTATCTGGGCCCCTAGTTTTCCTTCTCTTTTTAACGACCGGCATTTGAGATCTATTACTGGGTTTATTATTTGGTTTTATTACTTTATTTTCGATGAAATTCTATGCGCAGACTATAGTTTGAGTAAACAACCTTTCTACAGAACAGAAAATGCCCTTTGCTGTTACTATGTCGCAGAAATGTGCTTTCTGTGAAGGTACTGATCAACCGAACCCTATTCCCGCATACGCAAGGATCGGGCATCCATAGTTGTCCCGGGAGCGGCTTATTGCGTTGGACAAACCAGTTCTCGTCTGATCACTGATGTTAAGCAACATGGGCCGCTTAGGAAACCTAGGGGGAGCGCCAAATTGCGTTGGACACACCAGTTCTCGCCTGATCACTGAAGTTAAGCAGCGCAATCCCAGTTAGTACTGATATGGGTGGCCGCTTGGAAAAACTGGGTACCGCTAGTATTCAAAAATCGTCGCATTAGTGTAGTGTCTGTGCAGTCCCTGCATCAGAACTACACCGTGAACGGGGCTCAAATGACCTTGTAGTTGAAGAGCCATAAAACACCAACAAACAAACAAACAAGGAAACCTGGGTACTGCTAATACCCAATATTCGTCACATTGGTATAGTGTCTGTGCAGTCTCTGCACTAGAACTATGCAGTGGACGGGGCTGTAATGACCTCGTAGTTTAAGAGCCCTAAAACACCAACGAAACGAAAAAAAATCCATAGTTGTCCCGTTTGATCTGTAGGACGGTATTTTGACACAGCCGGCTGCCTACTTAAGCTGCGACCCCCTATGCTTATTTATCGTCGGCCTCCTGTTCCTTGGTGCACTACATCGAGCTCCTAGAGAGCGACTGGGTTGCGTTGAACACACTAGTTCTTGTCTGATCACTGAAGTTAAGCAACTTAACCCCAGCTAGTACTGACATGAGTAGCCCTTTAGGAACACTGGGTACTGCTAATACCCCAAAATCGTCGCATTGGTGTGGTGTCTGTGCAGTATATGCATAAGAAACATGCAGCGGACGGGCTCTAATGACCTTGTAGTTGAAGGGCCCTACTTATTTATCGTCGGCCTCCTGTTCCTTGGTGCACTACGTCGAGCTCCTAGAGAGCGAAAGTGTTGATTTGAACACACCAGTTCTCGTCTGATCACTGAAGTTAAGCAACGTAGCCCTACCTAATACTAGCATGGGTGGCCACTTGGGGACACTGGATACCAAAAATCGCCGCATTTATGTAGTGTGCGGGTGCCGTCCCTGCAGTAGAACTGTGCAGTAGACGTGGCTGTAATGACCTTGCATTTGAAGGGCCCTAAAACACCAACGAAACGAAAAATGCGCTAACAAATATAGAACCTAACGCCCTTCCCATTTTTGCATTTCTCACCCCACTGGTAGTAGTTTTCGGGGGGGGGGGGGAGGCCGCGCTTAATTCCATGCCTGCACTAAAGCGTTCATTGGGCGTGTCTTTTCCATTGTCTTAGGGGCGGAAGCTAGTAGAGACCGTTAAAAATTGAATATTATGAATGGTAATTGCTCCTTTAAGACATTTAATATTGCCTCGCTCGATGAACTGCAGGTGCAATTTCCGGCTCGAGCATGAGCATGAGCATACTTTTCTAGTAAATGATGGAGACTAATATCCGCGGATATCCACCCTAATTCTTTTTACCCCTTTCCAATAAATTACCGATTTCCACAGAAAGAGGTTGGCTTTGTTGGTAGATGTCGTGCATCAAAAAGACTACCAATAGCGTGTTGTTTATTTCTCCTTTCAATAAGAATGCTTTTCCTATTGTTACGAATGACGTGTAGCAGCATCTTTATTTGTTCGTGTGTCGTTCGCGAAGCTTTTTCACATAAATATCATCAAAACACTTATCCTTTTTCAAACATTACATCGATTCTTTAACTGATTTTTTTATTTGCTCTTGCTCTTGTCGTTGGCTTTCTCTTTTCAAACTGAAATGGTGCCTTTCATACTGCTCGTTGTTTTCTAACACATATTTCTATGACACTACCATGACACTCGAGCAAAATCCATGTTTAAAATGATTAGATACGTTGACAAATGCTTTTTAACCTTCCGTCCACAAGGTGGGGGTTTCAGCATACCCCAGACCTATAAAATTGTATCTGTACGTGTGCCACTTTCTCTAATCTTAACCAAGCTTTGAGTACCTGTTCTCCAATGTCTTCCTTATTTAAGTACTGAAGTGGGCAGGTCTCCTAAGTAATTAGCATGTTTTATTTCCAATTTTGGTGAAAGGGACAGGTCTGGGGTCATTC
The DNA here is from genome assembly GCA_013389805.1 of Trigoniulus corallinus. Lineage (NCBI taxonomy): Eukaryota > Metazoa > Arthropoda > Diplopoda > Spirobolida > Trigoniulidae > Trigoniulus > Trigoniulus corallinus. The sequence goes on from JAAFCE010005724.1 coordinate 2,999,002, forward strand.
CAGACCCCCACCTTGTGATGTATGTAGCATTTTAAAGGCACCTCTTCAAAACACTTTTTTCTTTATTTATTCTCAGTAGGGACGTTGAAAATTAGTCTGAAGGAGCGCTACAAATTACAAATACGAATGATGAACTCGTTCGTATTTGTAATTGTGAAGGGACGTTGAAATGGGATGTCCAAAGCGAATGTCACCACCATTGGTCAATGGTCGCACTCATTGCAAAAGACTGTGCTACTGTTGAGTGTGATGTTGCTAGCACGGTGTGCTAATCCCATTGCAGGTTGTTGGGAAATCATTTTTTCATGCAATTTATTGATTTTAATGGTTTCATAATTTAAATTTATTAATTATACTTGTAAACTTTATTTTAACTGTCTTAAATATTTTCTGGATTTTCTATTTTGATTAATTTTCCACGTTAAACATCGTTAACGATCAGGTGTCTTTGTTTTTAAAAATGGCTGCCTCACGCTGCTGTTATAGGTTCATAGCGCATGCGCAAGGGTGTGGCCTATTCAGTGCCTTCTGAATCGTAACTTGGAGAAAGTTATGATTATGAAGGCTTCCAATCGTTGAAAAAGTCGGGGGGAGGGGGGAGTTGAGTGAAAGGCACAACTACGCTAGACACACCCATATTCATATTTGGAATGCCTAATTCGTGTTTCATTTCAACATCCCTAGTAATAGTCAGCATTACCGTCAGAGTTGCCGTCCTTTGGGGGGGGGGTCTCCATCAGCGTCACACAAGCTAGAGGTGGCATTATTAGGTCGACAGCCGGCTACTGTTTGATGAGTACGATGTTAATACAGCTCCTAAAGGAACCTTTTCTTATTACGCGTATAGATCGGTTAAGCGTTCACGTTTAGACGACGGTTCTAGCAGCGGCGGAGGAAACGTGCCCCAATTAAGAAAACTAGGCCGGGGTTAAATAAGCTTAGGGGTTGCAGCATTAAGTTGGTAGCCAGTTGTGGGAAAATATCGCCCAATAGATGCAAACGGTTTCATCCATCATCATCATCATACCCTTATCCCGCCTGTGGCAGGGTCGGGTCTGCGGGTTATAACCCTCCACTCCCGTCTGTCTCCCGCCCGGTCCCCATCCACCCCACACACTGTCATGTCCTTACGCACAACCTGTTTCCACGTCTGCTTTGGTCTTCCCCTGCCCTGGGTGCTACCGACCACCTGCATTCCTGACAAGGACCTAACGAGCTCCTCCTCCCCTCTTCTCATGGCGTGTCCATACCACCTCTGCCTAGTCTCCCTAATTTTTCTGTAATGTCCACCACCTCCAGGCTACCTCTAATGTACGCATTTCCAATTCTATCAGCTCTTTGCGCCACTCATGTACAACAGCATTCGCATCTCAGCCACTTGCATTCTATTGACGTGGCTCTTCCTTACTGCTCAGCACTCCGATCCATGCAGCATAGCAGGCCTAACCACTGCCCTGTAGAACTTCCCTTTTAGCTTTATTGGAACCCTTCTATCACCCAGGACTCCGTATGCCTGTCTCCACTTCAGCGCCAAGTATCTCCCCATTGCTTTGGAACGTTGAGCCGAAGTACTTTTCCTCTTGAACCTTTTTCACCAGTTCGCCCCTCGAACGTATGTCACTGTTATTTCCTCTGCTTCCCAATTGAAAGTTAAGTATTCTGTCTTCGTCATGTTCATCTTTAGCCCTCCCTTTTCTATCCCTCCTCTAATATCGTTTAGTCACTTCTCTACTTTTCCGATATCGTTGGCAAATGCCAAGCACTGAGGGACCCAATCTCCTACCCCCGTGAGCAGTTCGTCCGAAACCAGAATGAAAAGGTATGGACTAAGTGCCGATCCTTGGTGCACCCCAACTTTCACTGGAAAGCCCCGGTATTCCCCACGGTGTCCTTACCCTGACTGTGGAGCCATCATACATATCCTGGACTATTTTAGTAATCCCTTCGTCTACTCCCCTTTTTCATAATACCTCACAAAGTATCTGTCTATGGACACTGTCGTAGGCCTTTTCTAGGTCGATAAAGGTGGCATGGAGGTCCTTCCTTGCTGCCCTATACTATTCTATCATCTGCCTCAGAATGAAGATTGGCTCCATTGCGTGGACCTATCTAGCATAAACCCAAACTGATTTCCACGGACACTAGTTCTATCCCGGACGCGGCGTTCCATCATTCTCTCCCGCAGCTTCATGGAGTGGCTCATTAACTATATACCCCAATAGTTACCACAATCTTGGACATCCCCTTTGCTCTTGAAGAGTGGTACTATCCAACTCTCACGCCAAGTAGATGGCATTCCATCTCCACAAGCTAACCTATTGAAATGCTTCCCTAGTCACGTGATGCCTGTCCTTTCTAGGCTATGCCACACTTCGATGGGAATTCTATCAGTCCCTACAGCTTTTCGGCCTTTCATCTTCCTAAGTGCCCTGGCTACTTATTCCTCTGTTACACAGTCCACCACCCCTGTCTATGCAGGATAGATGGCAAAGTCCTCCTCTCCGCCTGCAGTATTCAAGATGTTTTGGGTAGTACTCCTCCCACCTCCTCTTTACCTCTGACGGGGAAAACAGGACCTTACCTTCGCTATCCTTCACTGTTATAGCTCGGGGTATGTCTGTAGCTGCCCTCCTATCTCTAGCCTTGGCAAGCTTGAAAACATTTCTCTCTCCATCTTTTGTCTCTAACTGCTCGTAGAAGGCCTCATACTTCTGGTGCTTGGCCAGGGCAATGATCCTCCTAGTGGTGGTCTTGACCTGCCTATGCTGTAGATGCAACCGGTTTCAAGCAGACAAATTTGTACTCCGCCCTCATAGGCGGGAAATTGAATATCAAATGAGGCAAATCTAACTTTAATTATGCTTTCAGTATGAAACAACTCCTAACTCTTCTCCCGCCTATGGCAGGGTCGGGTACCCATCTTGGCCTTCTGAATGGACACAAGGATGATATATTGGACAGTGTTTCTCGAAAGCCGGTTTCCGATCAAAACTATAACCCCAAAGCTTCCACCGACGCCAGGGAAAGTGAACTCCTACACCAGGAGTTCACTTATCCTCCCGTTGCACAGTACAGAGGGTTCTTTTTACGTGCAGACGCACGAGACCTCGGTTTTACTTCTCATGCGAAAGAAAGCGTACTCGGGACCTTCCTCTCGCCTGAAAGAAACCAACCCACCTAGGTCCAGCATCGAATCCAGAACCACTGACGCAGCTACCGCGCGTGCCACCCACTGCACCACCGAGGCAAGTTCAATTATACTTTCAATGTAACTAGTTAGTTTGTTACGCCAACGGGTAGAGGAGTCCGCCAAGCAGCCATTTCGGGCAGACCCTGTGGAGACTGCTCGCAGGTGAGGGGGGGGGGATAGGAATGGGGAAATTAACAGTACTTATGTCGGTACTAGTTGGACTTGCGTTGCTTAACTTCATTGATCTGACGAGAACTGGTGTGTCCAACGCAATTCCTCCACTGAACTTTAAATTCTCTAATTAGAATCCAGTTTTTTGGAAACTTGGGGCCATTTCTCATTTTCGATCAACCTCTGAAATTAATTAATTACTACTTGTTATTAACGATATGTTAGAAAATCAGAAATGAAGGTGAAGGGCATGAATCTGGTGTGGCAATGTCGGTTGGTCACGTGGCAAGCAGTCACTATCAATCACCGTTGTCCAGATATTCGGTAATGCGATCTCGATGCCTGCCAGGCTTTTTATCAGACTCTTCACAAACATTGCCATGCGCACCAGATTCCAAATTCTAGCAATCCAAACCCTGCCACAGGTAAAATAAAATGATAGGAAATAATGAGGTGAATGTGATAACTCGTGATCAAGCAGTTAATATGTGACATCATGGCGACCTGATAACAAAATGCAATTGGTTGAAGCAAATTTATTAGTCATTTCTACCATGTCACGTAGAGCAGGTACCCAGTGATCTCACGTACTCATCAGTTGTTTTAAGCAGGATTGCTGTCGAATAAAAAAGGACAAAGAGCGTGAGCGTCAGCAAATTTTTTTCCCATTTGACAAACACGACTGGTCAGTAGGGCCTTTTATTTCTCCTGTGGTGCCAGCTTCGATCATGGCACAAGGCGGTTGGTTTCTTTTGAGAGATGGAGACGGAAAGAGAGAGAGAGAGAGGGACTCGGTAATCCCGGTTAGATAATGGACCGAGGTGGGTGAGCTTATTTCGAGCGATAGAGATGCACTGAGTATGCCTTCCTTCAGATGAGAAGTAAAACCGAGGTCCCGTGTGGAGGGACGTAAAAGGACCCTCTACTATGCAATGGGTAGATGAGGTAAAATTCCCACGTTTAGCTCTCCCTGGCGTCGTGACGCTAGGGGGTTCCGGAATAAACAGTAGACCGACGATAAATAAGCTTTGGAGTTGTAGCATTGGTCGGAACCGGCTGCGGAAGAGCACTGCCCAATATATCACCCTTGTGTCAATTCAGAGGGACAATGTGAGTACCCTACCCTGCCATAGGCAGGAGAGGGGTTATGAGTTAATTTGCATCAGATCAATAAGAATTAAAACATTTATTTCAATACCGGTGTTTGTTGTGAAAGGTGTACCACTAAAACTAATGTAATGTGCTATTAGTGGTACATGTACCATAGTTTGAGAAAGCTTTTCACTGTAAATTTTTTGAAAAAGTGATGTTGATGACAAAGTTGTCAACTTGGTTTTTCAGTCTGTGGTAAACAAGTTGACAACCAAGTTGAAAGTCTGGAGGCCGCTTAAGAGAGAGAGGGGGGGGGGCACTGTAAGAGAGAGAGAGAGAGGGGGGCACTGGAGGGGAGGGGGGGGGGGGGGGGGAACGGGGGGGGGGGGGGGGGGACTGTAAGAATGGGAGAGGGACTGTAAGAGAGAAGGGGGCTGCAATAGAGAGAGGGTGATTGTAATAGAGAGGGAATGTAAAAGAAAGAGAGAATGAGTAAGGGGACTGTGAGATGGAGAGAGATAGAGAGAGAATGAG
>JAAFCE010005724.1:3010160-3053145 GCA_013389805.1 Trigoniulus corallinus
ATTGTCGCATAACCGTAGTGTCTGTGCAGTCTCTCCATTAGAACTATGCAATGGACGGGGCTCTAATGACCATTGTTGTTGGTGTTTTAGGGCCCTTCAACTACAATGGTCATTAGAGCCCCGTCCATTGCATAGTTCTAATGGAGAGACTGCACAGACACTACGGTTATGCGACAATTTTGGGGTATCAGCGGTGACCAGTTTTCCCAAGCGACAACCCATGTTAGTACTAGCTAGGGTTACGTCGCTTAACTTCAGTGATCAGCCGCTCCCCTTCAAACATCTGCACGAAATGAGATACACTGAAGTCCTGGAACGTGGTGTCATACCAAGTGGAGGGCGTACTACATGTAAATAAGAGTGCGCTGGACTGCGAAACGTCCCAGACCCCCGTTAATAACCAATGAAGCCCTAAATGCACAAGAAAAGGTCTACCCTGAAATAACGTGAAACACGGTTCTGGGCTAATATCCAGAAGACAATGATAGGTATCTCGGTTGGTAGCTCGGCAACGAGTCAGACACTCAGTGCACAAATCCATTTCATCTAGGCCCCCAACCCAAAAAAATAGTTAGGCCAAAGCAGGTAAGGAGGAGACAGTAAAAACGCAGCCAAAATTTTATGACCTTTTATAGCAGCCGAAAACGAAATTTCAGGTGGCTCACACCCATGGGCGCTGCCAAATGAACGCAAAGGAACTTTGCCATCACGCGCCTTTTCACGAAACTAATAAAATTAACTTCAGGAGTGCTGTATGTTCCAATTCAATTTTTATCATCCTGCTGATCTGCTTCAGGTCTGGAGTAAGGTCAGGTGACACCCCAAGCCCACATATCGAACCACGGATTTTATTTCCTAAATGATGGATGTGCATTTCAGGACTCCTCTCGCGAATGAGAATAGAATACCGCCTCCAGTCAAGAGTAAAGCCGCGGAGTTTGAACTCAAGAGGTAAACACACTCATCTCCACCCGGATCACCATTATTAACCCGTCAGCCGCCTGTGGCAGGGATGAGTATTCATCTGTGCCACAACGGGTGATCTATTGGGCGTTCGTTACTTTTACACAACCTGTTGCCGAGCTAATCCTGAAACTCCTTGTAAATTGGGCTATTTTTTGTTGGGACATAGAAGTGCACGCTCCTACAGCTAGTAATTTGGCCGATATACACGTATATTTCATTCCGTCTAGGAAGGGCTCCCTTCCTTAGTAGTGCTGAGAATCATCGTTCAGACCTCTTCCCCGCCTCGAACAGGGTTGGGTACTGATTGTTATAAACACACGGGCAAATTACTGGACTGTATTTGTAAGCACCCGGCGGAAGTGGCCTAAATAGGAGCATGCAAGGTATGGCATCGCGAAGAAGCCCAACGTTAAAGGGGCCATTCACGTGGGCTACATACACCAGTTCGATGAACCGTCAACGCATTACTGACCCTCGGGCATGAAACAGGGTCAAGGAGTAAATGACAACATAAAAGACGTAGAAGTTTCCACTTGGACCATACAAGAACATCTGCCCTTTTTCCGTCTATATCAGGCTTGAATTTTTTTTGGTTTCGATGGTTTTTTTAGGGCTCATCAACTACAAGGTCATTAGAGCCCCGTCTACTGCGAAGTTCTAATGCAGAGACTGCACAGACACTACAGTGACTACACTAATGCGACGGTTATTGGGAATTAGCGGTACCCAGTCTTCCCAAGCGGCCACCCATGTCAGTACTATAGTGCTCGCCACGAAAGTTGACACATTAGTGGGAGGCAAAGGATGAGTCCTCTTCAAAAAATAGGGAAAACTTTGAAGTTGTACTGGCCATTACTGAATGAAGCCTGCCATTTGACCTTTCTCAAACCACCTAATTTTTGTAGTGAACTTTCCTACCTTCTACCTCCCATGTGTCATCTTTCGTGGCGAGCACTATAGCTGGGCTTGCGTTACTTAACTTCAGTGATCGGACGACAGCGATGGACGATGGCAATCCAACCCCAATTAGGACTAACATGGGTGGCCGCTTGAGAACAGTAGGTACCGCTAATACCCAAAAATCGTCGTTACAGCGTAGTGTCTGTGTAGATTCTGTATTGGAACCACGCAGTGGACGGCGCTCTAATGACCTTGTAGTTGAAGGGCCCTGCAACACCATCCCAGTCAATCAAGCCCATCTCTCTGATTCCTTAATATCTCATCTCATTTCCGCCCTCTCTGTCTCCTCAACACCTCTCCACTCTGACCTCTCTACGCTATCCGCTCGTAACTTTCTCCTCCGTCTCTTCTTGCTGTCCTCTTCTTCGTATGTCACCTCTCTCTCGCTCTCCCCCTGTCCTCTACATTCCCTCTTTTTCTCGTATTTCTTTCCTCTCTTACGGTATTTATTCTAATTAACAGCGCCCTCTAATAAAAGGCGCTCTCCAATAATCGGCGCGCCTTCAAGGTGAAAAAATAATAAACAGCGCCCTCTAATAAACGGCGCACTGTTTATTAAAGGTACTGAATTCATAATCAATCACATTCATAATTTCATCAATTCATCATCATCACAATACCCTTATCCGGCGTGTGGCCTGAACATGCTCTGACTGGGGGCACCCCAGCCAAGCATCTGGAGAGGAGCGGCGAATTGCGTTGGATACACCAGTTCTCGTCTGATCACTGAAGTTAAGCAGCGCAACACAGTTAGTATTGACATGGGTGGCCGCTTACGAAAACTGGGTACCGCTAGTATCCAAAAATCGTCGCATTAGTTAGTGTCTGTGCAGTTTCTGCACCAGAACTATACAGTGGACGAGGCTATAATGACCTTGGAGTTGAAGGGCCCTAAAACACCAACAAACAGTAGGCATCTGGAACCCACAGGAATATTGGCTGGGTTGCCTGTGAGGAGTGCCTTATTAAAGGTACTAAAATATAAACATTGCCCTTTAATAAATAGCGCTCTCCAATAAACGGCGCAATAAATACGGTATTTTCTTTGTCTCTATTCTGCCTTTCCTCTCGTTCTGATCTTTGTCTCTCATCTCTCCTATTCTCTATCCTTCTTGATCTCTGTATACTCTCCTCTCTCTCCCTCTGATCTCTTTCTTTCCTCCCCAGTCTCTTCGTTTTCTCTCAGCTCCCTCTCTCTCCTCTGTGATCTCTGCATACTCTTTCTCTCTTTCCTTCTTTATCTCTATATACTCTCCTCTCCCTCCCTCTGCTCTCTTTCTCTCCTCCCCGGTCTCTCCGTTTTCTCTCCCATCTCCCTCCCTCTCTGTATTCTCTTTAATCTCTGTGTACCTTCCTTTTTCTCCCTCTCTGTTTCCTTCTTGATCTCTGGATGCTCTCCTTTCTCTCCCTCTGAATCTCTCTGCTCTTTTTCTCTCCTCCCTCGGTCTCTTTGCTTTCTGTCTCCCTTCTCCCTCCGTTCTTACGTGTTATAAACGATGGCTACTTCATTGTGTCCTAGTTTACCTCTCAAGGAAGCAATATCATGAAACGAGAGAATGGCGTTAGAAAAACTACTGCTTGATGTTTTAAGGACAGCGTCAGATTCTGCGCTTAGATTCGCTTGAGTGAGTTGAAGGTTTCAAGTCTGAAAGATTATTTCGCTTGACTGACTAGGTATCTCGCAATAGGATGCGATTATTAATGTCGTTCTGTGTGTTTTGTCGATAAGAAAAAATCTATTTACATGAACAAGCGGTACTATAAACTGTAGTTTTCACCATGTCGGTGACCATCTTCGATTACTTAATACTCCCTTGCTGTGCGCGTGTGAGACGATTTCGTTTAATGTCACCATTTTATTTGAAAACAAACTACGATACAGAAATATAGAAAAACCTAATGATTATTTCTTTCTGTAGTATATTCCATTTTCTGTATGTATCGAAAAAGCAGAAGATAGAAGAAAAAAGAATTGCAATCGTATAATGCAAGTCTGTATAGCTTAAGATAACAATAACTAACAATGGTTAGTGTTGCCGGCTATGAAAAATGAGCTGTTATGGAACATTTACGTCGTTTTACGATGTCGGTTTAATTTGATGCCCTCTATATATGTATAAAATTTGGTCGATCTAAATGGTCCTTTAAATGGTTTTCAGTAACTGTTTGCAAATACCATCAAATAGTCGTTAAATTCTGAATGTGTTTTGGACCACATTATTACATTAGGTTACATTAGGAAAAGGGTATCGTGAAGCAGTCGGGACACTATTCATAGCTGTTTGTTTGTCCAGGGTGGCGGGGGAGGGGTGAGGAAAAGGGAAGTGCATTTCTGTTGGGAAATGATGAGGGAAGAGACATCCGGCAACCGGAACTTAATACCTTTAGGGCTTGGTTAAAAGGACTCTTTCAACAAGATGAAGATACGTGGTAGTTTAGTAGAAAGTCCAATGAGTGTCATCAACATTTCTGTCTCATCGGGGCACATGGGTGAGTTTTGGATGGCAATTTTCTACAGCCGGTTACCCCTGCTTATGTATCGTCGGCCTGCTGCTCGTTGGGGCACTCCATGAGTTCGTTGGACATTATGACCACACGTTCCCACCTTCTAGGGAGCGGCTTATTGCATTGAAACATTTCACTATTAATTAAATTTGTAATTTGTATTAAAAATAAGTTAAAGTGTGAAGGAATATTCTTATTTTCAACTAGTAATTCTTTAAAGGGGATGTCCATATTGGACAATAAGTGACATAGGGGCAGTGGCGTCGCTAGGGTTGGCGTCACCCGGTGTGGTGAAACCATGGTGTCACCCCCCTCTCGAAAAAAGCCGCTGCTTCTGCTTTAGTATCACCCCATTTCTCATGGTGCGAGTGGTGTCACCGGGTGCGGCCCGCACCCCCTAGTGACGCCACTGCATAGGGGTGGGGGAGGTCATGACTAGTAGACATCACATTTGCTTTTATTATAGGTTTTAACCTTCAGTGCAGTGTTGTTTTTTTTAAATATTGAGTTGAAAAATATTTCCTTTTGTTTCAGGTTGACATCTAAGAAAATGCCATTCAGAAAATAAAACTGTTCACTGTACCCATGTTAATATGAAGTGCTTGAGAAAGGAGGGAGGTGATACTAAACGTGACGTCCTATAAAATGTGACATAAAATGTGACAATGGGGTAAATTTTGGCAAAAATATCATGATGTCCTTTATGGATATCTCCAAATTGGTTTATTACTCATGGACAACATGCTTTAGCCATTGTCTAGTATGAACGCATGTGTCAACTGATTTGATCTGGCTAACTTTCAAGCTGGATTGAATTTCAATCTAGTTTGAAATTGCAGTGCAAACGTAATTATACAACTGCTTATTCTAAGGAAGCTACTGTACATTTGTGCAAGTTCAATGGCAACTCTCAATTTCTGCTCGAGTCATTTACAGTATCTTGTTTAGGTCTTGTTGCAATTCTGTTGAGGGAGATAACCCATCTTTCACCACCCTCGCAATGCATGTCATCTGCAAATAGCTCAAGAAAGGATTTTACAAGTTCCCCCTCCCGATTCTCATCAGAGTTAGAGCCGGCACTGTTACGATGATTTTGGGTATCAGCAGTACTAGCTGGGGTTGTGCACTCCTCCGGTGATGGAAATATACAGTCCAACAGATCACACATGTTTTACAGAGGGCCAAAAATGGGTAACGGACCCTGGCATAGACGAAAAAGCGGAGAGCGAATTATTGCGTTGGACACACCAATTCTCGTCTGATCACTGATGTTAAGCAACGCAATCTCAGCTAATGCTAACATTGGTGGCCGCTTGGGAATACTGCGTACCGCTAATACTCATGAGTCGTCACATTGGTGTAGTGTCTTTGCAGTCTCTGCCTTAGAACTACGCATTGGACGGGGCTCTAATGACCTTTCAGTTGCAGGCCAACAGATCGGACATGCTTCCCAGAAAGACAAAATGGGTACCCAATCAGTGGCGTTGGCGTCACCCGGTGCGGTAACACCATAGTGTCACCCTTTTCTCATGGTGCGAGTGGTGTCACCCGGTGCGGCTCGCACCCCCTAGTGACGCCACTGTACCCAATCCTGCCATACACAAGAAAGGGAAGAGCGGATTATTGCGTTGGACACGCGGAAATCCTCGCATCAGCGTAGTGGTCCTAAAACACCAACAAAACAAAAAAAAAGAAAAAGGAGTCGGCAGCCGGTTGCAGAGTAATTCCTTCCAATAGATCACGATTGACCCTGACATAGGCGAGAAAAGGGTTATGTTATTGATGGTGATGTGGCAACAGTTTCGAATTGAAATGTGGACGTCTTCTGAAGGGAAACATGTAGTTTATTCTCAATGTAGATTAGATGGCTTAAGTGCGGTGCAAAACGTGAGATTTTTTTCCTTCAAGACTTGGGTACAAATTTCTTAATGACCTTTAAAGTGTCGCCATTTTTCTCCACTCCTTTACTTCCTCCTTTTCCGAAATTGTTGAGCTTGAGCATTTTTGGTGGAATGCAATGAATATAAAGTAGGTATTTTTGAAAATGATGCAAACTTCGCAAATCTGTTAGCGTTGCTCGTGTTGAATATTAAACGGTAGTTATATTTTAGGACTATTGCCGAATTTTTGAGAATGTTACCCCCCCCCCCCTCCTTCTCCCTCTCACTTCCGCCCCCCTTCTAAGGTCACCGGATTAAGTTTTATGTTGATATAACGTTACAAACTCGAATGCCTAGGATTATTTTAAAGTATTTTTTTTTTTTTGATAAAAATGCAAAAGGTCATTTTGAAAATGTCAACCCAATAACATTTCGGAAATGAAGCGCCGTTGCACAATTTTTCTTAATGCGTCCCACCCCGGTCCCCTTCCTCACCCTCATTGTCCCTCAAAAGTGATTTATTAATGCTGAAATTCGGGCTACAGATAAGGAGAAATCTAAACCGGAAATGACCAGCTTTGCGATGGGGTGCAAGCTTTTATTTATGCTTGTTGTTAAATTGGACCTTCATCTGACAGTTCAGGTAGTGGAAGATCATGACACCCTTGCCTGGATAGTTTGACAGCAGTTCCTTTCGCCCTCTCCCTCTCTAATTTCAAATTGGAGACAGAAACCTGTTAATCGTGTTTTACACCATGTCACATGTCTTTCCATGAAGTTGTTGTAGGGAGTGGGGGTAAGAGGAAGTGTCACAGGGTCACTAAAACGTTCCTAGTACCTCTGTAACGAAGTAACAACGCATCTCTGCCAATCAAATATTATCATCTCCTAAGTTTTTTTCCCCTGAGGCAGGGTCGCTTATCCATCTCTATGACACCTGGCGAACTACTGGGCGGAATTCTCTGCACTTGGCTGCTGTCAGTCTAATGCAGCCATCCCCATGGGTTGCCTTTCAAAGGACGAAAAGCCTACCTACATTTTCTTCTGCTTAGAAAATTTTCGGTTGGTGTGCTCCTCTGAAACCGGGATTGCGGTAAATTGTAATTCTAATTCACTACACTGCAAGCAGCCTTATTTGGACAATATGGCAGTGGAGAGACCAACTCTCATTTTTACATACGACCATAAAACTCCCAAAACCTTAGGCTATAATTCTCGTGGTCCCCCTACAATACTAGCAATGGTGGGCTTTCCTTTGAGGAAGCCCTCCACTCTATCCTCCCCAAGGGTATTCCATTGCCGAATGGTCCTTGGTAAGAAAGACCATTAGTAGGAGTCTGTCTTTGCCCTAATCTCCTTCAATTTAAATGAATGATCCTTTCTCCCCTTATAACTCAGCCAGGGACACACTTCCAACTAAAGGTCCATCACACCCCAGCAGCAGCAGTCTGGTAAAAAAACTAATGCTGTGAGATACACGCCACTGGCTTAGTGTTTCCCACCCTAATTCCCTAATCATGTCAGACACACTCTCCCTGCGAGAAAACCTGCGGAGTACAATTCTTGCTGCCCACCTTTGTATCCTTTCTATCCCCCAAGATAAATCCTGCCTGAAGGGAAACCAAATTGGACTACCGTACTCCAAAATTGGTCGCACCCTAGGATTTTTAACATAGGCCTACTTTATTCTTAGGATATATTTGTGACCTGATTCCATAGCCCCTTTGGTTATTTATCGTCGGGACAGGGCCTTGCGACTCTGTCCTACATCAGCACTAGGGTGCGACGCGCTACACTTGGGAATTTTGCCGGACTACATGGACATTTAAGTCCAGGTTCTTTTCTGCAGCTCAATTGTTGCGTCAATGGTTCAAGAATCGATACTGGATGGGATGGAGGTGAGTCGATAGTGATCCGGGCTACAAACGGGGCCGCCTATTTCGTTGGACACATCAGTTCTTGTGTGATGACTGAAGTTAAGCAACGCAATCCCAGCTTTTACTAAAATGGGTGGCCGGTTGTGAAAACTGAGTACCGCTAATACCCAAAAATCGTCGCATTAATGTCGTGTTTGTACTGTCTCTGCATTAGAACTACACAGTGGATGGGGCTGTAATCATCTTGTAGTTGAAGGACCCTAAAACACCAACAAAACAATACACCGGGCAAAAATACCGAGTGCGCCTTCCGTAAGAGTGGATTACGGTGCGTTGGGCCACACCACAGACTCCAAGGGGGAACTCCTACACTTGGGAGCGGCAGTATTGCGTTGGACACACACTAGTTATCTTGGGAATACTGTAGTTAAGCAACGGAACCCCCAGCTAGAACTATCATGGGTGACCGCGTGACCGTGTAACAGTGTAATGTGTGTTCGGACTCTGCATTAGAATGACGCAGTGGACAGGGCTCAAATGACTATTGCAGTTGAAAGTCCCTAAACCCCTAACAAAACGGAAAAGGGGTAGCGGCTGTATTGCATTGGACACACCAGTTGTCGTCTGATCACTGAAGGTGAGCAACACAACCCCAGATAATACTAGCATGGATGACCGTTTGGAAACACCGGGAACTGCTGCAACCCAAAAATTGTCTAAACACTGTGCAGACTGGATTAGAACTACGCAGTGGACGGGACCCTAATGACCATTGTAGTTGAAGGGCCCTAAAACCCTAACAAAGAAAAAAAGGGGTTTAGAATATGTCGCTTTCTTCGTTTTGCTGAATTCCAGGATATCCGTTCCCTGATATAGGCGGAAAGTAATCACTGCATCTAATTTGAAGTCATGGGTTCGAATCTGCTTCTTAATTAAATAATTGTGTTTTGCAACGGCTCTAATAGGTAATAGAAATGATTGTCCTCGAAGTTACTAACTTCCGGTACGTTGTGGTTCAAATGAAGGAATTGGCACCGTTGTTGCTAACGAACGTAATTCGAATTATGTCGACACGAACACATGAGTAGCAATTTGCTCCCTGAGTGCTTTTGCAATCAAACGACAATTGGTGTTAATTTTGCATTCGTTTGCTCAATTTTGTTCGCGACGTTTGTTCCGTCAATTCGGCAGTGTTCCCTCCTCTAGCAGTTATTTGGCGCCTGGCACTTTAACAACACCGTCAATTTATGTAGTTGTAAGTCAGTTTTGATATAAGAAGGACACCCAAGAAAGTGGGGAGGAGGGGGCCGGAGTGCTTATCCTGAACATCAAAGGAATCCCCTCCAATTTTATGAGCGATCCACTGCCAAAAAACCTCTTCGGAGGTGACCCCATTCTGTCACTCTTTATTCTGATGCATAACTCTCATATATCGCGGAATGATCGAGAGTGGGATCTGTTTGGAAGCGTCGTAACGCATTCATTTTCATTTAGTTGTCTCCCCCCGGTTCGCGTCCCCCGAACAGATAAAATGTTACCGTTCTCTTAGTCCCATGGGATCAGTTCATACCACCACCGTACACCGTCTCTGCGTAGTGATTTACCTAACCAAAATGGCGTCTTGAATGTCTTTAAAATCTGTTTATTTTTCAGGTCTTAAATTGCGCGCGAACTTCTGCCGAAATTCCTTTTTCAAAGACAAGGGATAAGATGAAAATTATGGCACCCATCATTTCAGTGTCCCTAGTGACCATTACCGAACGTAGAACGGAATGTTGCTTTTGTGAGCCTGTAATTTATTTTAGGCCACGTCGTGTATTTTTTTTTTTTTTGGCATTTCTTATTCAAATACGGGTTCGGTCCGTCTCCGTGGCGGTAACGTGCCCTGGCTAATGATTCAGGGGTTCCAGATTCGATCCTGAACCGTGAGCGACTCATCACATCTCATCTCATCACTGAAGTTAAGCAACGCAAACCCAGCTAGTACCGGCATGGGTGGCCGCTTGAGAAAACTGGGTACCGTTAATACCCAAAAATCGTCGCATTAGGCAAGGCGCAAAGTGGCGCAGGTGGCGAAGGTGACGCAGGATGTAGCAGCCCTGCGAAATCCTGCTAGCAGGCAATCACCGCACATTGAATCGCAGTTTTCACCATACTTGCATCAAATAAGCCCCAGCGCAAAATGAGACGCAGTCTCCGCAGGTGACGCAGGTTGACTCACTGTAAATTTATGTGACTCACATGATAGTATGTAGTTGCGCATGTTAAGTTGCAGGGTGACTTTACTCAGTACCTGAGCCATGTGACCCTGCGGAACGCATGTTTGATGCAAGTATGGTGAAAAACTGAGATTCAATGTGCGGTGATTGCCTGCTAGCAGAATTTCGCAGGGCTGCTACACCCTGCGTCTCATTTTGCGCCTTGCCTTACAAGAGAACTTCTCTGCATCGCTTTTTGTTATTGTCACGCCAACTTCACGCTGGAAACTGCAACATTAGCACTGCGCTCCGCAGGGTCACGTGGCGTAGGCACTGAGTCACGTCACCCTGCGACTTAACATGCGCAACTACACACTATCATGTGAGCCACAGAAATTTATGGTTAGTCACCCTGCGTCACCTGCGATACTGCGTCTCATTTTGTGCACTGGGCTTTAGTGTAGTGTCTGTGCAGTTTCTGCATTAGAACTACGCAGTGGATGGGGCTTAATGACCTTGTAGTTGATGGGCTCTAAATCAACGATCGAACGAACCCTTGTGTCCATGCAGAGGGACAAGATGAGTATCCGACCCTGCCGTAGGCGGGAAAATGGTTAGCAGTTGCTTTTGACGTTAGGTTAGAAGTGAAATGTACTGTATTATTGAAGAGCAGCTGCCATTTTTGTAATGGGTGAGAGACTTTAGTAGGAGCGTCATTATTTTCGGTAATGCCCCCTCTCCCCATCTTTAGGGGGTATATATAAACGTCTTAATTCATTGTCTCTTCACTACATCTGATGATGTATTGCTGTTTGTCGTGCAAATATCGACTCGCGAGTGGGATTTGATGTCATTTTCGATGTGCGCTATTTCATTTCATTTCCTATACTGTTTCTTATTGAAAATTGAAAGAAGTCTGCACAGAATCGTTTTAGAAAAAAGAAGAAATTTCATTTGCATTCCTAATAAGCTGTTTCTAACCTCTTCCGGTTTCGACTACAATAGACGTCACTTATCAGACTTAACCCACCCTCGGCAACGACGAAATTGAATTTCGTCTTGCCAACTTCGCGTGTCTTTTTTCTTCTCCTGACGTCAGTACATTTTCACAGCTTGGCATAAAGGAGATGATTTATGTCCCAATCTCTCGTATTTATGTCGCCTCCCTCACCTAAAACCCTCTTCTACGTGGAAAAAAAAAGATTGAGAATGAAGTGTGCCACGAAATTGGATCCAAACAGGATATCCACCAATCATAGATAGAATAAGGCGATTATGCTTCTCCGCTTTTGCACCTGTTCCTATCAGTGCTGAAAATTCGGTTGCATCCAGCTACCCCAACTAGTACTAACATGGGTGGCCGCTTGGGTAACTGGGTACCACGAATAACCAAAACTCATCGCAGGGGTGGCAAGTTGCAAGTGTGGAGGAGCAGCGCTCCGTCTCCACGGACTTTCCCTTATTGCGTTGGACACACTAGTTCTCGTCTGATCACTAAAGTTAAGCAACGCAACCCCGGTCAGTACTGGGATTGGTGGCCGTCTGGGTAAACTGGGTACCGCTAATACCCAAACGTCGTCGCATTAGTGAAAGGGCCCTAAAACATTAACGAAATAAAATGCATTCAGCAAATACAGTACTAACCCGTTTTCCTCCTTTGGCAAAGTTCAGTAGTCTTTTTTGTACCATTGGGGCACATGGGCGAGACTTTTACGTATTGGACTTGTACTGAACCAAGGTGGGTTGGCCTCATTCGGGCGAAAGAGATGTCTCGAGCACCCCTTCCCTCCGTTGAGAGGTAATACTGAGGTCCCGTGTGGTTTACGATGGCATTTGCACGTGAAAGAACCCCCTCTACTATGCAACAGGTAGATGGGGCAAAATTTCCAGGGGTAGGGGGCTTGCCCCCCTGGTGTCAGTGGAATTCCCCCAACGAACAGTAGACCGACGATAAATAACCATAGAAGTTGCAGCTCTTGGTCATTAACCGGCTGCAGAATAGCGCTGTTCATGTGTTACTAATTTATGCAAGAGGGGTGTTTTCCCTCAGTTTGGAAGACTGCCTACTTAATACCTCTTTGGAAGGCTGGTCCATGCTCAGAACTGGGGAATTATTGGCCACTCGCGAAACTTCCACCAGTCTCAAAGATCTGCAAGTGGTGGATCCTGGACCTGTGTTGCGGGCCACTCACCGCCGCCCTCTCTAGTTCCCAATGTAGCTCACGGCCGTGTACACTGTTTTTGATGTGCTTACACGTTGGGACTATGTCATTTTACTAAAGTCGGATGTCGCCAAAGCTTTTGACAGTGCTGACCACTCTCTGCTGATAGCGTCAATTTCAAGACTTTCTCATTTTCTTTCTGGAGTGACGAGTGGTGATCTCCCGCACATCAGAATGTAGGAGTTTCCTAGGAAGGGGTGTCCCACAAGGCTCTGTCCTTGGAGCACTGATTACAGCGGGATTACAGCCATGCTGTAAAAACTGGAAACCAGTCTCTTCTGACGATAATTTCTTCATGCATCCCGCGTCTGAAAAGGACCTTCCCAGTGTTCTGTAGGCTGCGGATGAGCCTATGACAAGGCTCAATAGATGATACTCATAACTCTGTATAGACTCAATGTTACTAAAAAGAATTTCTCCAGTGAACTGTTTTCGTCATTGGGAATATGTTGCCATATACTGCTTGTGCCACTGTGTCCTCGTGTTCCAATCTAAAATGCCTTACTCACTGCCGTCATTCTAATGAGGCTGTATACGCCCATCTATTATATAGTGTGCAATGATTGAATTGTTTTCTCCTTTTGTGCACAATTGTATGTTCTAAGAATAAATAATAATAATTTCACCCGGGAAATGGGTTAGGAGTTGTTTTGCTGTTTGTCATTAGAGTCCCATGCCGCCGCGTTGTTCCTATCGCTGTTGACAATTCAGCTGCATCTAGCAACTGCTAACCTTTTTCCGTCTTTGGCTGGATCGAATAGCCTTTTTTGTGTAATTGGGGCACATGGTCGAGACTTGATTACGCCACGTTGTTCCTATCCCTGTTGAAAATTCACCTGAAACTAGGAACTACTACTGTAACTCTTTTTTCCTTGTTTGGCAGGGTGGCATAGCCTGTTTTTTTGCCGTCGAAACACATGGCCGTTCTGTTGGATGGTATTTGTACCTGGTTAGCAACGTAATGCTGCAACCCCTTGGCTATTTATTGTCGGTTTATTTTGATTCATTGGGAAATTTTCTCTCCACCGACGTCAGGGGAAAACCTCCTATATCCACAAATTCAGCAGACTTACATGTAGAATGGGTCCCATCATAGAAATCAATGTAGAAAGGGTCCCATCATAGAAATCAATGTAGAAAGGGTCCCAACGTATAAATAAATGTAGAAAAGGTCCCAAAATGGAAATCTCCTAGCGTCGGAAAGTAGAGAACCTGACGTTAAGTTTGTCTGGATGATTAAGTAGCTCGTCATGAACCCGTGGCTGTAGGATCGACCCCGGCTGCAACTTTCGATACTGGATCGGTGTGGGTTGGCTTTCGGGCGAGAGAGAGGTCCCAAGTGCACTTTCCGGCGAATGGGAAGTACGGCCCTAGCCGAGTGTGGTGTGGCGGTGTCACCACTTTAATGAAAGAATTCTTTCCTACATGGGTGAAAATATATCCTGAAGTTTGGCGACATTCCTGGTGAAGGAGCTCCCTGGATGAAAGTGCCCTATGAAGACGTTAAATAAGCAAGGAGTTTGAGCATTATGTTGACAGACGGCTGCGTAACAATACCATCCAGCATGACACCCATGAGTCCCAAATGATCAAAACTGAACTCCTGACCTTGACACGACTGTATGTTTTCGGTTCCAACGACATAACTGAGGATCCGACCCTACCATGCGCGGGCTAAGACCGATGATGGCGTATAAAGACCCTGATTTTATGACAAGTACCTGAAAAGTCATAACACTTTCTGGAATGCCCCTCTACTTCCCTTCCTTTATTTAAGGCGAAGCCTTTCATTCAGCATTTATGAAAGCGTTGCACGATGTCTTTAATAACCATCTTGCTCTATATTATCCGACATAGGACCCACGGAAAGATAAACAAGCCCTTTTCATTCGTGGAAAAAAAATAGGGGGTATGTTTTGGGGGACCAATAAATAAAGACTAAACAGGGTCAGGCGGATGAGCGTTAAAACGCAAACAATACAGTGACAGTTGTTAGAAATAGGGCGTGCAATCTCACTAAGCTGAAAATAGTATTCAAATAGTGAAGCAGCTAGTGTATGTACCCCCTCCCTCCCTTGACCCCCCTCTCCGTTTTTGACACCCAGAGTATAATCTGTAAAAAAATTGGACGTGAATGCGCATTTTACTGAGTTAGTAACTTAGAGTTGTTCCCTGCCTGCCTGATAATGAAGTAACGTTATTTGTCCCACACTAGAGGGGCGAAATCAAGGATCGGTTGTACCGGTGCCAAATCCTGAAATACAAAAGGGTAATGTAAGGACACATAATCTGGGGTTAGTTGAAAAAAAGGATCCTTTTTGCACTCTATAGATCCGGTTTTTATCATCCTAAACTTGAGTTTATAGAGGCCATAACGCCACTTGATGGACTTAAAACCTAGCAGACGCCTAATCTCCTAGAAGCATTTGCAGCCCATCAAGTATAAGAATTGCCGAATTTTAACCCTAGTGGGTCACAAAAGACAACAATTCACACTTTTCATTGTGTCTTAAACGCATTTGCATTAGTACATAGTGACAGTGAAGCGCCGTATTAAACTTAAAGGTGAGAGGAGGGTAAACATATCAAGCCTCACCCCCTCCTCCTTAATCCAGATTTTTTTTAGAAAAGGACAGGGTACTTAATGCTGTATAGCATCAGACAAAAGAAGGCCAAAGTTAGACTGACCTATGACCCATGCGTCTCACATTTTCGTGAGAGCAGGAATTAAAGACGGCGGTGTTCTGCATTAGCCCGCTCGGGGGCGCAGCGGCAGCGTGGTCGACTATTGCGTCACTAGTACCAGGTTCAAGGTGGGTTTACTTCTTTCGGGCGGCAGAGGCCCCGAGTGCGCTTTTCGTCGGATGGGACGTAAAACTATGGCATGGTGCGGTGGGCGATGTCATTTGCACCCAAGAGAACCCTCTCTACTATGCAGCGAGTAGATCAGGCAAAATTTCCAGGTGTAGGAGTTCGCCCCTTGGCTTCAGTGCCTTGGAGTCCCGAAACGAAAAGTAGGGGAGTGATAAATAAGCATAGGATTTGGAGCTTAAGTCGGCAACCGGCTCTGTAAAAATACCGTCCAAATAGCTACTCCACATTGCCATAGGGGGAAAGGGATAGTAGTTGCTTGCTATACAGTGCTCTGCATTTAGCAGACCAGCCTCGGTGGCGCAGAGGTGAACGTCAGTCGTTCCAGGTTCAATTCTGGAAGCGTAGCAATACACAAGTAAAGTTTGCCGATATACAGTATATCGTCCCTAACATTTCCCCCGCCGATTGTGGGTTCGGGGTTCATATCTTTTCCATCGCCATTTGGTCTCACTATTGCCTTACGGCCTCAGTACAGTAGAGGTAGCGTTTTGGATTCCTGAGCCCGCTTTTCCAGCTCGATTCTGGACTCAGGCGAGAGAGAGAGGGCGATTTTGTTTGTTTTATTGGTGTTTTAGGGCCCTTCAACAACAATGGTTATTAGAGTCCGGTCCACTCCGTAGTTAGTTCTAATACAGAGTCTGAACAGTCACCACACCCGATGATTTTTGGGTATTAGCAGTACCCGATGTTCCCAAGCGGTCACCCATGCCAGTGCTATCTGGGGTTGCATTGTTTAACTTCAGTGATTAGACGAGAACTGGTGTGTCCAACGCAGTACTGCCGCTCTGAGAGATAACGAGAGACAGGGCACAAGTACTTTTTCCGCCAGATGGGGAAAGTAAGGGCGTTACCAGTGTGGTGTGCACGACGCAATAAACAGATTGGCAAAATTCCCAGGTTTAGAAGCTAGGTGAAGTACCCCAAACGAACAGTAGACCCATGATAAATAAGCATGGGGCTTGCAGATTAGGTCAGCAGCCGGCTGTTTAAAAATACTGTCCATGGTTCCAGTAGGATAAAATGTGTACCTGACACCTTAGGTGGGGAGAAGGATTAGTAATACTTGTTTTTGAATTCAAAGTGTTCCAGGAATGCAGGTGGTTGGAACACCCGGGGCAGCGGGAGGCGAAAGCAAACGTAGCAATGGGTTGTTCCTATTTTTTTTTTGTTGGTGTTTTAGGGCCATTCAACTACAAGGTCATTAGAGCCCTGTCCACTACGTAGTTGTAAGGCAGAGACTGCAATTGACACTATACTACTGCGACGACATTTGGGCATTAGCAGTACCCAGTTTTCCCAAGCGGCCACCCATGTTAGTACTAGCTGGGGTTGCATTGCTTAACGCGCGTGGCCAACGCAATAAGCCGCTCCCATAGGTTGTTCATAAGGATATGGTAGTGTGTGGGGTGGACGTGGACCCGGGGGAGATAGGCGGGAGTCACGGGCTAGAACCCGCACACCCGACTCCGCGACAGGCAGTATAAGGGCATGATGATGAATTCAAAGTACTTAGGATCTTATCCGAGTGGAGTTAGCAGGGCCCTCTCTAACGGGGGGCAGCCCAGACATTTGTCCGGGCCGCCATTTCGGCTGTGTCAGATCAGAGCACGCGAACAGAGCGCTGCTTCAACGGAACAGCAATTTGTCCTTTTGTCCGGGGCGGCATAAGTACTAGAGCAGGCGGTAGGGGGTCAGTGGTTTATTCTCTCCGATAAACGGAAGGCCTAGGGTACACAGTGGTCTATCATTATCATTTTTTGTCGCACCTATTTCTTTATTTTCAATTCCGTACAACCGAATCCGACTTCTTGCCACTCCACCCATTTCGGTTTGCTCATAGGGTTGCAACTATTCTTATCAAAAAGAAACACTCGATTGTTTGCCTCATAAAGTTTTTAATTATATGCACAAGGCATTAATCTACAATTTATTATTTGAACTGCAACACAGTTTCAGTTGTTGAATGGATGTAATAAGGAGTTTTTGTTTCCTCTTTAACTACCAAGCGAATGCTTAATTTTGTCACCCTGCGGCAGCGAGAAGAAATGACATACATGGAATTTAAAATAGTAGAGTTTAGCGCAATGGATGTTAATATTCTGTTCAGGGTATCATTATGCAGTAAAAGAGAATCAGTAGTTACTATTTATGGTGGGAAAAAGTTGAAATCTGTTACAGACGTCGAGCTGGAAGTAAGGAGAAGACATGAGATCTCACAATTGATCCCTTAAGGGCCCCATACACGGCCAGTTTCATCTTCAGTTGTAACTGTGCAGTTAAAACTGTTGAGAAATGTCCTCAGTTGAAACTGAAGCCTGGTCTACACGTAACTTTCGTAAGTTATACCTGGTTCCGTATACCCATGCGCTAACGCTATTACCGTTGAATCAGACGACACAGCACAAAAAATGGTAACGTCACACTGCTACTTGGGACGTCGCAGAGCAGCTATGCGTGACGTTATAGTATTTGAGTTGACAGGTGGTTAACTCATATAGCGTCCCACAAATCACGCTGCGTTGTGATTGGCTGGCGGTTGAGCTGTCTGCTTGAAAAATGGTGGAGGATAAACTGAGACATGACGGCGGCGTGACGTGACTCCAAATAAAGCGCTACACATAAGGAATTGCGCTGGCGCTCCTTCATAACGCACTAGCACAAAATGTCATCAGTGTCGACGTGATTAGCATTAAAGTGTGGTGATACGGAACTAGGCATTAGTCTTGCATGATAATACCAATTTTGGCAAACAAAGCGTTACTGGATTGGATTGGATACTGGATTAGTTTCAAGGGTGGCGGAGTAAGCCAGGCAACCATAACAGGACGAACCCTTAGGATGCTGTCCGCGGGAGATTAGGAGGTCGGTTAATGGACTAAGGAGATGGGTAATTTGCAGCACCCAACGTTCTTTACTAACCACCCATGTTGGTATTGACGTGGGCTTGCGCTGCTTAACTTCAGTGAACTCACGGGAACTGGTGTGTCCAACGTTGGACGTCTTGAATGAACTGAAGGGGTTGGACAAACCTCCCAAAAGATTGATGGTCTAGAACAGGCATGCCAAACTGGGGGTATCCCAAGGGCCACATTGGTAACTTGTGCGTTGTTGGCCATGCAGGGGCCCGACCTGACGGCGTTGAGTTTATTTGACATAACAATTGTCGAAATGGTATTTAATAATAGTTTTAATCAAAATATGGCACATGGCACTTGATTCCAACTACGCCCGGGAGCAACTGTCCCCCTCGTTACACCTTTGAGTAGCAGACTGTATATGTATGCTACATTAGTGGTCGGCAAACTGGGACTCACGAGCTGCATGTGGCGTTTTAGTCCCTTGAATTCCGCTCTTCCACAAATGACTGTTGGTGCGCAGGCATTCACAGTTGTGCCGTTCGGGGAACGGAAGACGTGGCACAGGCGGTATGTGGCGCTGGGGAGGCACAGTTGACTGAGGTATTTCGTCCACTGCCACAATGCAACTGCAACTAAAGTTAATTGCAACATCATTTTCGTCCACAGATGCAACTCTTTGCAATAGTTGCACTTATTGCAATGGTTGCATTGTGTGAATGGTACGAATTGCTTGACAGTTGCAATGAAACTGACATGCTCAGTTGCGACGCAACTCGTTTCCAACCAATTGGCTTTACATTGCATTGCAGTTTCATTGGTAGGAGAAGTCCAAATCGTTAACATGAGTCAGACTAGTATGCAACTAAAAAGGAACTAAAATTTGATTACTTTTCAGTCGAGTTGCAGTTGCATTGTGGCAGTGGACGAAGGGCCTAAAGCTGGGTTTACACCGCACGCAACATACTTGTGCAATAGTTTCATGGCAAAAGACTCATGCAGTGTAAACGGGGACTTGCCCCAAAATTTGCTGTGCGAGGCAGCCTCGTGGTGAGCCACTGCACTGTTGGTTTTTGGACGCAGATTAAAGTGTTTCAACACTCCCACTTCGTGAAGTGTTACTATAGAAACGTTTTGCATGCTTGCTTCGTGAATGTCTTGCTCAATGTAAACAGGGAAGGCGAGACGGGCGAGATTTCTGCAAGCGAGTCGAAACAGTTGTGGCGAGTATGTTGTGCGCAGTGTAAATCCAGCTTTATGCACGAGTTGAGTGAATCATTCAGTCAGCAGTCTCATTGTGTAAAGTGGTCAGTGCTTATCGCGTCTACAAATCACATGTGGGTGACAAAAATATCTTCTTGAAGTACTTGGTTACCTGTATTTTTCTAACCATTCATTTCCAAAATTTTAATTTTTTATCAATAAATAAGATCATTTATAAGTTAATAAATGGTGTTATTACCTAGATCGTTTAAGTTTAAGAAATTTGGCTCTCAAAAGAAATCTCAATCATTGTATAGTTGATATTTGGCTCTTTTGACTAATGAGTTTGCCAACCACTGTACTACATGATAGCGATTGTGAGGGACGCAACTCTAGGCATCAAGGGCCGCCAGTTTGACATCCCTGGTCTAGAGCTTTGTGTACATGCAAGATGGTCAAACTTTGCTTCCCTGTCGTCTGCTTTCAGCAACCCTGTAGGTTATGCCTAGTTCCGTATCACCACACTTCCATGCTAATCACTTCGCCGCTGATGACATTTTGTGTTAGTGCGTTATGAAGGCGCGATAGCGCAATTCCTTAAGTGTAGTGCTTCATTTGGAGTCACGGCACGCTGCCGTTATGTCTTACTTTATCCTCCGCCATTTTTCAAGCAGACAGCTCAACTGCCAGCCAATCAGAACGCAGCGTGACTTGCGGGACGCTATGTGAGTTGGCCACCTGTCAACTCAACTACCGTCACGCATACAGTAGCTGCTCTGCGGCGCCCCTAGTAGCAGTATGACGTCACCATTTTTTATGCTGTGTCGTCTGATTCAACGGTAATAGCGTTAGCGCGTGGGTATACAAAACAAGGCATTACAAATGATATTTTTATTGCGTTTAGTGGTGAAAGAAAGTTGGTGGCAGACAAATGAGTGGCATTGGTCTCACGAATATTTTTCACTGAGTTCGTAGAGCTTTACGACAGCTTTCCTTGTCTCTAGCAAGTAAAACAAAGGATTTTGACTGCAACAGAGACAAGCACAGCCAGGCATACCAGCATGGAGGCTGATAGGCATCCTCATGGCAGTGTCTTGTTTTTCTATTTTTGGGGTTACCAGTGTTAACAACTTAAAGTGTGTCTAGATCCATATGTAAACAATTGCACCAATCTTCTGGGTCCTGGATCGAGGGTCCATGGATACTGGATCGAGGTTCGTTAGCCGCTTTTGGGCAAGAAAGAGGTCACCAGAGGCTCCCAAGAACCCTCTCTCCTATGTAACGGGTAGCAAAAGCAACTCCTAGCCCTTTCCCCGCCTATGACAGGGTTGGATTGGCTCCCGCTGAATGGACACAAGGGTGGTATATTGGACATTGTTTTTCCGCACGCTATCTCGTTAGTGGATGCTGAAACCCTTTTTTATGGATCAACTGGAACATATTCTTAGGGATTTGATTCCATGCAGGTGCTAAATGAGCGTAAAAGGATGTGTTTTTGCTTTGTTTTCTGGTTCAGCAGTCATAACGACTTTAATTCTACAGCAGACATCTGCTCAAAATTCGTCAAAGAAAAGTGTGGAATGCGCTGTTATTCCTCTGTACATACTTCTGGAACTATGTGCAGAAGAATTCCCAAGAAAACTATTGTAGGGCATATGATCTCCGTTAAACATTTATCTGGCATGTGGATAATGATTACTTGCGTTTTACTTATTGCTTAATGACCCAAGGAAAAATCGAAATGCAAAACACTTCCGGTTTTCAATTAGTGCTTACTATCGCCGCTCACCTCTGATGTCATCGAACCTGGGACAACTGAAGGAACGGCTGTATTGCGTTGGACACACCAGTTTTCGTAGGATCATTTGAAATTAAGCAACGCAATCCCACTTAGTACTAGCTTGGGAACACCGGTCATATGCTAATACCCAAAAATCATCGTATCAACGTAGTGTCTGCGCAAACTCTGCATTAGCACGATGCAGTGGAGGGGAACCTAACGACCGTTGTAATTCAAGGGCCTTGAAACACCAACAAATCAAAAATAATGGGATTGACGAGACGAGCACACTGCTCACTACCTCCCTGTGGCTAAAGTTATTTTTCGTCAATGTACAGTTCGTTGGGGCCCTCCATCTAACTCTTTTCCCCCCTATGGCAGATCCGGGTACCCAACTTTGCCTCTCTCTTAATGAACACATGGGTATTGGGCGGTATTTTGACACAGCCGGCTACCAACCGAAGCTGCAACCCGCACGCTTATTTATCGTCAGTCTACTGTTCCTGGGAATTTTTCCTTATCTACCCGCTGAGTAGTAGAATTAATGTTCTTTTATTGGGGTTCCATTCTTCTATCGAGCT
Organism: Trigoniulus corallinus; assembly: GCA_013389805.1. NCBI lineage: Eukaryota > Metazoa > Arthropoda > Diplopoda > Spirobolida > Trigoniulidae > Trigoniulus > Trigoniulus corallinus. The sequence continues at coordinate 3,032,062 of JAAFCE010005724.1, forward strand.
CCTGTTCTGGGAAATTTAGCCGTGTACGTGATTCAAAAAGGTTCTTTTACGTCCAATTGATACAGTATTGTACATACCATACAAGGCCGCGGCTTAGCTTTCCATCCTACAGAAAGCACACTGTGGACCTCTTTCTGTAGCCCGAAAGTAGCCAATCCACCTCGATCCAATATTGAACCTAGAACCACTGGCGCAGTAATCGAGCACTCTACCTCCTGCTCCACCGAGGCGGGTCCCGCCATCGGGATATTAAACATGAAGAATGTTTAGATTTCGCTGCATTAAGTGGTTTATACCAGCATATGGCATTGCAAATAAAACACGGGACTACGGCCTTACTTCCCTTCCGACAGAAGACGCACTTGCGGGCCTTTCTGTCTCCCTCTCTGTCACCCTGAAGAACCCACGCCACCTCGATCCATGGGAGCGGTGAATTTCGTTGGACACACCAGTTCTCTTCTAATCACTGAAGTTAAGCAGCGCAACCCCAGCTAATACTGACATGGGTGGCCGCTTGGGAAAACTGGGTACAGCTAATACCCCAAAATCGTCGCCATAGTGTAGTATCTGTGCAGTCTCTGCATAAGATCTAAGCGGTAGACGGGGCTCTAATGACCTTGTAGTTGAAGGGCCCCTAAACAACAACAACCAAACTTCGGCCCAGGATAGGGCCTGGAACCATTACGCCAATGATTGATTGAATTATAAGATACTGTACTTTAAGCTAGGTTGACACGGCCAAGTGTACTTTGATCGTTACTTGGGCCAAGTGCACTTGGTCCAAGTTGGTTTCCATGGCAAGTGACTTGGACAGTGAGCTGCAGAAATTAAAAATGGCTGATTTGGCTTTGGAAGGTGTAGTAGTGGCAGATAAGCTCAACAGCAGATCATCATCATCCTATCCTTATCCGGCCTGAGGTAGGGCCGGGTCTATGGGTTCTAGACCCCAACTAGGTTGCCGTCACCCCAAGCACTATCATATCCTTAGGGGCAATTTGCTCCCACGTCTACTTCGGTCTCCCTTGCCCGGCAGCTTCCAACCAAACCTGCATTCCTGAAATGGAACTAACAAGCCTCTCCTCCCCTCTTCTCATTATATGTCCATACAACCTCAACCTACTCTTCCTCATTTTCTCCACGATGCCCACACCCCCAGATTACCTCTGATATACTCATTCCTATCTATCAGCTCATAAACCACAGCATTCGCCTGTCGGCTAGTTCTCTTCCTCACAGCCCGGCACTCTGATCCATATAGTATAGCGGGCCTAACAACTGCTCTGTAAAACTTCCCCTCAATTTGATTGGGACCCTCCTATTACACAGGACTCCACTCACCCTCACCAAAATCAGGCATCTCATTTTCCACTCCCCCTCGCCAAATCACGTTATTCACTATACGTTGATTTGCAGCACATTTTACATCTTTGCTTTTATAGTTGGTCAACCTTATGTTCCACAACACTTCCTCAGTCCACTTCCTAGGTGGTTTTCTAATTTTTCGTTTATTAATATTCAATTCACCCTTCACGTGTTGCATGCTGGTAGCCTTTTAAATTTCATCCAAGTTACACTTTTATAAAGTAAGTTGGCAGTCGCCATACACAACTTGGATGGGTCCTAGCCACCCAAGGTAACTTTGATCTAGTGTATAAATGGTCCAAGTTGCATCCCACTGACGCATGAATAGCGTCCAAGTGCACTTGGACTGTGTCAACCCAGCTTTAGGGCCCTTCAACTGCAATGGTCATTAGAGTTCCGTCCACCACGTATTTCTTATTTAGAGTCTGCATAGACACTACGCTGTTAAGACGACTTTTGGGTATTTGCAGTACCCAGTGTTCTCAAGCGGCCACCAATGTTTGTACTATCTGGGGTTGCGTTGCTTAACTTCTGTGATCAGACGAGTACCGGTGAGCCGGAGCGGTAGAGCCTGCTCCGTACGCCATTGAGACAGGGTTCTTGGATTCTGAAGGTAATGAATGGAAATGAATCTGCTTCTTGAGCTTGGAATGTTAGCTGTCTGCCAAGTTAACGTCTCAAGCTGGCAGAAATGGATGGAAGATGCTCCTCTGGGTCCTATCCATTCGCCCAACAGAGCGATGATGAGTAGCAGTAATAAATTAAGTTTTACTTACGAATGTGTTTTTCTTGCAATTTAACAAACAAGCGCATTTACTGCATCTGCAACACGCATTAATTGTGAGCATTTGAAAACCAGTGTGAAACTTTTCGGAGATTGCGTTCTGCATGTGCTATCACGCCTCAGTAGCACAGAGGTTCGTGTTCGATTCTGGATTGACATTGGTTGGCATCTTTCAGGAGAGCGAGAGAGAGGGTGTAAGAGGAATAGAGGGGATGGGAAGGCGAGAGAAGAGAGGGACGGAGAGAGAGGAGGGAATGAAGGACAAGGAAGGAGAGAGAGGAAGAAAGAGGGAGAGAGGATGAGAGGGAAGGAAGGAGGACGAGTGAGAGGGGGAGGGAAGGAGAAGGAGGGAGGTAGAGAGATAGGGAAGGAGACGGAGAGAGGAAGAGAGAGAGGGGGAAGGAGAGAGGGAGGAAGAGAGAGGAAGAAAGAGAGAGGCCCTGACTTCTCCTTCCGTCAAATGGGAACTAAAGAAATTCGTCGCTCTGTATGGTGTGTACAATGTCTTTTGCATGTTGCAGTTTCCTTTCTACTCTGCAAGAGTAGAGTAGATCGGCCGAATTCCCATGTGTAGAAGCGTGCACCCACTGGTGTCAGGGGAGTAACAGTGCCCCAACAATGATAACTACCTTTGTGTTCCAAATTAGGAGAAGAAAGGCTTCATTAAACTATATTATCTCCAAAATATAGAATTCAAAACTCAAAATTCGAAATTATCTCTTCAAATTATAATGTTACAGTTGAAGTATCGAATTTGTAATTGTACACCTACGTGTAGGTGGCGCTGTGGCTGTGACAATAATATAGCGGCTAATTGCGTCGGACTCTCGCAACCCCAGCTAGTACTGAGGGTCCGCTTAGGAGCACGGGGGTCCGCTTGAGAACACTGGGTACTACTACTACCCAAAATTTTTCGCATTATTGTAGTGTCTGTGCAGTCATGGATTAAAACTATGCAGCGGATGGGGCTTTGGAAGAACCCGGGGCAGGGGGAGACCGAAGCAGACGTGGGAGCAGGTTGTCCGTAAGGATATGGTAGGGTGTGGGGTGGTAATGGTAGTGTTTCGGGCCCTTCAACTGCAAGGTCATAACAGCCCGTCCCCTGCATAGTTCTAGTGCAGAGACTGCACTAATGCGAAAATTATTGGTCATTAGCAGTACCAAATTTTCTCAAGACGCCAGCCAGGTTAGTAATAGCTGGGGTTGCGTTGCTTAACTTCAGTAATCAGACGAGAACTGGTGTGGTGGACGGGGACCTAGTGGGAGATAGACGGGAGTGGATCGCTAGAACCCGCAGACCCAACCCTGCCACAGGGGGATAAGGGTATGATGATTGCAGTGCAATTCAAGGATTGAATTCATGGGATGGGGATTAAGGCGAGCAGCCATAACAGGATGAACCCTTAAGAGGCTGCTCGCGGGAGTTGATGAGGTAGGTGTAGAGGAAGAAGGAGAGGGGAAATTTGCAGCACCCAACGTTCTTTACTAACCACCCATGTTGGTACTAACGTGGGCTTGCGTTGCTTAACTTCAGTAATCTCATGAGAACTGGTGTGTTCAATGCAACTTGGTGATGATGAAGATGGGTACCCGACCTTACCATAGGCAGGGAAAAGGGTTAGAAGATGCTTTTTTTACCTGTGTTAATGTGCCCAAATGATATTTATGTCCTCTTCACATATTTAGGAGTCCTTTTTCATTTTTCATTCATTGCATTATCTTTTGATAAAAAATATTAACAAGATAAATGACTACTGCATATGCAAATCAGCAGGTTTGCACCTTAGATGCGTGTCTCCTCTGCAGGCTAAGTGAACAACGTGAATCTTTTCTAAACAAATCGTTTGTTTGCGAACTTCTTGCCGCTCTTGTCCTCCTTCAGTTTCTGCTGTTCACCAGCTGTTAGCAGCCATTACGCCTTTCTGCAATCACTTTGTTACTCTCATGCGGATCGATAACAGAAAAATCCACAATTTGAAAAATGCAGCATTATAAATGTACACAGGTTCCTAGTGCTGTTATTATTATTATCAATTAAGTACTAAACAGTAGGCATACTTTAGGACCTCCTATTAAATTCGACGAAAAAAAATGTAGACATTAGGATAATGAGTATTTTTTTCTAGTTGAAAAATTTGACGTTAAAAAAGAGATGGAGCCTGCTGCTTGAAATAGTAATATGTCAGAATTGCAAAATATGTAGATTTTGTTTACAGGCTTGAATATCCAAATAGAATTGAGGTCCAGATAAGCCCCAATTTACATCAGTTAATTACCTACTGAGGGACTAGTAGGTAAATCATTAAATATACTGCTCACAATTTATTGCTGCTTCAAGGCTTAATTAGTTAATGATGAATTAATATACACATATTAATTCAGAAGCTACTACTACAAATCCTTTTTCTATCAGGTGCAACGTCAGGTACCTGGTTTTGTCACAGTGGGAAGCATGGGCGACATGTTGATGAATTTCGGTTGCCAACTACTGCAGTACTTTTGTTTCATCATCATCATCATACCCTTATCCCGCCTGTAGCAGGGTCGGGGCTGCGGGTTCTAGCCCTCCACTCTCATCAATCACCGTCCACCCCACACACTACCATATTCCTACGGATAAGTTGTTTCCTCGTCTGCTTCCGTCTCCTCCTGCCCCGGAGTGCTTCCAACCACCTCGGGAGATGCTTATTGCGTTGGACACACCAGTTCTCGTCTGATCACTGAACGCAACTCCAGCTAGTATTAATATGGGTGGCCTCTTGGGCAAACTGGGGACTGCTAATACCCAAAAATCGTTGCATTACTGTATTGTCTGTGCAGTCTCTGCATAAGAACTACACTGTGGACGGGGCTCTAAGTGACCTTGTAGTTGAAGGGCCCTAAAACACCAACAAACAAACCCAATAATTGTCGCATTAGTGTAGTGTCTGTGCAGTCTCAACACTAGAGCTATGCAGTGGATGGGGGTCTAATAACCTTGTAGTTCACAGGCCGTAAAACACCAACGAAATAAAAAAAATTCAAATACTGTACCTGCATTCCTGAAATGCACCCGACGAGTCCCTCCTCCCCTATCAGCTCGCGACACACCACTCACTGCCCAACACCCTGCAGTATATAACATAGCCGGCCTAACCACTGCCCTATAAAGCTTCCCTTTCCACTTGATTGGGACCCTCCTATCACACCGGACTCCACTTGCCTGTCTCCACTTCAACCATCCCCCATTGATTCTATGGGTCATATCCGAGTCTATCTCCCCATTGCTTTGGATCGTTGATCCCAGTACTTTAAATTTTGCGCTTTCGTCACCATTATTTTCCTGTCCTTCCCAACTGAAAGCTAAATTCTCTGACTTCTTCAGAGTTTATATCGCCCCTTTAATATCATCTTTATTCTTTCTTAATTGGGACACTTTGACTTCCGAAATGATTACATTAGAGGTAGCTTGGGGTGGGAAACATCACAGAGGAAATGAGAGAACATCGTCTGAGGTGGCATGGCCATGTGATGAGGAGAGAGGAGGAGGAACCTATCACGTCTATAATGGATCTGCATGTGATAGGGGGCACCAGGGATAGGGGAAGACCAAAGCAGACGTGGGAGCAGGTGGTTGTTGTTTGTTTGTTGGTGTTTTAGGGCCCTTTAACTGCAAGGTCATTAGAGCCCCGTCCACAGCATAGTTCTTATGCTGAGACTGCACAGACACACCACTAATGTGACGATTTTTGGGTATTAGCAGTACCCAGTTGTCCCAAGCGCCCACCCATGTCAGTACTAGATGGGGTTGCGCTGCTAAACTTCAGTGATCAGACGAGAACTGGTGTGTCCAACGCAATTCGCCGCTCGCGGAGCAGGTGGTGCAGCGGGACATGGAGACGTGCGGGGTTGAGAGTGACTTGGTGGGGAATAGGCGAGGGTGCAGGATAAGAATCCGTAGAGCAGACCCTACCGCGGGCGGGAGGAGGGTAAGATGATGATGATGATGAATTGGGACACTTTTCCTCTACTGGCGCGAGGTGGGACGAGCTTCTTCCTATTGAAAGCCTATCTAATGCTACAACACCCATGCTTATTTATCTTCGGCTGAGAATTTTGCCTTGTCTACCCGTTGCGTAGTAGCAGAAATGTCAACGCCAACGGGTTGGGGAGTCGACGAAGCAGCCATAACGGGCCAGACCTTGTTGGAGGCTGCTCGCGGGTGAGGGGGAATTAGCAGCTCCAAATGTTCTCAACCAATCACCCATGTCAGTACTATGTTGCGTTGCGTTGCTTAACTTCAGTGATCTGACGGGAACTGGTGTGTACAACCCAATTCAGCTGCTCTACCTTGCACCCTTGTGTCCATTCAGAGAGAGACAAGATGGGTACCCGACCCTGCCATAGGCAGAGAAAGGGCTAGGAGTTACTTTGTTCCTCATCCGTCGAGACAAATCCTGACCCTGACTATTGGTGAGAAAATATTAGGCCACATGGACGGGAAGAGTAATGTTTCCTCTCCACGCTGAGCAAAATAAAGGTTAGGAATGATGGCGTGTACCTCAGAGGTAAGGCAAAATCCATCATTTCTTGAAAGACGCTACAACTTAGGAAATTAAAGTGATCTCTAGGATTCTCAACCATGTGAAACTTTCGAGAAGAAAATAAAAAACTTACTGTGCACATTTTAATTAGTGAACAGTTGGAGCAGTGAAGTTTATGCTCATGCGCAGAAGCAATCTTTTTTTATGGAGTGTGTTGATGGATCATAGTTGAAGCACACTGCAGCATCTATTTGATTCTTACAACCCCTGCCTGTTATCACTCTAAATGGTTATTTTGATAATGGCATGTAATTGTAGTAATATTTCGATCTAAACTCATTTTCAGTAACGATGTGTCTGGCACCGAGAGAGATTTTGACCTGAGAAATTTGAAACAGAGGTGTAAGTTTGCAGAAGGCAGGCTCCCCATAATCAATAGTATGTTGTCCAATAGGGATAAGATACAGGCAAGAAAACCGCGTAAGAAATAATAGAATATATTATTGTAGCTTAATAATGAATTAAAAATTTATAATTTTTACCGAGAGAATGATCGTTAACATAATGTTCCTCCAAATTGAAACTCCTAATTAAATTTGTTCAATGCACAGATGCCAATCTCCAGCAGAAACTACTGTAGTAATTATAACGTGCAAAGTAACTCCTAATCCTTTTCCCCTATGGCAGGTTCGGGTACCCATCGATATATTGGATTGTACAGTGTTTTTCTAGAGCCGGTTCTATTGCCGACCAAAGCTCCAACCCCCAATGCGTATTTATCGCCAGTCTGTTGCTCGTTTAGGCACCCTATCGACTTTTGGGGGTGAGCTCCTACACCCGCAAATTTTCCCTCATCTACCCGTTGCATAGTATAGCCTATAGAGGGTTCTTTGACATGCAGATGTCATAGTACACCACACGGGACCTCGTTTTACTTTTCATCCAAAAGAAGGCACACTCGGAGTCTCTCTCTCTCCCTTGCCAGAAAGACACCGAATCACCTCGGTCCAGTATCGAACCTAGAACTACAGATGCAGTTACCAAAAGTGCTACCCACTCCGCCACCGAGGCACTATGCAACGCATAGATGAGGCAAAATTTGCAGCTGTAGGAGCTCGCCCCGTGGCGTCGGTGGAGTGCCCCAACAAACATTTTGTTTTTGTTTTGGCCCTTCAACTACTACGGTCATTAGAGCCCTGTCCACTGCATAACTGTAATGCAGAGACTGCGCCAATGCAACTATTTATTTTTGGGTATTAGCGGTACACAGTTTTCCCAATTGGCCAGCAATGTATGTGTTGTTGAAAGATAACTACAGTAATAGAGTCCTCAGAATGTTAGGGAGCAGAAGAAGAAGACGGAGGAAGCAGTACTGTACACGGATTTGTGCCGTAATAACCCTGTTCCAGTGGCGTCGCTAGGGTTGGCTTCACGCGGTGCGGTGACACCCCCTATCCGGAAAGAAAAGCCGCTTCTTCTGCTTTGGTGTCACCCCATTTCCCATGGTGCGAGTGGTGTCACCCGGTGCGGCCCGCAGTCCCCGCACCCCCCTAGTGACGCCACTGCCTGCCCTGTTCTGTGTGGAAAAAAATCATATTTTCCTGCTGCACTGTACTTTGCTTTGCCGCTGTGCATCGGTATGTTCCTTACAATCAGGTTGCCAAAGATGTCACATTTACCCTCTTCTTGCTTGTGACATAACTAGCAGTGTCAACTTTTCAATGGAAACCCCTCCCCCATAAAGTATCGTCTAGTTCAGCGATTCTCAACCTTTTTTTCGTCATGGCACACTTTTAATAATTTAAAAATCTGGCGGCACACTAACATCGATAGATTTCGGGCCACACAAACGCCAAAGAAAATATATACGTTGTAACCTAACCCTATGCAAAACGTGGGTGGGCTTTTTTTCGGCTGAGAGAGAAGCCCTGAGAGAGCTTTCTTTCGGATGATAAGTATAACCGCGGTCCTGTGTGGTGTACGATGGCATCTGCATGCGAAAGAACCCTCTCTATTATGGAATGGATAGAGGAAGCAAAATTTCCAGGTGTAGGAGTTCGACCCCTGGCTTCGGTGGAATGCCCCAACGAACAGTAGAAAGACGATACATAGCATAGGGGTTGCCGCTTCGGTCGACAACTGTTGGAAAACATTGTGCAATATATCGTCCGTGTGTCCACTGAGAGGGACAAGATGTGTACCCCACCTTGCCATAGGCGGCAAGAGGGTTAGAAGTTACTTGTAACCTAGCCCTATGCACACATCAAGCGTGTGATTAGTACTGTATATAGAGCTTTGTTAGCCAGTAGGGAGAACTGCTATATTCATGCTCATTGTTTCAGCCAGTCCCTCCTAGGAACCAGAACCGATTGAACTACTTGTCTGACGTTAATTATGTATGGTATTCGCAGTGGTGGCACATTTCATGAATCTCACGGCGCAGTGGTTGAGAATCGCTGGTCTAGTTCATAGGTTTCCAAACTTATTTGTTCTACCGTTCCGTTTTTGGAAAAAATTAACTAAGCGCCCCCCCCCCCCCATGGAAATCTAACTTGTTCAAGTGAACAGGCAGAAAGATATAGTAAAACATTTGTGGTCTTGTAAATAAGACACTTGCATTCAGTGCCATCCTTACGAAGTGGGAGGCCCAGAGCAAGTACAATTTGGGAGGTCCAGTCGTCCACCGTCCCGGGCATAGAATAGTGTATCAAGAGTTGAATTTCTGTCAATTTCTTATTACAGTACAAATTATACTCTACAAAGTTAAAATTGTCCTTATTCACGCACGCAAAGACGTACGCAGACCACGTGACTGACAGATGCGTCAGGTGCGCCTCCTTTCCGATGAAAAATAAAGCCGGGGTCCATGTGTTGTACTATGTCATTTGCACGTAAAAGAACCCTCTCTACTACGCAACTGCTAAATGAGGGAAAACAATGACCAATATACCGCCCTTGTGTATATTCAGAGGGACAAGATGGGTACCGGACTCTGCCATAGGCGGGAAAAAGATTAAGAGTTGTTTTTTGTCGGATTTTTTTTTTAGGGCCCTTCAACTACGAGGTCATTAAAGCTCCGTCCACTGCGAAGTTCTAATGCAGAGAGCGCACAGACACTTCGCTAATGCGACAATTTTTGGGTGCTATCAGTACCCCTTTTTTTCGAAACAGCCACCCATGTTAGGACTAGCTGGGATTGTGTTGTTTAACTTCAGTAATGAGACGAGAGCTGGTGTGTCCAACGCAATAGAGTCGCTCTCAAAGAGAAAGTGACAGAGAGAAAGCGATTCAGTTGTGGATCTAACGGTCACGTGAAAATCACATTTGTCATTTCTTGGCTGACCTCTGGGGAACTTTATGGAAGTAACTCCATCTGCTTATGTAATATAACATCCAGATAGGAATAAATGAAAATTAATACCATAGTCACACCTAGGAGCAATTAACGACAATTGTTATCAATTTATCACATTAAAGCCGGCTTGATAAACATGGAAGGGGTACTGTCTCGAATTGCATTTCAACACCGCCACATTCCAAGCGTAATTCCCTGTAGTAGTAGTAATCCGTTTATTAATATATTATCTGCTATTTAACGCCTCATGTGCACATCAGTCTTTTGTTTATCGAAAAACATTATTAATAGAAGGTATAATCAATATTTGGCCACTTTTTATCTACTGTCCAGTGGTTTTAACCAGGGTTAGGGGACCTAACTTATTGGGACCCTAAATGGTACTGTCCCTTTGGTAGATCCATGACTTTCATTCTCGATGCCCTGCAATCGGCTTTCACGCGAAGTTGTCGCCCAGTGTCTTATGTATGTCATCACTGACCTTAAGAGATCCCTGGAGAGCGCCGATGTGAGCGTGAAAGAAGCTCCTAGTGCGCCTTAAGTCGGTTGAGAAGTAATCGCTGTGCCCTGCTGTTTGGTGGGTACGATGTCACTTGCATGTAAAAGAATTCTCTCTACTATTCCCACGTGTAAGAGCTTGTCCCTGGTGTTGGTGAAGTCCCCAAAGAACAGCAGGTCGACGATAAAATAACCGTGCGTAAAAATACCGTCCGACAGATCGCAAATATGTGCAATTTGGGTACAAAATTGGGTACCCACCATGCCGCAGGCGGGAATAGTTACTTTTGCAGTACCTTGGATACTTTGGATTGGACTACTACTTCCTTTAAACCACCTGTTTTGGTCCCAGGTTCGATACTGGATCGATGCAGGTGTTTTCTTTTGGGTGAGAGAGGGAGATGGAGTGGTCAAGAGTACGTCTTTCGTTTTAGGGGTCGTAAAGTCGCGGTCAGGTGTGGTGTATGATGCCATTTGCACGTAAAAGAACCCCCTCTACTGGGCAACGGGTAAATAAGGCAAAATTCCCAGGTGTAGGAGCTCGATGGAGTGCCCCGACAAACAGCAGGGTGACGATAAATAAACATAGTGGTTGCAACTTTGGTTGGCAGCCGCCTGCATAAAAATGCCATCCAGTGAATTGCCATGTATCCATCCAGAGGGATAAAGATGAGTACCCGACGCTGCCAGGGGGTAGGGTACGCCTTGTAGGGCAGTTGCTTTGTTTTAGGCCTGGTACACACGATTTTTACTCGTGCGGGTGCTGCAGCAAAACCGCAACAATCCCATGCACACACATGTAGTGAAATATCACAGGCAACTGTTATATGAAGGCGTGCACTTTTTGCCTACAAAATCCCAAAACTAAAGTCTGGTTCCGTGGCACGCGACACTGGTGAGAATAGAGCTTGAGCAGGCGGCGAAAGTAAGACAACCATAGGCGCTAAGAGAAATTTCGGCCTGTTGTGGTTCCACGGTAGGACAGAAATCACGCTAGATTCCAATGTTTCTACAAAATGTCTGTGAGGTGGCGTACATAGCACGAAAATCTAACAGCCAATAGAAATTCATAAAGCAGACGTTGTTAAAAACGTGATAGTCAATTAGATGCTCACAACACTAGTAAGTGACAAATGCAGTTGACTACCTCTCAACTCCACTTTTGGGTTGATTTTGCGCTACCCTACCAAAAACGTGGAGCTCCTACGTCACCAGTTTATGTGGCGTTTCGTCTGCTCGTGTGCAGATCTCATCAGTGTTGCGTACCACGGAACCAGGCTGAAGGGATTGGATGTGCATGTGCGGCACCGTTACGGCTCCGTAGGGATCTGCGGGCATTTACTGGCGCAACGCTGCAACAGGCAATTAATGACACAACGCTGCAGGCACTTACCGACGCACTGTGGCATTCTCCCATTGCAACTAATGCATCCCATGTCGTAATTATGATGCCGCAACGGCGCCGCACAGGTAAAATTCGGGTGTGTTCACGGTGCACCCTGAAACGCAGGGTGTTCTCACTTAACCACTCCATAGTGGCGTCGATTCGCTCACAAGATTTACAAAAACAAACGGAATAGAGTTTGTTGTCGAACGAACGCATGCATATCACAACCCTAGATGGTTCTGGGTTGTATCGGTAAAACAATCGATAAATCATATGCTCTTCTTTCTAACGCAAAAATGGCGTTACACTGCCAAATTTCTGAATAAAATTCCCTCATACACCGTTATCGTCGTCCTCTTTGTTACGCCATACCGTCGACCGTTCACTTTCCCGGTTGTGACTATGCCATCTCTTGGTGAACAACAGAAGCTTTGTGTAATGGTTTCCCTTTGTCCGCTGTGGTTTGCTGTACACCGGTAGTAGCGTCGTCATCATTATCATCATCGTACCCTTATCACGCCTGCGGCACGTTCGGGTCTGCGGGTTCTAGCCCTCCACTCCCTTCTATCTCCCACCAGGTCCCTTTCCATCCCGCACACTGTTATATCCTTACAGACAACCTGCTCCCACGTCTGCTTCAGTCTCCCTTTGCCCCGGGTGCTACCGACCACCTGCATTCCTGGCATGGCCCTAACGAGCTCCTCGTCCCCTCTTCTCATTACGTGTCCATACCTCCTCAGCATATTCTCCCTCATCTTTTCGGTGATGTCCACCACCCCCAGGCTACCTCTAATATACTCATTCCTGATCCTATCAGCTCTCGACATGCCACTCATCTACCACAGCATTTGCATCTCAGCCACTGGCATTCTATTGACGTGGTCCTTCCTCACTGCTCAACACTCTGATCCATATAGCATAGCTGGCCTAACCACTACCCTGTAGACCTTCCCTTTCAACTTGATTAGGACCCTCCCATTGCACAGGATTCTGCTTGCCTGTCTAAACCTCAGCCACCCCCGTTGAATCTACCCTTACCAGGATGAAGCGGTATGGACGAAGTGCTGAACCTTGGTGCAAACCGATTTTCACTGGGAAGCCCATAGTATTCTCCCAAGGGGTCCTTACCCTGGCTATTGAGCCCTCATGCATATCTTGGGACTATTCGCATAAATCCTTCCTTTACCTCCTTCTTTCATAAAACCTCCCAAGCTACCTGTCAGGGGACACTGTCATAGACCTTCTCCAAGTCTGTAAAGACGGCATGGAGAACTTTCTTTGCTGCTATCTACTTCTCTATCATCTGCCTCAAAATGAAGATTGGCTTCATTGTGGGGTCCTTACCTCCCCCAGCAGCATTCAAGAGGTTTGGAAAGTACTGCCTCCACCTCCTCTTTACCTCCTGTGGGGAGAGCAGGAACCAACCTTTGCTATCCTTCACTGTTATTACTGGATTGGATTAGTTTGTGGGTTGGGGCTTAAGCCAGGCAGCCATAACAGGTCAACCCCTTAGGAGGCTGCCCACGGGAGATGAGGAGGTAGGTGAAAGGACGAGGAAGAGGGTTAATTTGCAGCACCCAACGTTCTTTACTAACCACCCAAGTTGGCATTGACGTGGGTGTGTGTTGCTTAACTTCAGTTATCTAATGGGAACTGGTGTGTCCAACACAACTTGGCCGCACTTGTATATCTTTAGCTACCCTATCTCTAGTCCTCAGGCCTGCTAGTCCTGGCCAGTTTGAAGACTTCTCTCTCTCCCCTTCCTTTGTCCCTAACTGCTCATAGAGTGCATCATACTTGCCACCTCTAACCATAAAGAAATTATTTGGGAGCGGGGATTTGCTTTGGACACACCAGTTCTCATCTGATCACTGAAGTTAAGCAACGCAAGCCCAGTTTGTACTGACATGGGTGATCGCTCGGGAAAGCTGGGTACTGCTAATACCCAATAATCGTCGCATTAGTATAGTGTCTGTGCAGTCTATGCATTAGAACTATGCAGTGGACGGGTCTCTAATGACCTTGTAGTTGACGGGACCTGAAACACCAACAAACAAAAGAAATTATTTGTGACATCCCTTGTGGTGACTGGGATGTGATTAGGTGCTTGTCCCTCTTCCTAAACCACACATTTGTCAAAGCAAGACCAAGTGCGTTTGCTGTGTTGAGGATTTGCTGCCCTTCTGTGCTAATGTTCCATACCACCATCCCCATGGACCTCACCATAGCTCTGGTAATCTTAGCGTACGTGGCCATTAAAGTCCCCACCAATAAGTAACCATTCATTTTCTTGACATTGGCCAACCTCAGCCTCCATTAGGTGCACCAAGTCCTAAAATTCTGAGACCAAAGACCTGCTTGGGGGCATATCCGCTGATGAGGTGGAGTGCTTCTGTTAACCAAACCACTGTAACCAACAGTAGCCTGCTACTGATTCGTTTCACCAGGGTTACCCTTGTTGCAGCTCACTAATAGTACTAAACTCACCCCGCAAAAATCGTGACGATGCTGATGACATTTTGATGACGTCTTGTACTAGCGCTTTATGAAGGAGCGCTAGTGCAATTCCTTAAATGTAGCGCTTTTTTGGAGTCGCCTCATGCCGCCGTCATGTCTCAGTTTATCCTCTGCCATTTTCCAATCAGACAGCTCAACCGCCAGCCAATCAAAATATAGCGGTACTTGCATGACGCTGTTTGAGTTGACTACCAGTCAACTCTGCTTTTCCGTGGCGTAGCTACTCTGCGGTGCTTGAAGTAGCGTTGTGACGCCACCGCTTTTTGTGCAGTGTCGTCTGATTCGACGCTAATAGCGTTAGCGCACCGCTGTACAGAACTAGGAATTACTCCCCTATTCAACTCAAGAAAAGAGCCTACAGTGTTACAGCTACAAATGCATAAGGAGACGCCGGCACTTCATGAAAACCCTCTACGATACAGTACTGGAGGCACAGAGAAATGGCACTGTACTCTGGAACACCTCCGGAGCATACAGGACCACCTGAATTCAATTTGTGCAAGGGGGCGCTGGAAGTAGTATTCGGAGCACCCTGTAACTCTGCACTCTTATGAATCGCTACTTGTTGTACGTATTATAATATTGTGCCCTTTGGGCGTTTGAAATAAAATAAATATTACCATTGCACGGAAAAGAACCCTCCTTACTATGCAACGAGTAGATGAGGCGAAATTCCCAGGTGTAGTAGCTGGGTGGAGTGCCCCAACGAACAGAAGACCGATGACAAATAAGGATAGGAATCGCAGCTTTGGTCGGCAGCCGGCTGCGTAAAACTGCCGTCCAATCGATCGCCCGTGTGTGCATTCAGAGGGACAAAGGTGGGGCTTATTGCGTTGGACACACCAGTTCTTGTCTGATTACAGAAGTCAAGCAACGCAACCCCAGATAGTGCTGGCATGGGTGACCGCTTGGAAAACAGGTATCGCTAATACTCAAAATTCGTCGCATTAATGTAGTGTTTGTGCAGTCTCTGCATTAGAACTACCCATTTAGGGTCCTTGTACTTCAAGGACCCAAAAACACCAACTTAAGAAAAAAATGCTTTGATCACACCAGTTCTTGTCTAATCACTTAAGTTAAGCAACGCAACCCCAGCAAGTACTGGTATGGGTGACCGCTTGGGAACACTTGGTTCTTCTATGACCCAAATCGTCGGAACACCGTAGTGTCTATGCGGACTCAATATTAGAACTTCACAGTTTACAGGGCTCTAAAAACCATTGCAGTTGAAGGGGGAGAACTGGGAAAACTGGGTACTGCTAATACGTAACAATCGTCGCATTAGCGTAGTGTCTGGGCAGTCTCTGCATTAGAACTATGCAGTAGACGAGGCTTTAGTGAATGGCCCTAAAACACCAACAAACATACCAACCCCTACCACAGGCGTGGATGTGGTTAGTAGTTGCTAGTCAGTGCAGTTTAATTTACAGAGGACAGTCATCTTGTTCTATTAGTTACGACAACAAATGTCAGTTTAAAAAGCGGTTGGTGCGTTCCATCTGACCAAGCACGTCTTTTTCGTAAGTGGACGGCTAAATAATTACATTTGACTCGGTAATTGTTTTTCGCCCCCCCCCTTCCACTCCTCTTGGGTGAATAACTTCTTTTTGACAGGTTGTCATGAGCGTCTATGTGTTTATTTTGGATGATACCTAATTAACCGAACAGCAAAAAAAGCAACACTTCCGTCTGCTGTCACTTTTTAAGCAAACAAAACAACCTCCTACTAGGATTTTGGGAAAGGTTGCTGGACACGTATACATGGTAATTATAGATTTCGGGTTTCGTTATTTCTTTACTTGACCAGATTAAGTACTCGTACAAGACTATGACTGGAATTCTTTAGTCGAAAATCATTCAGGAATGAAAATGAGTGACAGCACGCCATGGTTTTTTTTATGAACGTCTATTGTTATGATCCTTCGTCCAAAAATTCTCAACTACTGATAATCTTTGCTGTCGATTCGGATGTGACCCATACGATCATTTATAGGGTGGATAAAGTGGGCACAGGCAAGGGAGCGGCTGTATTGCGTTGGACACACCAGTTCTCGTCTGATCACTGAAATTAAGCAACTGCACCCCCATCCAGTACTAATATGGGTGGCCGCTTCGAGAAACTGGGTACTGCTAATACCCAAAAATCGACGCTTCAGTGTAGTGTCTCTGCAGCCTCCGCCTTACAGCTATGCAGTGGACGGGGCTCTTATAACCATTGTAGTGGATGGGCGTTAAAACACCAATTTTGTTTGTTTGTTGGTGTTTTAGGGCCCTTCAACTACAAGGTCATTAGAGCCCCGTCCACAAGCGTAGAACTTATGCAGAGACTGCACAGACACTACACTAATGTTACGATTTGTGGGTAATAGCAGTACCCAGTTTTCCTGAGCGGCCACCCATGTCAGTACTAGCTGAGGTTGCGCTGCTTAACATAAGTTTACAGACGAAAACTGGTGTGTCCAACGCAATTCGCCGCTTGTTAAAACACCAACGAAACAAACAAGAGACAGGCTAGTGCAGTACTGTGCAATCAGAGGGTGCCACTGAAGTTAAAGGAAAAATTCTGTAGGGCAGCGCAACCCCAGCGAGTACTGACATGAGTGGCCGCTTGGGAAAACTGGGCAACGTAAATACCCAAATATCGTTGCATCAGCGTTGTGTCTGT
The DNA here is from genome assembly GCA_013389805.1 of Trigoniulus corallinus. NCBI lineage: Eukaryota > Metazoa > Arthropoda > Diplopoda > Spirobolida > Trigoniulidae > Trigoniulus > Trigoniulus corallinus. Next base: position 3,049,153 of record JAAFCE010005724.1, read on the forward strand.
TCAGTCTCTGCATAAGAACTATGCAGTGGAGGGGGCTGTAATGGCCGTTGCAGTTGAAGGGCCCTAAAACACCAGCGAAGACAAAAATCTGTTGGGCAGGGGTGAGGCCAGCTATAACCCCCCCACCCCCTCTGTAGTGCCATGAGTAGCTTTCTCAGTAACTGCGTCAATAGAGTTTTCTGGCTGCGGTTCTATCCGACGTACGCAACGCAATGCAGACGAATCGTGAACTGCGCAGACTCCGGCCGTATCTGAGTTTGCGCAGTTGACAGTTCGTCTGCATTGCGTAGCGTACGTCGGATAGAACCGCAGCCAGAAAACTCTCTATTAAAGAGTTTGTTGGATACGTAAATGGGCTTCACTCGTAACATATCAGGAGAAATTTTTAATTGCGCATGCGTCAGCTGCCCCGTAGGGTTGAGCTACCACACGATGCTCTGTGCGAGTATAGGCTCGCTTGCAGTCACCGCGGATTTTTCGCAGCGAATTATTCACATCAAAATGCTGACCATGAAGTGCAATTGTCTTGCGTACTCTGCTGCGAGTATATCGCGCCCGCGTTTGCCAAAGTGCAGTGAATTAGTTCCAATCGCTGCATGCACGGCTTTAGTTGTCATCATTGTTTAAATTTTGATCTGGCAAACTAATAGAATTAATAAGGACAGCCTGGTCAAAAAAGAACTAAACTGGCGCGTTGGTGTGCATATCAAGGCGAATCCACCACATCTCAGGTTAAGCGGCGCGTTCCTCTTGCAAAATATCCACAGCGACTGTGATTGCTTCACGTTGGTGTGAGGGAGCCTTTCAGCTTCATGCAAACTGATGTGAGCTTATGTGCGATGGGAAAAATGGCTGAGGCAATTCTGAAATTTAAATGCCTTCCTGTTGAAAAAACCCGCCGCGGTGGCGTAGTGGTTAGCTCACTCGGCAACTACGCCAGTAGTTCTAGGTTCGATACTGGACCGTGGTGGGTCGGCTTCTTTTGGGCGAGAGAGAAGCCGCGAGTGTGCCTTCTTTCGGATGAAAAGTAAAACCGAGGTCCCGTGTGGGTGTACGATGGCGCTTGCACGTAAAAGAACCCTCTCTACTACGCGACGGGTAGATGAGGCAAAAATTTCCAGGTGTAGAAGCTCGCCCCCTGGCGTCGGTAGCATTCCCCAACGAACACTAGCTTTGGCCGGCAACCGGCTGCAGAAAAAACTATGTCCAATATATCACCCTGTGTCCATTCAGAGGGACAAATGGGTACCCGACCCTGCCATAGGCGGGAAAAGGGTTAGGAGTTGCTTTAAATGCCTTCCTGTTGAAGACATTGTATGAATCTATCTATGCATCTAGCAAACTCTGTTAGTACCTGTATTCTATGTAGATCACATGATCTTTGTGCGTAGGTATGTTACGTGCATGACAATAGGGAGTTTGAGTTACACGTCAGCGTACAACGTACACCGACGCAAAGCAGACGAATTCCATACTGCGCAGATGCAGCATTCCTAATAGGGTTATGTGCACCTGCGCAGTATGTGATTCGTCAGCTTTACGGTGTAACTTGTACACCGACGGGTAACTCAAGCTCCCTACTTCCAGCAAACTCTCTATTGGTTCTACGTTCGATACTAGGGGCTCGCCCCTATGCGTCGACAGCCCCACGATAGATTGCAGCTTTGGTCTGCAACCGACTTCAGTCCAATATATCGACCTTCTATCCATTAAGAGGGACAAGACGGGTACCCGACCCTGCCCTGCCAAAGTCATTAGGAGTTGCAAGAGTTGAAGTGGTTAACTACCTATGGTATGTTGATCTCAGTGTTGGGTAGTTTGATATGCGAATGCTACGCGACAGGGGTGAGATGTCAAGAGCCCTACATTACTGGCTGTTTGAAGGTGGAAGACATCGCCGATAAGATTAGACTGAGGTGGGTCAGTGCTGGGATTCGGACATATAAATACGTGATCCGGTACCACGAAAGAGAACCGTGTATAGAAGCCAAATTTTGGGTCTAAGGGCTCGCTCTGCGCCCAGGCATATGTGACCGTTAAATAATCAAAAGATTACAGAATTAGATCGGCAGCCATCTGGCTAAAACTACTGTCGATTGGACGCCCAGTTTAACCCATTAAACGTCCAGCAGTTTGCCCCATCTTCACTACGGAAATGAGTACCTGTTCCTGCCTTAGGCCGGATGCGGGGTTTGGAATGATGGAACTAATATTGATGAAAGGGAAGTAAGGAACTTATAGGCATCCTTTTGAACTGTGTTTTCCGTAGTTACCTACCGGCTGAATGGCACAGCGCCTTTTTTTCCTTTTACGACCTTTGGGGTCCAAAGGGTCTGTGTACTCCCCACCCCAGACCCCACAACTCCTTACTGGAATACCTCGTTATTTTTATTAGTTGTTTATGAGCCTTTTGTGATCACACTGAAAGGCCTGGAAACTAGAAGAACTCCCTCCCTCTACATAAAATGTCCAATAAGATGCTAATTCCATTCCTCCTGAACTTCTGTCTTTCTTAATTAAAGAATTTGATTAGCATTCATTAATTTTAATTTTTTAATTTAGGAATGCGACGAAGGAGGTGGTGGCATGTAGCACGTGTTTTTTTTTCAGTCCTTCACTAGCATTCTGAAGTGCTTAGATACCGATGGTTTAGATCAAGTTAGGGCTCCCTTATTCCCACCTCTCCCCAGGAATCCCTCAAGCTCAATGTATCTTTGAATACCCTTGGTTATTCAGCAAGCCACGTCACCTCTATAATGTACTGAAATACCCTGGTGTAGAATAATGACAATTCCATTAAAATAAAAGCTATAATTAATCATGATAATCGCAGATGTTGGAGATACGAACATTGATGTTTGTTGAAAATTTTCAAAACGTTATCATCTTGCCCAAATTTTGTTTAAGGAAGGGTGGGGTCGGAAAATTCCTACCCTCCACTTTTCCACCTCTGTCGTGTTCCCAAAACAATGAAACGGACGGACATCATTGAAGCTACTGTGCATGAGCTCATAATCTCTCCAAAAGAAATGCATCATGTTTTCAAACTTGTTCTGTATTTGCTTAAATCCCAATTTTAAAGATACAAAAAAGTAAAAGCATAGCACTAACAACACCAAACATTGGAAATCAATAAAAATAACAATGATTAGAATGGAGATAAATGTTACTAAAAGCTGCTTTTGTTTGTGCACGCGTCGTGTCTCCAACAAACGTTCTCATACAAACTACAAACGTCTTTCTGACCTCCCCACTAAAAGTGCACCATGTTTGTAAACGTTGTGTGAATATTATACTGGCTTTAGACATGCGTTAACAACAGCAACCTTTATTCAAATTGCAAACAGAAACATGAAACAATGAAATTGTTTGATATGTTTTCACAATGATTAGAATATAGACAAATGTTTCCAAACTCATTTTGTTCATGACCACCTGACTGCGTCACCCAAAACACATCAATCTTGCTATTGTTTGTTTGCAAACGTATTGTGTAGCTGACGAAAGTCCTTCTTTCAAGATGTTCAAACAGTAATCAAAAGAATCATTTCACAAACAGTAAGCAACACCATACATTTCACAGGCAATAAACGACAGGACACATTTCACATACAATGAACAACAACAAATATTTCACAAACAGTAAACGTCAGCAAGATCTTCACAAGCAATAAACGATGGCATTGATTTCATTCATAAACTACAGCATCACTTCATGAACAATAAGCAACAACAAACATTCCCAAGCAATAAGCAGCATCACAAATTTCACAAGCAATAAGCAGCATCACAAATTTCACAAGCAATAGCAAACATTTTATTAACAATAAACAACAGCAAACATTTCACAAAAGTAAGCAATATCACACATTTCACCAATGAGAAGCAGTAACAAACATTTCACGAACATTAAGCAATGGCAAACATTTCACGAACATTAAGCAACGGCAAACATTTCATGAACATTGAGCAATGGCAAACATTTCATGAACA
>JAAFCE010005724.1:3053155-3077749 GCA_013389805.1 Trigoniulus corallinus
GGCAAACATTTCATGAACATTGAGCAATGGCAAACATTTCATGAACATTGAGCAATGGCAAACATTTCATTAATAATAAACAACAATAACAAACTTTCATGAACACTAGACAACATCAAACATTTCACAAACAATAAGCAGTATCACACATTTCACAACCAATAATCAATAACAAACTTTCATGAACACTAGACAACATCAAACATTTCACAAACAATAAGCAGTATCACACATTTCACAACCAATAATCAACATCAAGCATTTCATGAACAATAAGCAACAGCAAACATTTCATGAACAATAAGCAACAGCAATCATTGCACAAACAAAAACTGCAAGCATTTTGCAAACAAAAACGGTTAAAATTTCACAAAACAAGGAGCAGCAAAAATAACTTGCAATCATCCCCCCATCACCCCGTTGACAACACTTCAGTATAAACATTCTGAAACGCTTTAGGTTGTTTCCTCGTGTGATTTCTCCATAATAAACAGATTATGGTTGCAAACATTTATTAACATTCACGAACATGTTGCGAAACTTCCACCGTGTAGTTAAATTGTCCTTCTCAACATTGACTATCTGGAGTTGAGATCTGAAAGTCATTAAGGAAACTACATTCTCTTGCAAATGAATTTCAAAACGTTGAAAGCAATTAGTGATCAGGTGTGCGTTTTACAAAATCTAACCTGAGATTATACGAAATTTGATTCAGGAGCTTGTGAGAGTGAGGTGGCAAAGGAGAGGAAAGAGGGGGTACGGGAGCAGGTGTTGGATCAAAAGATGTTTACGATGTGTAATGTATTTGCAACTACATTTCGCTTTCAGCTATATACAAACATCGTTAAACAAGAATTATCTAGAACAGGTGAGGAATATAAAACCATAAAAGAATTTGTACGAAATTCCATAAGGGATTACATTTTTGCTTGACTGACTTCTGGAACTAGAGAGGATTAGTTTCAAATAAAATGTCTTTCAAAAGCGAGCTGGAATTGAATATTTATATCATGGTTTTATTCCTCTTCGTATAACAATGTTTTTCAACTAATGATTATGATCATTTCGTGTTGGTTTTTTCCTCTTGTTGTCAACTACTAAAAACTGGTTTGTTATTCTTGATTACATCCGTGTGCCTCCTTACTTTAATTAACAGACATCTTGTCCCAAAATGGATGACAAAATGACGATATTTAAAAAAAAAAACACTTACCAGAGGATTTGTGAGACATAATACTTAGATAAAAACTTCTATTTAATTTTCTGGCTTTGTAAAGCTTTAATAAGACATTTTAGGATTAGTTTTCGAGCTTTTTGCCGATAATTTTTCATTGTAATCAAAATGTAGGTAAAAACTGAAATTTAAGTTAAATTTTTCTTATACCGAAAACCCATTTGTTTCTTTTTCCGTTGGCGATTTAGAGCCCTTCAACTACAAGGTCATTTGAGCCCCTTCCATTGCATAGTTCTAATGCAGTCTGCACGGACACTACGCTGTTATGACGGTTTGGGTTGGTTGGTTTCAGTGGCGTAGATAAGGGGGGTTGGGGGTACATATGTCTCTGGGCACCAAGGTACAGAGGCGCCAAAATTAGGCTTACAACGTTACATTATAAGTGAACAAGGGTCATAAATCTATCACAAATTCACTGCAGCGGCAGCGCGACTGCAGCAGACATCCATTTCCATTCATCAACATCATCATCACACCCTTTTCCCGCCTTAGGCAAGGTTCGGTCTGCGGGTTCTGATCCTCCACTCCCGCCTATCCCCCACGAAGTCGCTTTGCACCACCTGCTCCTACGTCCGTTTTGGTCTTCCTCTACTCCTGGGGCTCCCAATCACATACAGTCCCACAATTGACCTACCATGCTCCTCCTCTACCCTCTTCATCATCACATGCCCATACCACCTCAACCGATTCTCCTCTCATCTTCTCCGCAATGTCTCCCACCCTCGAACTACCTCTAATGTAATCATTTTGGATTCTGTTTGTTCGTGCTACCCCACTCATGTACCACTGCATTCGCCTCTCAGCCACTTGCATTTGCCTATTGTGGTTCTTCCTAGCTGCCCAATACTCTGAGCAACATTTCTAATTATGCATTATAGCCTACCTGCTATGCAACACCTAACGTTATCTTCACCCGTTTTGGTTTTGACAGCCTGTGGCTGGCAATCAGTTCATGGGGTAGCCGAGTGACCCACAAGAACAAAAAGGTTGTACAACCCTAGTGTAGTTCAATGGCAGGGTTGTTAGGTTACGTTTAGGTTATGTTGCATTTGCAGGGTCGAATGAGGGACGTTGCCTCTACAATGACGTATTAAACTTTTAATATTAGCCAAGATCTGGGCCCTGATGGATACTGATGATGGGGCCCCCCTCAATCGTGGGGCCCGGGTGCAATGCACCCTCTGCACCCACCTGATGGCCGGCCCTGCTTGCCTGTCTCCACTTCAGCCATCTTGCATTAATCCTATGTGTCTCGTCAGAATCTATCTCCCCATTGCTCTGGAAAACTGATCCTAAATAACGAAATTCTTGCATCCCTGGTACCCCGCACTCCCACAACGAATCTCGCCCCATGCCCATGCCACTAACATAAAAAGCTAGGTATTCTGTCTTCTTCATGTTCCCCCTAAGTATCCCTCTTTCCACTGCTGTTTTAGCGTCTAGTAGACCTTTTTGTGCTTTTGTCCTCAAGGCTTCCCACATCAGCAGCAAATCCCAGACATTGAAGGGCCCATCCCCCTATTCCCATCAGCATATCATTCCATTACCAGAGTGTATAGATATGGGCTAAGTGCTTGGCCCTTGATGCACACCAACTTGCACATTGAAGCATGCAGTGTTTCCCCATGCTGTCCTCACCCTAGCAATGGAACCATTATACATATCCTGCACTATCCTAATATGGCCTTCATCAACCCCATTCTTTCCTGAAACGCTCCATACTACCTGTCTAGGGGCACTATCATAGTTCTTCTCCAGGTCAATGAATACTGCATGGAGGTCCTTCTTTGATGCTCTAAGCTTCTCTGCGATCTGTCATAGAAAAAGGATTGGTTCCATGGTGGACCTACCAGGCATAAACCCAAATTGGTTTCCCGGACGCCAGTTTGGTCTCTGAGGTGGCATTCTATGACTCACTCCCACAGCTTCATAGAATGGCTCATCAACTTTATGCCCCTATAGTTTACACAGTCCTGGGCGTCACCTTTGCCCTTGAACAATTTAACTATCCAACTTGCCATGCAGATGGCATCCTGTCACCATTAGTTAACTTATTAACAGGCTTCCTAAGCCATGTAATTTCTTTGGTCTCCAAGATGTGCCAAACATCAATTGGGATCTTATCAGGGCCTACTGCTTTGTGACCTTTCATCTTTTGAAGGGCTCTGACTGTTTCAGCCTTACTCACCCTGCCTACTGCCTGTGTAGTGATGGGGTTGCTGTGTGTGATCGGAGCGGCGAGTTGCGTTGGACACACCAGTTCTCGTCTGATCACTGAAGTTAAGCAACGCAAGCCCAGTTAGTACTGACATGGATGGTCGCTCGGGAAAGCTGGGTACTGCTAATACCCAATAATCGTCGCATTGGTGTAGTGTCTGTGCAGTCTATGCACTAGAACTATGCAGTGGACGGGTCTCTAATGACCTCGTAGTTGATGGGACCTTAAACACCAACAAACAAAATGTGTGTGATCATTGCACAGGTGGCTGCTTTTAAGAGGTTGTGGTAGTATTCCTCCCACCTTTAGATTACCTCTACCTGTTTGAAATGGACCCTACCATTGGTATCCTTAACAGTTATGGCCCTGGTAACATCCTTACTAGTTCTATCCCTAGTCTTGGCTATGCTAAAAACTGCTTTCACTCCTTCCCTTGTCCCCAGCTTTTCACAGAGAGTCTCATACTTCTGGTACTTGGCCAGGGCAATGGTCCTCCTGGCGTTTTTCATTGCCTTGTCTTGGAAACCTGATCCCATATTCCCCTCCACCTATGGAAAGCCACCTTCTTTAGTTTGATGGCAGCTTTCACCTATGCATTCTACTACCATGTCTGCCTACCCTGGTAAGTTCCTCCTACTCTACTAACAGTACCTCTCCATATCTCCTAATCTTCCTACCAACCCTGTCCCACATAATATTGGCTGGCCCATCCCAGTCAGCCTCACTGAGATCCTTCTGCTTCTAATAACTGATTCTCCTTTCCAGGTGTGTTTCCTAACTATCCTATTTATAGTAATTCTATCATGAACAACTTATGGCCACTTTACTTCTGAAAATTCTCACTGGGTAGCACCCAGCAATCTTGGATCTCTGCCCTGTGCTGCTTCCTAACCATGAAACAGTCTATTTGGGACCTTCACTGGTGAATGAAAAGTGATTAGGTGCTTTTCCCTCTTACTTAACCATGTATTGGCTAATGCAAGGCCATGTGCTGGTGCTGTCTGAAGGACCATCTGTCCCCTCCAGGTTGACTGTCTCATATCCCAGCCCCATTTACCTCCTCATATCCCAGACCATTCTTACCCACATGTGAATTAAAGTCACCCCCAATAATTAGTCACTGATTTCCATTGTCCTGTCTAATTGTGCTGTCTACTGACTGTACCATCTCATCAAAATCATTCCAAAAATCAGCTTTTGTTGTATCGCCCAGGCCTTCTTGGGGGTGTATGCACTTATGAGGTGGAGCCCTATGCCTTGCCAAACTACTGTAACTAACATTATCCTACTACTGATTCTCTTAACTGAAGTGATCCCCTGCTGCAATTTGCTACTTCATACAATACCCACCCCGTTTTGTTCCTCTCCACTACCTGTGTAGATCAGTTTGTATCCCTTCCCAAGAGCCATTGATCTATTCCCCTTCCACCTTGTCTTTTGGAGAAATCCAATTCTGATCTTCTTATGCATTATGTTTGCAAATAGTTCCCCAGTTTTCCCTGAGAAAGTCCTCACATTCCATATCCCTAGTCTCATTCTATTTGGCCCCTGATTTGGTGTGACAGCTGACTGGTTATCCTCTTTTATCCAGGTTATCCTCTGATTGGAGGCACCCCAGTCTGGGCTACCTCGGGGGGGGGGGGGCATCCAATGCCACAGGAGACACTCAGTAATTGTCTTATTATTGCCAAGTGAGCAGAGGTCTCACACTCACCTGGCAATCAACTATCACTACTTACACACCTTTCACAACTTATACTTACACCCAAATGTGCAGAACCAGGATGGCATGACAACAAAACAAACAACCCTTAATTTTTGAAAGGAACAAATAATTAATTAATTAAATAATTACATTTTTACATTTTTCTGTAAGAAGTTGGTGAATGGCCCCAAATGCAGCTTGGTCACAGACATTGCAGATGATACATGCTGAACCACACTGGGATTGGCAGAAATGTAGGTTAGGCTTATTGCCAAACCTCACAACAAGTTCCCCACCACATACAGCCATATCTTTACTGGAAACTTAGAGGTTTATGCCTTGAAAAAGGTGGGTTTTACCCTAGAGAAGGCTGAAAATACACTACCCTATCAAAAGTCATGGGACAACCCTTATTTGCATGAAAATGTGACATTCCTTTGCAATATCCTTTGACTAGCTAGAGGCGATTATCTCATAGCATTGGTCTTTTCATGAAACTGTTGCTGATGGGGTGCAATGGACCTCTGGGTGGAAGTCTGTCCCAGGCTGGGTATAAGGGGAGAAAGGATCATTCATATAAATTGAAGGAACTTAGGGCACAGACAGACTCATACTACTGGTCTGTCTTGCCAAGGACTATTTGACAATGGAATACCCTTGGGGAAAATAGAGTGGAGGGCTTACTGAATGGGAAGGCCACCTTTGCAAATTTTGTAGTGGGACATGACTATAGCTTGGGGTTTTAGAAGTTTTCTGGGTTCTTATGTAGCAATGAGAGTTAGTCTCTCCACTGCCAAATTGGCCATAGTGGCTGCTTGCAGTGAACTAGAATTAGAATGTCATAGGTGGTATTCCTCCCAGCACTGTTGTGAGATGATACTTCGGTGAATGCTGAAAGAATGTCTCAAAGAAAAGAGCTTTCAGACTTCCAAAGAGGTACAATTGTTGGGTGCCATCTTGCAGGCAAAACTGTTAGGGAGACGTCAACCCTCCTAAACATCCTCCTCAAAGAGACGTCAACCCTCCTAAACATCCTCCTCAAAGAGACGTCAACCCTCCTAAACATCCTTCTCAAAGAGACGTCAACCCTCCTAAAAATCCCCTGCTGTGATAGCAGCAAGAGGTGGACCAACAAGATACTAAAATATGTATATTTGGGAGGGTTTCTATTGAAGTGGTGGTGTCCCATGGCTTTTGATAGGGTAGTGCATGTCTTCAAGTCAAAATTTGCCTATCTCAAGGAATCAGATGCACAGGGGACAAGAGCCACATCCCTTGTAATAGAAAAATGTGATTAAAGGGGAAGGGGACTGAGGTGCCAGTTTTATAGTTTGTCCCCACGTGCAAAATATCCTTGCAATAAGACAGTTTTTTGGTATTAGCAGTACCCAGTGTACCCAAGCCGCCACCAATTTTAGTACTAGCTGGGGTTACGTTACTTAACTCCAGTGATCAAACGAGAACTGGTGGGTCCAACGCAATAAGCCGCTCCCATAAAATCTGTGTGCTGCGTTGGAAATTTCACAAACTTGAAAAGAGGAAACCAAACCATTAAAACGTGAATTCTGTCACTGTTGCTAACGATGGTGGAATTTCTTATCATAAGTGTGATTTCAACTTCGTTATCCCCCCTGTGGCAGATGACAGGTCCCCAACTGTTCGACGGTACTTTCATGCAGTCAGCTGCCGAACTCTTCAACTGGTGCATCCCTTTGCTTATTTGCATTTTTCGTTTTGTTGGTGGTTTAGGACCCTTGAACACCAAAGGTCATTAGAGCCCCGTCCACTACAGAGTTCTAAAGCAGAGTCTGTGGAGACACTACGCTGTTACGACGTTTTTGGGTAATTGCAGTGTCCAGGGTTCCTAAGCAGTCACCTACAACCAAGCACTGACTTAACTTATCACCGAGACGAACGTTCTTCGTTGAGTTTCCGGTTATCCTCTGTAAGATCTAGTGCTCTAACTAGCTGTCGTAAACATCCATGTTAAATATTATTTCTATTGGCCGCAGAGGATTAAATATTAATGCAGGGCTCGGTGACTAAGTGGCTAATTGATGTTGTGATTGAGTTCGCTCTTGGCCGAGGCTGGCGACTTTTAGGGTTAGCCACAGGGAAATCTCCAGTAAACATCTAACATTCAAGTTGTAAAAGTTCGTCCTCTAGCATCAGCGGTGGAACTTCTCCTACGAAAGAATGAGGCCGAAATTAACTAATCTGCGAATTGCGATGTGAGGCTGGTATCCTGCTGAGTAAAATTATAGTCCAATGATACAGTCGCGTGTTCTGGATTAGACGGAACATCATAGGGTCCCTACCGTATCCTAGGCGGGTAAAGGGGTAGGAATACTGATGATCGCACATTTTGTGACATTTTCTTTTCATTTCCATGAATTGGAATGAAACCCTCCACGGTGGCCATTAGATGTCATGCCCGATTTCTGCGTCAGTGGTTCTAGGTTCGATGCTTTTTTTTTTGGTTCTTTGGGGATTCAGGGCCCTTCAACTACAAGGTCATTAGACCCACGTCCTCAGCCTAACTCTTATGCAGAGACTGCAACGCCGGCCACACATGTCTACTAAAGGGTTGCGTTGCTTAACTTCATTGATTAGACAGGAACTGGTGTGTCTAACGCAGTATGCTGTTCAATTAGGTTCGATACCGATTCGAGGTGGGTTCCTGTGTGGTTACAATGTCATTCGTCCGTAAAATTACCCTCTCTACTTTGCAATGGGTAGAAGAGGCAGAATTCCCAGGTGTAGGTGCTCGCCTCTTGGCGTTGGTGGAGCGCCCCAACCGACAGTAAACTGACAATAAATCAGCATAGAGGTTGTAGCTTTGGTCGCCAGCTGGTTGCGTAAAGATACCGTCCAATATATCGCTCATGTGTTCGTTCAGATGGACAAAGACAGGGAAAAGGGTTTGGAGTTGCTTTTTTGGTGTATGAAATGTAATGAAATCAATTATAATTTGTTACAAAATATCAGTTATTGAAATTAACGATTTATGAATTTTGTTTCTCTTTTTAGGGATATTAGCCACAATTTATTGACAGTCATAGGGAAGAAAACACTTCGAGGATCTTTGCTGCTCAAAAATCTGTAAGTGTTTACAATTGTATCCCACCTAATCCTAGCACTTAACAAGTGCATGTGTATCATCATCATACCCTTATCCCGCCGGTGGCGGGGTCGGGTCTGCGGATTCTAGCCCTCCACTCCCGTCTATCTCCCACCCAGTCCCTGTCCACCTCACACACCACCATATCCTTACGGACAACGTGTTCCCACGTCTGTTTCGGTTTCCCCCTACCCCGTGGTCTACCGACCACCTTCATTCCTGAAATGCACCTAACGAGCTCATCTTCCCTTCTTCTCATGACGTGTCCATACCACCTCAGTCTATTCTCTCTCATTTTTTCGGCGATGTTCACCACCCCTAAGCCACCTCTAATATACGCATTCCAAATTCTATCAGCTCTCGACATTCCACTCATGTACCACAACATTTACATTTCGGCCACTTACATTCTATTAACGTGGCTCTTCCTCACTGCCCAACACTCTGATCCATATAGCATAGCTGGCCTAACCACTGCCCTATAGAACTTCCCTTTCAGCTTGACTGGGACCTTCCTATCACACAGGGCTCCGCTTGCCTGTCTCGAATTCAGCCACCCCCATTGATTTTGTGGGTCACATCAGAGTATATATCTCCATTGCTTTGAAACGTTGATTTTTAGTGCTTTACCTCATACACCTTTTTCACCAGTTTGCCCTTCAAACGCACGTCAACGTTATTTCCCTGTCCCTCCCAATTGAAATCTAAATATTCTGTCTTCTTCAAGTTAATCTTTAGTCCTCCCTTTTCTATCACTCTTGTAATATCGTTGAGTCCCTTTCTTATCTGTTTTCTGCAATCGATGTTTTCAAATATCTTCAGCGAATGCCATGCACTGAGGGGCCCTTCTCCTCCTTCCATCAGAAATTCGTGCCCTACCAGGAGGAAAAGGTGTGGACTGAGTGCTGAACCTTGGTGCACCCCAATTTTCAGTGGTAAGATCCCAATATTTCCCCATCACACATATTCTGGACTATTCAAATAAACCCTTCATCTTGCCCCCCTTTTCATAATGCCTCCCAAACTACCTGTCGTTGGACATTGTCATATGCCTTCTCCAGGTTGATAAAGATGGCAAGGAGATCTTTCTTTGCTGCCCTATACTTTTGTATCATCTGCCTCACAATGAAGATTGGCTTCATTGTGGACCTACCTCACATAAACCCAAACTCATTTCGATGGACACTAGTTCTATCCCAGCAGTGACGTTCCATTACTTTCCCCCAGAGCTCCATGTGGTGGCTCATTAGCTTTACGCCTCTATAGCATCGATTCTCAACCACTTTGTCACGGCATTCATTAGTTGTGCTGCCGCAGTGAATGCCCATACATAAGTGACGCTAGACAAGTAGTTCAATCGGTTCTGCTTTCCTAGGAGAGACTGGCTGAACCAATGGGTATGAGAATTACAGTTTTCACTACTGGCTAACGAAACTATGTAGTAGTTTAGCCTACTAGTCACTCACTTGATGTGTGTATTGGACTAGGTTAAAAGTAACTTCTCACCGTCTTTCCGCCTATGGCAGGATGGGATACCCATCCTGTCTCTCTGAGTGGACACAAGGGCTAAATATTGGACTGCAACCCCTATGCTACTTATGCTGTTTGTTGGGACATTCTACGAAAGCCAGGAGGCAAGCTCCTACACCTGGAAACTGCTTTTTCTACCCGTTCTGTAATAGCGAGGGTTCTTTCACCTGCAGATGCCATCGTACACCACATGGGGACTTGACTTTACTTCTCATCTGAAAAAAAAGCACTCGAGGCTTCTCTCTCGCCCGAAGAAAGCCAGCCCTCCATCGGTCCAGTATACTGCAGTTACTGAGTGTGCTCCCCACACCACCACTGAGGCGAGTTTTTGCATAGGGTTATGTTACAACTGATATATTTTCTTTGGCGTTTGTGTACCCCTGAAATGTGTCGTTTTAAGTCTGCCGCCAAACTTTTAAATTATTGAAAGTGTACTATGTCGAAATAAGGTTGAGAATCGCTGCTCTGTAGTTACCAGTCTTGGATATCCCCTTTGTCTTGAAGAGTGGCACTGTCCAACTCTCATGCCATTCAGATGGCATTCTATCTACACTAGCTATCCTACTGAAAAGTTTCCCTAGCCACCTGGTACCTGTCCTCCCTATGCTATGCCACACCTTAATGGGGATTCCATCTGGGCCTACAGCTTTTCCACCTTTCATCTTCCTAAATGCCCTGGCTAATTCCTACTCTGTTGCATTTTCTGCACATTCTGTTACATTCTCTGTTTCAATTTCCATTTTCTGCAGGGTAGGTGGCGAGGTCCTCATCTCCCCTTGCAGCATTCAAGAGGTTTAGGAGGTACTCTTCCCACCTCCTCTTTACCTCCGGCAGGGAGAGCAGGACCCTACCTTCCCTATCCTTCACTGTTATAGCTCTGGTTATATCTTTAGCTGGTCTGTCTCTAGCCTTGGCCAGTTTGAAAACTTCTCTCTCTCCTTCCTTCTCCCTAACTGCTCATAGAGGGCCTTGTACTTCTGGTGCTTGGCCAGGGTAATGATCCTCCTAGCGGTGGTCTTGGCCTGCATATATTTAGTCTAAGATTCCTGGCCCCCTATTTCCCACAACCTGTGGAAAGCGGCTTTCTTTTGCTTGATAGCTGCTTCTTCTTCCTCATTCCACCGCCATGTCTGTCTGTTTCCCTGGGTGGTGCCTCCTACTCCACACTGCCACAAACTGCTATTGATTCGTTTCACTTGGATGACCCCTTGTTGCACTGTCTAATACTATCCCCACCCCGTTTCGGCCCCCTTTGCCAGCTGCATATAAAATGTTGTATCCCTCACCAAGGGCCCTTGATGTATTCCCCTGCCACCTAGTTTCTTAAAGAAAAGTTACCTAAATCCTCCTTCACTTTAGGATATTAACTAATTCCTGTTTTACCAGTAAGCATCGCCACATTTTACGTTCTTAATCTTAAGATTTGCCTCTATGCTTTCTCAACATACTCTGGCTGGGGCCACTACAGCCAGGCGTCTGGAACCCACAGGAATGTTGGCGCTGCTTGCCGTGGGGTGGATGCCGGCCTACCCAATAGAAAATTTGGCAGGTAAATTAATGCTTTGTTGGTTTATTGGTTGTAGGTCACACACCATGCAATATTATAACCAATAAACCAACAAAGCATTAATTTACTCGCCAAATTTTCAATATTGGTTTAAAAATGCGATGGTGGAACAAGTGGGGTAGGCCGGCATCCACCACAGACAACCCAACCAATATTTTGCAAGTTTCAGACGCCTGTTTGGGGTGCCCTCAGTCAGAGCATGTCCAGAGAATCCCGAGACCCGACCCTGCCACAGGCGGGATAAGGGTATGATGATGATGATGTAGAGATGTGAGCAGAAGAGGTTTGGAGCAGCTCGTTAGGTCCATTACAGGAATGCAGGTGGTTGGCAGCACCATCCACTGCATAGTTCTAATTCAGAGACTGCACAAACACTATGTTAATGCGACGATTTTTTGGGTACTAGCGGTATTAGCAGTACCCATGTTAATACTAGCTAAGGTTGCATTGTTTCACTGCAGTGATCAGACGAAAACTGGTTTGTCCAACACTATAAGCCGCTCCTAAGTTGTTCGTAAGGATGTGGTAGTGTGTGGAGTGGACGGGGTCCTGGTGAGTGATAGGCGGGAGTGGAGAGTTACAGCCCGTAGACCCGAACCTGCTATAGGCGGTATAAGAGTATGATGATTATGTATGCTGAGTATTTTAGAGTAATTCTAGGACCTCTTAAGCCCAGCGCAAAATGAGACGCAGGGTGACTCACCATAAATTTGTGTGGCTCACATGAAAGTATGTAGTTGCGCATGTTAAATCGCAGGGTGACGCGACTCAGTGCCTGCGCCACGTGACCCTGCGGCAGAGACGTACCGAGGGGGGTGAGGACCGCACCGGGTGACACTATTTCAGGGGATGACACTATTGCAAAGTTTCAGATCCACCCTTTTCCTACAGCACTACACCTATTTGAATTTTAGTTTCAATGAATGCGAATTTTGTATGGGACGCAGTCCAGGTAGTGGATTCACATCAACTCGTTTGGTTCGTTGGTATTTTAGGGCTTTTTGACTACAAGGTCATTAGAACCCCGTCCCCGTCTAATGCAGAGACTGCACAGACACTACATTAATGTGACTATTTTGGGGTATTAGCACATTGTAATAAGCTTTCTCCAGGTCAGTGAAGAAGGGTAATAGCCAGGGTATGAACATCTTGGGGAAATATCGGGGGCTTCCAGTAGAGGCCAACTGGTGAAAAGGTGCAAGAGTAGTATTAGTAGGAGTATGTTACACTATCGGGTTGGGGAGTAAGTCAAGCAGCCATAACAGGCCAAACCCTAAGGAGGCTGCTCACAGGTGAGGAGGGGTTAGGTGTAGGGGGCGTAGGAAATGGGAAATCCCCCATCAATCCATCCACCCTACCAACCGCCCATGTTGTTACTAACATGGATTTGTGTTGATTAACTGGTGCGTCCAATGCAACTTGGCTACATCATGGAGGTAAAGCACTTAGGATCAACGTTCCAAAGTAATAGGGAGATAGCTCTGATGTGACCCAAAGGCTCAATGGGGGATGATAGAAGTGGAGTCTTATGTGATAGGAGGGTCCCACTCACGTTGAAAGGGAAGTTTTACAGGGCAGTGGTTAGACCAGCTATGCTATGAATAGGTTGAGGGAGCAAGATCATTCCTATGAGGGATTTCCACATAGGAGCGAGGGAGAATAGGTTGAATGGTATGGACACGTAATCAGAAGAGGGGAGGAGGTCCTTAGGTCCATTTCAGGAATGCAGATAGTTGGAAACAGCTGAGGGAAGGGAGACTGAAGCAGACGTGGGAGCAAGTTATCTACAAGGACATGGCAGTGTGTGAGGTGGATGGGGATCTGGTGGAAGACAGGCAGGAGTGGAGGACTGGAACCCGCAGATCCACCTGCCAAACGTGGGATACCTGATTTCCACCCGCACTAATCCTATCCCAGAGGCGAAATTTCATCAATCTCTTCCATAGATTCAAGGAGTGGCTCATCAGCTTTATACCACTATAGTTACCACACTCTTGGATATCCCTTTATCCTTGAAGAGTGGTATTATCAAACTCTCATGCCATGCCAATGGCATTCTATCTCTGCTGGCTATCCTCCTGAGAAGTTTCCCTAGCCACCTGATACCTGTCCTCCCTAGGCTATGCCACACTTGAATTGGGTGTTCCGTCTGGGCCTACAGATTTTCGACCTTTCATTTTCTTAAGCGCCCTGGTTACACAGTTCACTATCCCTTGCCAATGCAGGATAGGTGGCAAGGTCCCTATCTCTGCCTGCAGCATTCAAGAGGTTATGGAAGTACTCTTCCCACCTCCTCTTTGCCTCCATCAGGGAGAGTAGGACCCTACCTCTGCTATCCTTTGCTGTTATAGCCTGTGGTATATCTTTAGCTGCCCTATTTCTAGCCTTGGCCAGTTTCAAAACCTCCCCTTCCCTTGTCCATAACTGCTCATAGAGTGCTTCATACTTCTGGTGCTTGGCAAGGGCAATGATCCTACCAGTGTTGGTCTTAGCCTGCCTATATTGAGTCTTAGATTCCTGTTCCCCTGTCTCCTGTCAACTGTGGAAAGCAGCCTTCTTTGGCGTGATGGCAGCTTCTACCTTCCCATTCCACAACCATGTCTGCTCGTTTCTCTGGACTGTGGCTCCTACTTGACCCTGCCCTAAAATGGTTTTCCCAAAGGTTCTAATTTTTCTGGCCACCCTGTCCCACATTGCATCCACTGTCCCTTCCCAATACCAGCCTACCTCCCTGTTCACTTTGTGGGTAAATCCCTCCGCTTTGGTGGGTAGTTTCTACTACCTGATGGCCTGCTCTCCTTTCCAAGAATGTGCCTTGCATGCCGCTTTCACTAGGATTTGGCCGATGGTCACATTCTTTTTGGAAATTTTCATTCGTGACTGCCAAACAATCATGAACCTCTATTCTATGCCACCCTCTAACTATAAAGAAATCTATCTGTGATACCCCTTTTGGCGACTGGAATGTGATTAGGTGGTGCTTGTCCCTCTTATTTGCCAATGCAAGGCCATTTGCGTTTGCTGTGTTGAGTATGCACTGTCCTTCTATGCTGTTCCATACCCCATCCCCCATGGACATCCCCATAATCCTGGTTATCTTTGCCTAAATGGGCATTAAAATCCCCACCAATAACTAAGTGCTCATTCTCTTGACATTGCTCTAGTCATTCTCAGCCCCTAGTAAGTGCACAAAGTCCTCAAAATCTGTCCAGAAACCCAATTTTGTGGGTTCATCCAGACCCATCTGGGGGTGTAAGCGTTGATGAGGTGGAACACTACTCCTCGCCAAACTACTGTAACTAACAGTAGCCTGCTAATTATTCACTTCACCTGGGTGACCCCTTGTTGCAGCTCCCTGTCTAATAATATACCCAACCCGTTTTGTCACCCTTCACTCACTGCCTATATAAGCTTATTTAGGACATTGAATAATTCCCCTGTTTTGCCAGTAAGGGTCCCCACATTTGACGTTCCTAATCTAAGATGGGCCTTTATGCTGTCTGAACATCCTCTGACTGGGGTCACCCCATCCAGGCATCCAGAACCTGCAGGAATGTGGTCTCTGCTTGCCGTGGGGATGCTTGGATACTTGGATGCTCACCGTGCCATCTGCCACAGGGACCAAAGTCTCAAACCTTGTGACTTTGCAGACTGGTGATGATGGCAGCCTGGGGCCTGCTTGCACACCCCGGATGGCCGCCGGTGGTGCCTGAAACATTAATCTAAAGAGGTTTAAAATTTTGGTGACTCAGGTGGAGCACATTGAATAATAAAGTGTTTATGTGGGGGGGTGTAATTGGTGGGGGTGACACCAGGATTTGCCGCACTGGGTGACACCAAGCCTAGGTACGCCTCTGCCCTGCGGAGAGAAGTACCAATACCGCGGTTTCCTGCGTGAATTTGGCGTGACAATAACAAAAGTGGTGTGAAGCAGAGAAGTTCTCTTGTTATTTTATGCAAGTATGGTGAAAAACTGCAATTCAATGTGCGGTGATTGCCTGCTAGCAGAATTTCGCAGGACTGCTACACACTGCGTCACCCTGCGTCTCATTTTGTGCCTTGACCACATTTTGTGCCTTGACCTACAGACCACATTTTACTACAACGCGACTCACCTCCCTCATTTTTCATTTATCATGAGACATTATGCAACATCAGGACATGAATGTCCTTAGGGCAGCACAAAAAACTTACGGGCCATTACTTGTCTTACACCGTGTTGCAAATTACTCCGACAGTGACACAGGAGGTAGGGTGCTCGGTTATTGCGTGAGAGCGGCTTAATACGTTGGACACACCAGTTCTTGTCTGAGCACTGAAGTTAAGCAACGCCACCCCAGCTAATACTAACATGGATGAACGCTTGGGAAAAGTGGGTACCGCTATTACCCAAAAACCGTCGTATTAGTGTGGTGTCTGTGCAGTCCCTGCATTAGAACTATGCAGTGGTCGGAACTCTAGTGACTCTGTTGTTCAGAACATCGATTGGGGAAATTTCCATTTTCTGTAACAACCGGAAGTAAAGCTACCCTACTATGTATTACTGTAACAAACTACAGTATCTGGCACGTTAGTACATCAACAAATGTAAAGCAACTTCTAACCATTTCCTGCTGATGACAGGGTGATATATTTGACGGTATTTATCCGCAGCCGGCTGCCGACCAAAGTTGCAACTCCTATGCTTATTTACCGTCAGTCTACTATTCTCTAGGGCGCACCACACCTGGAAAATTTACCTCATCTACACGTCGCATAGTAGTCAGGGTTCATTTATATGCAAGTGTTCATCAAGAAATATAAGTTTAAATTTTCGGCATACCAGCAGAAATGGGTTCGCCACCTCTATCCTACCTTTTCATTGTTGATTTAGGACCCTTCAGCTACAACGGTCATTATTAGAGCCCCATCCACTGCATATTTCTAATTCAGAGTCTTCCACTAGCACTATGTTGTTATGACGGTTTTTGGGTATTAGCCGTACCCATTACACCCAATCAGTCTCCCGTTCTAGATAGTAGTATTTGGGGTTGTGTTGTAGAACTTTAGTGAACAGACGAGAACTGGTATGTCCAACGCCAAACGGTCACTCCCCCTGCCATAGCCTTTCATTTGTTATGTGTTGAGGTGGTGATAAGTTGGGTAGCTGGTTTGTTTTCCTTCATACTTATTATAATTCGGTGGCTTCCCAGAAGCACCTGCAGCCTGTGAGTCAGAGTAATGTCAACTTCAAGTAACGGTGCTTTGCTCTAATTATAACATTCATTAGAATTGTAAATTTGTAATGAAAGTGCTAGCGTTTTTGAAATACCACGATTAACGGGTTGAAAAGAAATATAACTTCTTTAATGGATATTTATTTTACAGGCAAATGGATAATAACCAATTACTATGCGTTGATGATGCAGCCATTCGTGGTCTAAAAGATATGGAAATTTTGTAAGTGTAAACCAACTTTCTTAATATTCTGTACTCAAACATGTTTAGAACATTTAACCTCGTTTATAACTACTGTACTTGCTTATTATTTCAAGACTTCAAAATTTGACGATTTTACGTTTCAAGCAACTCTATAATAGGGATTTTACAATTACTTGAAACGTGGCGAAATGCAAGAATTAAAAAATAACCTTCTCGTCCTTCCAAGTCGTTTTCAATAGGGATTTTGTGATTAGTCAGAACGAATGAATTGAAAAACAAAAAGCACGTCTCAATTCGTCCCCTTCTATTTCTTCTTGGCTAACATTTGGTAGCACCCAATTATCCGTTTTCATGTATTTTGTCCCAACTAGTGAGCACCAAGCAAAACACATATTGCTATACTGAAGAAGCATTAGGGATTTTGCGATTAGTCAGGACGAACGAAATGAAAAGCAAGGCTCAGTTTGTCCCCTTGAATTTCTCTTGGCTATCGTTTGGTAGCATTGCAATTATACGTTTTCGTTCCGTTTGTGCCACCTTGTGAGCTTCAAACAAAACACATATTCCTATACTGCAGAAGGATTAAGGAAAAATAGATCAACATTTATTCCAATCAGTGCTGTAACGGGGGTATGAAGCGCCTGTGGCAAGTGTCTAACTTTCACTTGCCAGTAACCCAATAATAGGGATCTTGCATTTAGAAGGGACGGACGTAACGAGAGACGACTTTCAGGTCTCGGGGAGCGGCGAATTGCTTTGGACACACCAGTTCTTGTCTGATCACTGAAGTTAAGCAACGCAAGCCCAGTTAGTACTGACATGGGTGGTCGCTCGGGAAAGCTGGGTACTGCTAATACCCAATAATCGTCGCATTAGTGTAGTGTCTGTGCAGTCTATGCATTAGAACTATACAGTGGGCGGGTCTCTAATGACCTTGTAGTTGATGGGACCTTAAACAACAACAACAACAACTTCAGGTCTCAAATTCGTCCTCTTATGTTTCGTCTCGGCTTGTGTTTGGCAACATGCAGTTATCCGTTTCTGATAATTGTGTGCCATCTAGTGACTGTCAGACAAAATATATTTTGGATATATGGTAGAAGCATTAAGTAAAATAGATCAAAATCTCATTAAAATAATGTTCCATATAATTATTTCATTGTATAAAACATTGAATGTAACATATATTATATCTGCACTAACAGGTGTTGGGGATCATCACTTTTATTTTCATTTCTTGGTGTTTTTATCTCTCCGTCACTTCGTGTAAAAAAAATGGATGCCAGATCGCTCACTTAAGAGTGATTTGTGCATGCACAAGCGTTTGACCAATAGCAGGCAAGCCAACTCATCGCGAGAAACAAAGACGTGTATTTCAGATTTTACCGTCCATGGATGGGACGAGACAAGAAGGATGGATGAGAAGGTTGCTCACTTCTCGTCTTTCGTCTTGGAAACGCCCACGTCATGTGTACCTGCAAGATCCCTAATGACAAAAAACTTAAAACATTTTGCACCCCAAACCCAGTTGCGCCCTTGGCGGCCGCCTTCTTTGCCACGCCCTCATTATGGCCCTGATTCTAATGTACAGTAGAACTCCAATTATCCGAATCAATTGGGACCTGACCCCATTTGAATAATCAAAAATTCGGATAATTGGATTTTTCTGAAAAAAGGGCTAATTTAATTTATTACTGTGTGTATCTTGAAAATGGGAGAAAAAACTATTTTTAAATAAAAAGAGCTTTTAATTAATTAAATGAAAAGACAACGCTTTATGCTGTACATTAGTACAAAATGTACGTGTACCATACTGTAAATCAGTGATCTTCAAACTGTGTTCTGCAGAACCCAAGGATTCCACAATACATCTCTGGGGGTTCCGTGAGTCAAAATGAAAATTCGTTAGCAGCGGGAAGATATACTTTTCTAAAGGTGGGATGTTGTTCCCCCCAAAACATCTTTTAGTTCTAAGAGTTCTGTGAGTCGACAAAGTTTGAAGACCACTGCTGTAAATGAAAGTCATTCCTTGCTGAACATCTCCGTCAAAGTAAGCTGTTTGACTATCAGTATCCGTTTTCGGGCAGCCAAGTCGTGAATTATTTTGCAAATCGCAGTACATTCCCTCTTAATTTTTCTGAAATTCCGAAAGCGATTCGGATAGTAGGAGTTCAGAAAATTGGAGTTCTACTGTACTGTTGCTGCAGTGACATAGCTGATTAAAAATTTACAATTCACATAAATCATACCTCAGTTAATGATATCTGGGATCATCACTGTTATTTGGCATTATAGGCTGTTTTAATCTGTGCTTCCATAATTCTAAGAATGGCTGCTGGAAATCAGGTTACAGAGAAATTTGCACATAGGTGAGTATTTTCTTGCCCTCATGGTTTTGAAGACAAGGAAGGATGAGAAGGTTTTTACTTCTTGTCTTTCATCCAGGAATGTCCACGTTGCGAGTAATTGCAAAATCCCTATTAAGGAAATATGGATCACCATTTATTCTGATGTACTGTTGTTAAAATAACATAGCTGATCATCGTACCCTTGTGGCAGGGTTGGGTCTGTGAGTTCAAGACCTCCACTCCCATCTAATCTAATATTTGCCCATATTCTCTTTGAATGTTCTCTGACTGGAGGCACCCCAGCCAGGCGTCTGGAACCCACAGGAATATTGGCTGGGATGATGGCCTACCATACAACGACATAGCTGATAACAATTACAATTAACATAAATAATACCTCAGTTGACAGTTGTTGGGGGTTATAACTATCGTTGAGGCATTATGACTGAGGCGCCTCAACGAATAGCAGGCCGATGATAACTATGCATAGGTATTGCAGCTGGCTGCATAAAAATACTGTCCAACAGATCGCCCATTTGGCGATCCGGAGGGAAAATGAGGGAGGATAGGTGGACGATGAATCAGTATAAGGGTTGAAGCTGTAGGTTGAGTGCCGGCTGTGGAAATCTACTATCCAAAAGCTTGCGCATATGCCCAAATCTGATAAGAATTTCCACAAGGCCCTACCATAGAGAGGAAAAGTTGGATAGGCTTTACCTTTTACCCAGTTCAATTTTACACTTTCCATTTCACCCAGTTACTAATTTTACCTCGCGATTGAGGTGAAAGATGCATGCAATGAATTATCTTTGGTAAAGTACCCTTACATTGATCTCTACTTTCGGTCTTTTGGTCCTCTGGCCTTCTTGCCTTTGGCTCAAAGGCCTCCTCCCATGAACAAGATAATATCGATTATGGGAATGATCTCGTGTAGCCAGGAATATCCCGTTTGTATGAATCTCGCTTTTCTAGGCACAGAAAAATCTCTGAAAAATTTCTTTCAGCCCGTCAATAATT
Organism: Trigoniulus corallinus; assembly: GCA_013389805.1. Lineage (NCBI taxonomy): Eukaryota > Metazoa > Arthropoda > Diplopoda > Spirobolida > Trigoniulidae > Trigoniulus > Trigoniulus corallinus. The sequence continues at coordinate 3,073,317 of JAAFCE010005724.1, forward strand.
TTGCCCTAAAACACCAACGAACCCAATGGAAAGTGAAAAATAGAACATCATCATCATCTCACCCTTCTCCCGCCTGAGGCAGGGTCGGGTCTGTGGGTTCTAATCCTCCATTCCCGCCTATTTCCCACCAAGTCCCCCTCCACCCCACACACCTCCATGTCCCTTTGCACCACCTGCTCCCACGTCCGCTTCGGTCTTCCTCTACCTCTGATGCCCCCAACCACCTGCAGTCCCATAATGGACCTAATAAGCTCCTCCTCTCCCCTTCGCATCACATGTCCATACCACCTCAACCGGTTCCCTCTCATCTTCTCTGCAATGTCTCCCACCCCCAGGCTACCTCTAATGTACTCGTTTCTAATTCTGTCCAATCGCGTCACCCCACTCATGTAGGGCAGCATTTGCATCTCAGCCACTTGCATTTGCCGTTCATGGTTCTTCCTAACTGCCCAACACTCTGACCCATACAGCATAGCTGGCCTAACGACGGTTCTGTAGACCTTACCCTTCAACTTTATTGGGACCCGGCAGTCACACAGGACCCCACTTGCCTGCCTCCATTTCAGCCACCCTGCATTAATTCTATGGGTCACATCAGAATCTATTTCCCCATTGCTCTGGAAAACTGATCCTAAATACCTAAACTTTTGTACCACTGGAATCCTGTCTCCCCCACAGTGAAGCTCACCCCCTTGCCCCTGGTCACTAAAATTGAAAGCTAGGTACTCTGTCTTCTTCATGTTCACCTTGAGACCCCCACTTTCCACTGCTGTCTTAATGTCCTGTATGCCCTTTTGTGCATCCTCTTTGGACTCCTCTAGCCGTCCCACATCATCAGCAAATACCAGGCACTGAGGAGCCCATTCCCCTACTCCCGTCAGCAGCTCATCCATTACTAGAGTAAATAGATATGGGCTAAGTGCTGACCCTTGATGCACCCCAACCAGCACGTTGAAACCTGAAGTGTTTCCCCATGCTGTCCTCACCCTAGTGATGCAACCTTCATACATATCCTGCACTACCCTAATAAGGCCCTCATCAACCCCTTTCTTCCTTAAAACGCTCCACAGTACCTGTCTAGGGACACTATCATAGGCCTTCTCCAGGTCAACAAATACTGCATGGAGGTCCTTCTTTGCTACTCTATGCTTCTCTATCATCTGTCTTAGAATAAAGATTGGTTCCATGGTGGACCTACCAGGCATAAACCCAAATTGGTTTCCCCGGACCCTAGTTTGCTCTCTGAGGCGACACTCTATGACTCGCTCCCATAGCTTCATAGAGTGGCTCATTAGCTTAATGCCTCTATAGTTTCCACAGTCCTGGGCATCCCCCTTGCCCTTGAACAATGGAATTATCCAACTCTCTCGCCATGCAGATGGCATCCTATCACCTTTTGCTAACTTATTAAAAAGCTTCACAAGCCATGCAATGCCTGTGGTCCCCAAGGTGTGCCAAACATCGATGGGGATCTTATCTGGGCCTACTGCTTTGTGACCTTTCATTTTGCGAAGGGCCTGACGATTTCAGCCTCACTCACCCTGTCCACTGCCTGATGAATTATGCTTGGGTTGCTTGCTGTGGCTGTTACACTGGTGACAGTATTTAAGAGGCTGTGGTAGTATTCATCCCACCTTTTGATCACCTCTGTTGGTTGGAACACAAACCTACCATTGGTATCCTTAACTGTTATAGCCCTGGCAACGTCCTTACTCATTTTATCCCTGGTTTTAGCCAGTCTAAAAACTGCCTTCTCTCCTTCCCTTGTCCCCAATTTTTCATATAGTGCCTCATACTTCTGATACTTGGCCAGGGCAATGGTCCTTCTGGCATTTTTCTTTGCCTAAACATAGTCTATCTTTGAAACCTGGTCCCCTATTTCCCTCCACCTATGGAAAGCTACCTTCTTTAGTTTGATTGCAGCTTCCACCTCCTCATTCCACCACCATGTCTGCCTACCCTGATAAGCTCCTCCTACTCTACCCCTACCTAAGAGAGCCTCACCACATTTCCTAATTTTCCTAGCAACCCTGTCCCACTTGGCATTGGCTGACCCATCCCATTCCCAGTCAACCTGGCTGAGAACCTCCTGCTGGAATTCATCTGCCTTGGTGGGCAACTTCCACCACCTAATAACTGATTCTCCCTTCCAGGTATGTTGCATAACTGTCCCCTTCATTAGTACAGTGGTACCCCGCTTAACGAACGTAATTCGTTCCAGCGATACGTTCGTTATGAGGGGTGTTCGTTGTGTGGGAGACAATTTCCCATAGATCTCTATGTTATATTGTGTAATTCGTTCCAGGTTGCCACGAAAAATTGTGAAAATTGTTAAGAAGTTAAAAACAAAGTGCAGTGCTGATTGTTAATGAGCGAAAGCACTCTACGATCCATTTTTGGGGAGTTCATACTTCACAAAAACTAGGAATTGCCCTGCAATGAGAAGGCAGTCAATTACTTGCAGTGTGCAGTTGAACGGTGCTCGTCAGCAAATGCCATGCATTGAGGGGTCCATTCTCCTACTCCTGCCATTAGCTCGTCCATAACCAGAATAAAAAGGCATGGATTTGAGTGCTGAACCTTGGTGCACCCCAAACTTCACTGGGGAGCCCCCAGTATTTTCCCCAAGGTGTCCTTACCCTGTCTGTGGAATGGAACCATCATACGAGTACATATCCTAAATTATTCGAATAAACTGGTAAGCCTTCTCCAAGTCGATAATAATGGTATGGAGATCCTTCTTAGCGGCTCTATACTTTTCTATCATCAGCCTCAGAATGAAGATTCGTTCCATTGTGGACCTGCCTAGCATGAACCCAAACTGATTTCCACGGACACTAGTTCTTTCCTGGAGGCGACATTCTATTACATTACATTGGTATAACTCATTGGATTAATACCTCTATGGATACTACAATCTTGGACATCCTATATCAGTGGTGGCGAACCGGTTTTGAAGACGGGTCGCAATAACACAAAAGAAAACCAAGAATTTGTCGATGGGTGAGATGCAAGCACTATTCAATTTTATGAATAAAAATAAGTTATTAATAGTGAGTAAAGTTTATTAACCTTCAAGCGCTCGCATGGGCGGCAAATTGGCCGCCAAATTAAACAAAATTTTGTCCCACTGTAGCAGGACTGATTAAATGATTGGGACCACCTAGTATTCTCAAGTTGTATATTTGGTCATAACTTGCAATTAAAATTTTTTCTCCAACTCATGTCAATTTGAAGCAATTCGTTGTCAAAGTAGCTGGGGTTGTGGTGGGTTCAACAAACGGCCATTCTGCTGCCTCACAAGTGCACAGGAAAGTGGTTCCCCATAGCAGGATTTTTGGGGCTCCATGGCAGAATGCACTGCAGATCCACGGTCCAGCTATCAGGGTCCTACTATCCGTGTTTGGCCATCAGGGTCCCACTATCTGAGTTTGGCCATCAGGGTCCCACTATCCGAGTTTGACCATCAGGGTCCAACTAGCAGGGGCCCACTGTCAGAGTCCCAGTATCAGAATTCAAGTATCAGGGCCCAAGTATCAGGGTCTGACTATCATGGTCCCAGTATCATTTTCTCAGTATCAGAGGCAAGGTACAAAAGTCCCAGTATCAGGGTCCCAGGAGTAGGGTGCCACTATTAGCGTCCTATCCTTGTCCCACTATCATAGTCCTAGGGTCAGGGTCCAAGTATCAGGGTCCCATTGCCAGGGCCCGAGTATCAGGGTCCCAGTGTCTGGGTCCGAGTATCAGGGTCTGAGTATCAGGGTTAAGGTATCATGGTTCCAGTATCAGGGTACCAGAATCAGGGTCACACTAGGTCACATCTAGTTCAGTTTCTCGTTTAATTTCGTTTATATCTGTTTAATTAACTAGATTTCTCATGATGCTTTCTATAAACATCTAGTAAACTGCCAAATGCAAAGAAAAATGAGAGGCGGCCAGTTTGCCACCTTGCGAGCTTGAATGTCTTTCGAAGAAACGCGAGTGCTTGAAGGTTAAAGGTGGGAATAGAGAACATCATCCAACTTATATTACACCTTTAACATCATCTCATTAACACTCGGGCCACTTAAAATTGCACGGTGGGTTGCAGGTTCGCCACCACTGTCCTATGCAGTTCCTAGTTCACTTTGTATATTGAACAAACGTTCATTATGTGAAACAAGTTCGTTATGCAATACTCCCACGCTTTTTTGACGGTGTTCGTTATAGGGGACATTCATTATATGAGGCGTTCATTAAGCAGGGTACCACTGTAATTCTATCATGAGCAGCTTATGGCCACTCTCCTTCTGGAAATCCTCACTGGGTAGTGCCCAGCAGTCTTGGATCTCTGCCCTGTGCTGCATCCTAACCATGAAAAAGTCTATCTGGGAGCTCCCCTGTGGTGACTGAAAAGTGATTAGGTGCTTTTCCCTCTTTTTGAACCAAGTATT
>JAAFCE010005724.1:3077759-3097280 GCA_013389805.1 Trigoniulus corallinus
GCACTTATGAGGTGGAGCCCTATACCCTGCCAAACTACAGAAACTAACATTAACCTACTACTAATTCTCCTAACTGAAGTGACCCCCTGCTGTAGTTCACTACTTAATACAATACCCACTCCATAATGTCCCTCTTCACTACCTTTCCAACGCGTTTCCTGGAGGAATGCAACACTGACCTTCCTATGCTTCAAAATTGTTACTAGCTCTCCAGTCTTCCCTGAGAGGGTCCCCAGATTCCACGTCCCTAGTCTAAGTCTACCCCCTTATTTGGTGTGACAGCTCTGACTGGGGGCACCCCAGCCAGACGTCCAGAACCCACAGTGATAGTAGCAGGGCAACCTGTGAGGGGGTGCCATCCAACCCCACAGGAGACACTCATTAGTGGACTAATCATTGCCAAGTGAGTGGAGGTCTCACACTCACCTGGCAGTCCCTTCACAACTTAAAACTTATCACTAAACCAATAACTACTATACTACAAAACCCATAAACCACAAACCAATAACCAATAAATTACTAATAAAATAAAAATAATAAATAAAATATGTAAATATGTAAATTAAAAATTAAACATTTAAATAAATACAGTATATAATGAAATAAAGGATTAAAATATTTGCTGCAGATAAATTTGGGCTCCTAGCTCCAATGCAGCCCAGTGTCTATCTATGCAGACGACACATGTGCTGCAGTGAAGCACGATGGGAGCAGCAGAAATGGCGTGAGGTTAGGCCTAGTATGCCGACCTCACGCCAAGCCTCTCACACCACTAAAAGGGCCCAAAAAAAACCGCAGTCCTACCGTCCTCTGGAATAAGAAGGTGTTCGCCTTGAAAAAGGCGGTTTTGGTTCTTCTGTTTGTTTTGTTTTTTTCGGACAAAATCCAAAAATCGATGCACCAAGATAGATCGCTATGCAATGAGCCAAGCGCCACCTAGCGGTCTCTGAAAGTGAAAAATAGAACAACCGGGTAAAAGTAAAGCCTATGCAAAAACTTTTGTTGATATTATTAATCCAGGAGTAAGTGTAGCTAATGTTTTCTTTGATAGATCACCTCCCTCTGCCTGCATCAATGCATGAGCTCTTGCATATTACCTGCAGATAACATCCTACACACCACAGGGGGCCATGGCTTCACATCCTACCAGTCAGGGGAGCAACTGCATTGGGGTAGACACACAATTTCTCATCTAATCCCTGAAGTTATGTGACACAAGCCCAGCTAGTATATATTAGTATGAGTGACCGCTTGGGAACACTGGGTACTGCTGATACCAAAAAATTAAAGAACAGTGTTGTGTTTGTGCACTCGGCATTTGACTTATGCAGTGGACATGGCTCTAATGGGAACAGTCTCATCCATGGGTGGGTCATGAACAGGCAAGGTAGGTTTGAATCAAAACCTGTGTGTTCTTCTCACTGCAGCCTCTGAGTGAAAAGAATACACACCGATGAGAAGTGTCCTTGAGGTCCCGGGGAATTTCCAGCAGCTGAGTAAATGTCAAAAAGAGGAAACGTGGTAAAATGCCATGTTTTGATCACACAGGAGAAACTGTTCCATGGAGGGATTCAGAGGATAATCCTCAGAATACTATTAAAAGCTGTTCACAGGGGTTGAAGTTGAGCCTTTGTAAGTCCTGCCAACAAAGGTGATGCAAACCATAGCATTGGAAGGATTTTAGGTCGAAAAAATCAGGGTCAGTTTCTGGGTAGGTAAGAGAGGCTTCAAACATTTAAAGAGATATGAAAAGGAGTTAAGTTTTGTAGCTATCAGGTCTCTATACTGTAGGAATTGCAGGGTAGAATCAACTGTAACCTTGAGGAGCTTCAGCGATCGGGAAATGTTAGGACATCTGGCATCTAGTGCAGACGGGGCTTTAATGACCTTATAGTTGAAAAGCCCTAAAACGCCAACCAACCAAACCTCTCCTCTGCAAGGCGGATTATTTCTCAAACTGCCATTTCCATTCATTTTTAATATGCTCGCTGCTTTATTCTTCAAATTGCGTGTGCTTTTCGTTGTTTTGATTATGCTGCACAATGTGTATATTTCATTTTATGTTGTTTTTCTTTTCAGAACATTTAACGCAAATAATCTGACGTCTTTAGGCAACGATTTGTTTGAAAATATGCACAAATTGAGGGTATTGTAAGTGTCATATATTTATTTACTCTATCCTGAAAAGTTATTGATATAGCGAAAGCATTCAGATGTTGTTATACATTGTACATTTATGCCGGTATCTTCAGCCAATTCAGTTCTCCATGGGCTCTGCACTGTTTCTGAAACCGTGTAGAATACTATAAAACGTTAAAACAACTTTTGTGGTTTGCTCAAAATTTTCTAAACCCGGCGGACTTTATCATCTGCTTAAATGTTTACAAATGCTCAGAAATTCAATTCGATTTTTCGTGGAAGAAGCCTGCACGTACAAGATCATAATCATCATCATCCCACCCCTATCCCGTTTGTAGCAGGGTCAGTTCTGTGGGTTCTAATGCTCCACTCCCGTTTATCCCCCTGCACGTCACCATGTCGCTTCGTAATTGTGCTACTTGCTCCAACGTGCATTTGGGTCTCCCCCTACTCCTAATGATTCCAAGCACCTGCAATCCCATAGTGCATCTTATAAGTTCATCCTCCCCTTTCCATCTTGACCATAAAATAAGAGCATTTTGACAATTGACCTTGTCAGTTGTAGTTTTACCATGAACTCATGTTTAGTCTGGCCAAAAAAGAACTGACCAAAGGGGATTGCTACAATGCTTTGGTTAGACGTTTTGGAACTCATGACAAGGAATTCACAGAAATGAATTCACTAAGAAATGAATTCACTTCGCTAAAAAACGAATTCACTACAATAAAAACCCAAATTTTCTTTATTTCTAAATTTCTCTAATTCTAATAGATTTCTAAAATTCTCTATTTTTTGAACTAATTTAATCTAATTACTGATATCTTTCATTATCTGCTAAAACTGGTTGGAGCATGCTGCCATTTTCCATTTTTCCCTGATCAAACACATGGACTACACTTTTTGCAATTGACCAGGTCAATTTTGGTCACATTGTTTCTGAAACAATTCTTTTTGGTGAGGCAGAAACCAATTTGGTCAGTTGCATTGGTCAAGTTTTGTCAGACCAAAGGGTGGCTAACATAAGGCACGTTTTGGCGATTGACCTAGTCAGTTGTGGTTTGACCATGATCTGATGTTTGGTCTGACCAAAAGAAGTTACCAAAAGGGAACGCTAAAACGCTTTGGTTTCAAATGTTGGGATCCATGACAATGTAATGCAACATAACTCCCCACTTAAAACTTAAAAATGAAAGCCCTGAACTTAATAATGAATTCCCTGAACTTAAAAACAAATTAAAATAAAAAACGAATATACTACAATGAATAAGGAATCAACTGAATTGATTCACTAAACAAAAAAACGAATTCCCTAACATTAAAGAAACCAATCCACTAAACTATAAACACTAAATACACTAAAATAATGAAAAAAAAAAAAGAATTCACCAAACTAAAACAATGAATACTTAAAATCGGTGAGAATTTAAGTCCACTAAAAGTGGTTGGAGAACTCTGCCATTTCCCATCTTGCTCAGACCAAACCAGCTGACTGCACTTTTATTTTGGTTATGTTAGTCACCCTTTGGTGTGAACAAAGTTGACCTAAGCAATGGACCAAATCGGTTTGTGCACTGCCAAAATACATTAGGCGCGTTTTGGCGATTGACCTGGTCAATAGTGGTTTGACCACAATCTCATGTTTGGTCTGACCAAAAGAAATGACCAAAGGGGATCGCCAAAACGCTTTGGTCAGACATTTTGAGACCCGTGACAATGAAATCATAAAACTGAAGAAAATGAGTTCCCTTAACTTAAAACCAAATCCACTATGATAAAAAACAATGCCCTAAAATAAAAAAAATGAATTCACTAAACTAAAAATTATGAATTCATTAAAATGAAAACAAAACCCACTAAACTAAACTAATTTATGAACTAAAAACCAAATTCACTAAATTTAAAAAAAAATAAATTTTATAAATTAAAAGAAAATGAATTTCCTAAACTAAAAAAATACTAAATTAATACAAAATCAGATTTGTATAATTTTAACTAATTATCGGTACCTTCCATCATCTGGTAAAACTGGTTGGAGCATCTGTCATTTTTATTTTTCTTTGACCAAACGCACAGATCACGCTTTTATTTTGGTCATGTTGGTCATTCTTTGGTCTGACCAAAGTTGACCAAAGCAATGGACCAAACCAATGTGTGCACCACCAAAACGCATTTGTTTCTGAAATAATGTGACCAAAAGTGACTTGGTCAATCGCCAAAACGCACCTATTGTTTCTAAAACAATGTGACCAAAGTCGATTTGGTCAATTGCCAAAATACACCTATAACCGAAATAAAAGCGTGGTCTGTGTCTGGTCAAGGAAAAATGAAAAATAGCAGCATTTTCCAACTGGTTTTAGCAGATGATGGCAGGTACCAGTGATTAGTTTGAATTAATACAAAAACAGATGTATATAATTTAGTGACTTTTTTAGTTTGGGGAATTCATTTTTTATATTTAGTGAATTGGTTTTTTAGTTTTCTGGATTCTTTTTTAGGGAATTGTTTTTTTTATTGTAGTGGATTCTTTTTTAAGTTAAGTGAATTCATTTTCTTAAGTTCCATGAATTCCTTGTTGCAAATCCCAAAACGTCTGCCCAAAGCATTTTAGTGATCCGCTTTGGTCAGACCAAACATGAGATCATAGTCAAACCACAATTGACCAGGTCAATTGCCAAAGCACGCCTTTGGTTATGCTGGTCACCCCTTTGGTCTGACCAAAGTTGACCACAGCAACTGACCAAACTGGTAGGGCACCACCAAAACGCTTGGTTTTGAAGACAATGTGACCAAAATTAGCCTGATCAATCACAAAAATGTGCTTTTAGTCGACATATTTCGTTTCATCTTTCCTGTAATGTTTCCCACCTCCAGGCTACCTCTAATGTAATCGTTTCTAATTCTCTTGGGAGGGGCTTATTGCTTTACATGCCAGTTCTCATCTGATCACTGAAGGTAAGCAGCACTACTTCTAGCATGGTTGCTGCTTGGGAAAACTGTAAACCACAAATACATGAAAATCGTCACATAAGTCACCTTGTAGTTGAAGGGCATCATAGGGCAGAGGTTTGTGATTGCTGGGCTCTCCCCTAATGAAAATTTTCAAAAAGACTGTGGCCATAGATTACTTATGTTGCAATTCCCAGTGAACGTGATAGACAAGGCACATTCACAGAAAGTAGAGCAGGTTATTATATATGTGATGGATATTGTCCAATAAAGCAGGAATTTCCGCAGGAAGTACACAGGCAGGTAAACTGGGATTGTGAAGGGACAGGTGATGCCATGTGGAACAGGGTCGGTGGCCAGAAAGACAGGGAAATGTGGGGAGGCCACTTTAGGCCAGGCTGGAGTAGGAAGTACATTCATGGGCAGACAGACATGGTGGTGCAATGATGTGGTGGAAACAGCCATCAAACAAAAGAAGGCTGCATTCCACAGGTGAATTAAGATAGGGAACCTAAATGCACTTTATGCAGGCAAAGACAACAGGATGATTATTACCTTGACCAAACACTAGAAGTATGAGGCCCTTGTTGATGAGGTACAGACAAAGAAAGGGGAGAGAGAAGATTCTACTGCCAGACAAAAGACAGCAGCCAAATTACAGCAGCTGACAAAACGCAGCAGGGAAAAGACCTTGTTTGACAAAAGACCACTGTATATTTTGTGTGGGGTGCCTGTGGGTCTTTTCTTGGCTACCGTTATTTGACTGCGTCATTTGACATTGTTTTGCCATGAATCCCAGCAAAGGCAGGGTGCTGTTCCGTTCCATTATAGCAGCAATGGAAATAGGAGGCTTAAGGATAACGCCTCCCTGGTGACAAAGATACAAGAGGGAAAGTACTTAGCATCAGTGTTCCAGAGCAATGGAAAGATAGATTCGGATGTGATGTATAGAATCCAGGGGGGGGGGGGCAATGCAGTAATTGCTCCCCCCTCAGTACCTCAATGGGGCGCAACGGATGAGTCACTTTTGCATTGCTATTCCCATTTCTATACTGCCAGTCCAACAGTTGCTGTCCAATCAGTAGTTGGCTAAACCACTGACCATTGGACATTGTTTAGGGGCAGTAGAGGACATATTGTAATTGCTAGCTAGATTTATACTGAGGGATTCCTAATATTTAAAATGTTTGGGGCGCACTTTCATTGAAGTGCTCCCCCCCCCGATCCGCCACTGGATCCGCCCGAGATAGAATCAATGGGGATGGTTGAATTGGAGACAGGCAAATGGAGTCCTGTGTGATATTAGGGTCCCACTAAACTTCAAATGGGAGTTTTACAGGGTAGAGGTTAGGACAGCTATGCTGTATGGATCAGGATATTTGGTAGTGAGGAAGAGCCACATAAAAGGACGTGCGAAAGGATTGTGATAAATGATTGTGGTAAATGAGTGGGGTGTGGATGTTGTTTGTGTGTTGGTGCTTTAGGGCCGATCAACTACAAGGCCATTAGAGCCCTGTCCACAGCATAGTTCTTACGCAGAGACTGCACAGACACTATACTAATGCGACGATTATTGGGTATTAGCAGTACCCAGCTTTCCCGATCGATCACCCTTGTCAGTACTAACTGGGCTTGCGTTGCTTAGCAGTGATCAGATGAGAACTGGTGTGTCCAAAGCAACTCGCCGCTCCCAAATAATTTCTTTATGGTTAGAGGGTGCAAGTATGATGCACTCTATGAACAGTTAGGGACAAAGGAAGGGGAGAGAGAGAGAAGTCTTCAAACTGGCCAGGACTAGCAGGCCTGAGGACTAGAGATAGGGTAGCTAAAGATATACAAGTGCGGCCAAGTTGTGTTGGACACACCAGTTCCCGTTAGATCACTGAAGTTAAGCAACACACACCCACGTCAATACCAACTTGGGTGGTTGTTAAAGAACGTTGGGTGCTGCAAATTAACCCTCTTCCTCGTCCTTTCACCTACTTTCGCCTCCTAAGGGGTTGACCTGTTATGGCTGCCTGGCTTAAGCCCCAACCCACAAACTAATCCAATCCCATAATAACAGCGAAGGATAGCAAAGGTTGGGCCCTGCTCTCCCCACCGGAGGTAAAGAGGAGGTGGAGGCAGTACTTTCCAAACCTCTTGAATGCTGCTGGGGGAGGTAAGGACCCCACAATGAAGCCAATCTTCATTTTGAGGCAGATGATAGAGAAGTAGAGAGCAGACACTACACTAATGCGACGATTTTTGGGTATTAGCAGTACCCAGTTTTCCCTAGCGGCCACCCATGTCGGCACTAACTGGGGTTGAGCTGCTTAACTTTAGTGATCAGACGAGAAATGGTGTGTCCAACGCAATTCGCCGCTAGTGGGGTGTGGAGAGCTGGTAGAATTAAGAATGAGTAAAGTAGACATATCTTGTGGGTGGGGACATCTTGGGAATAATGAGGAAGAGTAGATGGAAGTGTTACGGGCATCTAATGAGAAGAAGTGAGAAGGAGCTTGTTGGGTCCATTATGGGAATGCAATTGGTTTGAAGCACCCGGGGTAGAGAAAGACCAAAGCGGACTTGGGAGCAAGCACGCGCGGATCCAGGATGGGGTTTTTGGTGTTGCAACCCCCCCCCACACACACACACATATAAACGTATTCGCATTATGTATGTGAGCTTTAGCTTAACCCCCCCCCCCCATCTCCCCCGGCGAAAATTCTGGATCCGCCACTGGGAGCGAGGTTATATGTAATGGTATGGTAGTGTGTGGGGTGGATGGGGACCTGGTGGAAATAAGCGGGAATGGAGAACCAGAACCCCCAGTTTCGACCCTGCCACAGGCGGGATAAGGGAATTTGACGCCCCTGGTCTATCTTCCATGACAAATTGATTACTATTTTAAGCAGACGCTCAATGCTGACATAGGTATGCATCTAATCCTATCATACGTGGGCACCTAATCCTGTCCTAGGTTGGTACTTCATCCTGTCATAGTTGAAAATGCATAAATTTCAAAAAGAATAGTTCATTAAATATTCCTAACCCAATATTAATCAATTAATTTGGCGTGATTATGAAATCGATCATTTCTATAATGTGTAAAACTTAAATCACGCTTTATCTTTTTCAGGAGAATTGCAGACAATAAATTAGAATGTGGCTGTCAATTAAAATGGCTATCTCAGTGGTTAAAACAGAATCCGCGACTGGCAATGTTTGCGAAATGTGCGTCTCCACCCAGTGTCCGGGGTAAATCAGTTTCAGAACTTGAAGACAGTGATTTCAAGTGCAACGGTAAGTTTCTTAGGTAATTATTTAATATGTCTCATGTCGGTTTAGTCTACAATTCTACTAAAACGATCGGTGTGCCTGTCATCGTGAGAGCACCGCTGCAGGATCATTCCTGGTCGAATACAGTAAAACCCCACTATAGCGAATTTGTAGGGGAATGCAATCACATTCGTTATGGCCAGGAATTCATTACAACCAGGAAAGCTGTTTTTAACCCAAGATAGCTAACCAGTAGTCTGTGAGACTACCCAAAATATCAAGAAATTGTGGTTTTGGCAGTTCTGCAAAACATTAGGTTTCTAATCTTTGTGCACCTTCATATTTACTCCAATGAAACATTTCTGCATGTTTTTCTTACTATGTTAATGTGGGGTAGGACGGCACCCCCACAGGTAGCCCTGTCACTGTTGCTGCAGGTTCTGGGCATCTGGCTGGGGAGCCCCCAGCCAGAGCCATCCCACTAATTAAGGGGGCTAGGCTATGGTTAGGGATGTGGAATGTGGGGACCCTTAAAGGAAAAACAGGGGAATTAGTAAAAACCCTGAAACATAGAAGGGTTAGTGTTGCCTTCCTCCAAGAAACGCAAATTACTCTGCACAGGTAGTGAGGAGGAGCATAATGGAGTGGGTATTGTATTGAGTAGGGAATTGCAGCAGGGGATCACAGCTGTTCATGGAATCAATAGCAGGATCATTTCAGTTACTGTAGTATGGCAGGGTATTGGGCTCCACCTCAGCAGTGTGTATGCTTCCCAAGCAGGATGTGATGAGGCCACCAAACGGCATTTTTGGGGGATTTTGATGAGGTGGTACAGTCAGTAAATAACAGAATTAGATGGGGAAATGGATCTGATCGTCTGATTATTGGATGGGACTTTAATGGCCATATTGGAAAAGAGGGACAAGGATATGGGGCCGCCCATGGTTGATGGGGGTATGGCCAACTCACAGCACAGGGACAAAAAGTCCTTGATGCAGCACAAGCACATGACCTTGCATTGGCCAATAGATGGTTTCAGAAGAGGGAAAAGCACCTCATCACCTTTCAGTCACCTGTGGAGAGGTCACAGATTGATTTCTTTATGGTTAAGATACAGCATAGGCCAGAGATTTGTGATTGCTGGGCACTCCCCATTGAGGATTTCCAGAAGGAAAGTGGGCATAAGTTACTCATAATGGAGGTAATTCTGAGGGGTGCCGCTAGGACCCACCCATGGAAAGGTGAACCAGTCATTAGGTGGTGGAAGTTGCCACCAAATGCACATGAATTCCAGCAGGAGATTATTAGCCAGGTCAACTGGGATTGGGAAGGGTCAGCTGATGCCATGTGTGACAGGGTGGCCAGGATGATTACACAATGTGGAAAGGCTATGTTTGGCACAGCTAGAATAGGAGGCTCATACCCAGGGAGACAGACTTGGTGGTGGAATGAGGAGGTAGAAGCAGCCATTCGTCCGAAGAAGGCAGCATTTCATAGAAGCAGGAGATGGGGGACCAGGGTTCAAAGACGGAGTATATACAGGCAAAGAAGCATGCAAGGAGGACCATTGCCCAGGCCAAACACCAAAAGTATGAGGCTTTATATGAAAGCTTAGGGACTAAAGAAGGTAAGCGGGAAGTTTTTCAACTAGCCAAGACCCAAGATAGAAGTAGTAAGGATGTCACCAGGGCCATAACGATCAAGGATAAGGATGGTGGGGGTCTTATTCCAGCCAGAGGCGGTAAGGAAGAGGTGGGAGGAATATTACAACAATATCTTAAACACAGGTACCAGTGAAATGGTCATGAACAACATCCCTGCCACCACCATAGCTGTGGACTTGGTGAGTGGGGAAGAAATAGTCAGGCCCTGTGCAAGATGAAAGGACACAAAGCCGTAGGTCCTGATAAGATTCCTATTGATGTTTGGCATAGCTTAGGAACCACAGGAATTACATGGCTGAGGAAGCTTTTCAATAAAATTGCCAGTGGTGACTGAATGCCATCTGCATGGTGGAAGAGTTGGATTGTCCCACTGTTCAAGGGCAAAGGTGATGCCCAGGACTGTGGGAACTATAGAGGCTTAATTAATGAGCCATTCTATGAAGCTGTGGGAGAGGGTCATAGAATGTCACCTCAGAAATTGCACTAGTGTATGAGGAAACCAGTTTTGATTTATGCTTGGTAGGTTAACAATGGAACCCATCTTTATTCTACGACAAATGGTTGAGAAGCATAGAGCAGTAAAGAAGGACCTGCATGCAATCTTTGTGGACCTTGAGAAGGCCTATGATAGTGTCCCACAACAGGTAGCATGGAATGTTTTAAGAAGAAAGGGAGTGGATGAAGGGCATATCAGAATAATACAGGATATGTATGATGGTTCCACCACTAGGGTGAGAACGGCATGGGGGAATACTGGTGGCATCAAGGTAAAGTTAGGGCTTCATCAAGGATCAGCTCTCAGCCCATATCTATTTGCTTTGGCAATGGATAAGCTCCTGACAGGAATAGGGGAATGGGCCCCCCAGTGCTTGGTATTTGCTGACGATGTAGGAAGGTTAGAAGAGTCCCAAGAGGAGGTTCAACAGGGCTTACAGGACATTACAGCAGCAATGGCAAAGGGTGGCCTGAAGGTGAACATGAAGAAAACAGAGTACTTAGCTTTCAATTGGAGCGGCCAGGACCAAGGGGGCGTAGTTCGTTGGGAAATGACGTGCTACCAGCAGGGAGTGAGGTTAGGTATCACGGATCAGTGATTCAGAGCAATGGGGAAATCGACTCTGACGTTACCCACAGAATCAATGCCAGATGGCTAAAGTGGAGACAGGCAAGCGGGATGCTGTGTAACCGCAGGGTCCTAATAAAGTTGAAAGGTAAGGTTTCCAAAACTGTAGTTAGGCCCGCCATGCTGTATGGATCAGAGTGCTGGGCAGTGAGGAAGAACCACGAGAGGAGAATGCAAGTGGCCGAGATGAGAATGCTGTGTTACATGAGTGGGGTGTCGCGTGCTGACAGAGTCCGCAACTAGTATGTTAGAGGCAGCTTGGGGGTGGGGGACATTGCAGAGAAGATGAGAGAATATAGGTTGAGGTGGTATGGGCATGTGATGCAAAGGGGGAGGAGCTCATGCGGTATATTATGAGGCAACAGGTGGTGGGTGGCACCAGGAGTAGGGGGAGACCCAAGCGGACGTGGGAGCAGGTGGTACAGGGGGACATGATGTCGTGCGGGGTGGATGAGGGCCTGGTTGGTGGATAGACGGGAGTGGAGGATTAGAACCCGCAGACCCTACCCCGCCATAGGCGGGACAAGGGTGTGATGATGATGATTTCTTACTATGTTAATGCCCGTTTATTTAGTTTTCTTGCAGTTGGTATTCTCCCAGACTACTGGTTAGCTGTAGTGACTGCCCTGAAGTATTGAAGGGCAGTCAATTCTTGAGGAGTGCAGGTTATTAGGTGTTGGAAAGAGAGGAATTCATGCAGGAAGTAGATAGGCAAGTAGACTGGGATTTGGAAGAGACAGGTAATGCAGTGTGGGACAGGTTCGCCAGAAAAATTAGAAAATGTGGGGAAGCCATTTTAGGTGAGGCTAGAGAAGAAGGTACACTCCAGGGCAAGCAAACATAGTGGTGGAATAATGCAATAGAGGCAGCCACGAAACAATAAAAGGCTGCATTCCATAGGTGGATGGCGATAGGGGACCATGATTCTAAAATATGCTACAGGCAGATCAAGGCCACAGATAGGAGGATCATTGCTTTGGTCATACACTAGAAGTATGAGGTCCTCTATGATAGAGACGAAGGATGGGATGAAGGAAGAATGTAGACTGGCCAAGACGAGGAATAGGGCGATTAAAGATTTACCCTGAGCCATAACAGTGAAGGATAGAATAGAGTCCTGTTTCATCCTTCTGAGGTAAAGGAGTGAGAAGAGTATATCTCCAGTCTATCTAATTCCTGCAGAGGGAGAGGATATGGTAATGGTGGGATGAATGGGGGATCATATTGGAGATAGGCAGGTGTGTAGGGCTAGAACCTGCATACCCGACCCTGCCACAAGTGGGATGAGAGTATCGTGGCGATGATGAGAAAATGAACGTTTCTAATATCATCAGCCATTTGTTCATTCTGCCCTAGTAAAATAAAAAGTATGACAATGTATTCCTGTCAGTGGTGTTCATTTCAATACGTGGTGACCGTTGAGTAGAAGTTTGTGTTAAATCCATAAATTAAAATTATTTATAAGGTCCATCATTCTTTATATCCAACCAAATTACGCAAACTTTTATTACTTTTCATCGTTATTACCAGGAAATTCGTTATATCCAATCTCTTTACAATACAAACTCCTATCCTTTTGCAGGGCCGTAACGAGGGCGTGGCGAAGAAGGCGCCCGCCACGGGCGCAAAGTTTTAAATCTTTTGTCATTATTGGGTTACGAGGAGGCGCAAGTTGGACACTTGCCACAGGCGCTTCATACCCCCGTTACGGCCCTGTCCTTTTGCTAGGACCTTGGAATCCATTCGTGACATCCAGGAATGCGTTACACCCGACACTGCGTTACATTTTGGGAATTCCGGTTACATTTCCGGAATGCGTTACATTTTGGGGAGACAAGCCTTCCTGTGCACTTTCAATCAAATATGCCCTATGGAATTAGGAACAGACCCCATGTGGTACATACAATGTCACTACTACACGGTAAATAATCCTTTATACATGGGGTAAAATGCAGTGGAACCTCCAAAGTTGACCACCTCTATAAGTTGACCACCATTCTCATGTTGACCACACTTTTATGGTTTGTTGGTCCGCCAATGGGAAGCATAGGAGAGTTCACTTTATATGTTGACCAACTCCATAAGTTGTGCCCTGACCACCATATTTGGGACTGTTAATTATACATTATTTTGACCTCCACAAGTTGACCAGCAGAATGTCATGAAAATTACATGCGCATTTGCCTTTACTGCGCCTTTTCGTTTTGCTATTTTGGAGTCTCCAAGTGTATGCGCGTGCCTACTGACAATTTAGAGGAAGGAAACGAAATTGAAACAGGTTCAAAAGACTAACTGGCGACGACGTTCGCCATTCACGCCAAGAAAATAGTGGTGACGTGCAAAATCTAAAGTACTTAGGGCCAACGCCACAAAGCAGTGGGGAGATAGACTCGGATGTGACCCATAGCATCAATGGCGGATGGTTGTAGTGGAGACAGGCAAGTGGAGTCATGTGTGATAAGAGATTACCAATCCAGTTTAAAGGGACGTTTTAACATGTTTAGGCCCACTACGCTATATGGCAAGGGCAGGGGCTGACCGAAGCGGACGTGGGAGCAGAGCAGGTTGTCTGTAAGGATATGGTGGTGTGTGAGGTGGAGCTGGATCTGATGGATGATAGATGGAAGTGGGGGCTAAAACTCGCAGACCAGAGCCCGCCATAGGCGGAATAAGGGCATGAGATGATGATGACACTATGTGTTGACCGCCTCTATATGTTGACCTATTTCTTACCGCCCTTGAGTGATCAACTTAAGAATGTTCCACTATATATACGTATTTCTGCAAAATATCCCGGTGTAGATGCCCACCTCTGGCGTCGGTGGAAAAATAGAACCCCAATGACGGAATTCGGTCGACAGTAATGACCAAGAGGTTGTGCCATGAGGCTGGCAGCCCGGTATGTATCGGTGTGTCTTAGATGCTCTGATAAGAGGTTCAGGTTCGAGCCTGGCCTAATGCAGAGTGTCTTAACACCATTATGAGCCGCTGAGCAACCCAGTATGCTGTGGTCCTTACAAAGGGGTCCTTTATGCATCAAGTAATTTTACTTTGTAGCTGTATTTATTTATGGCAAGTCACTTGACATATCTATACTGATTTGTATGGGACCCCAATGTTCGTGGGACCCCCGGGCATGTCCCTAGCGGTGTCATGAGTTAACCCTGCACTGAGACTCGGGTGAGAGTCTGATGGATAAGAAGAAAATCAGTTTTCTGATATGAATGGTGTGGACGATGTCACCAGGATTAGACACTTCCAGACCCTCTTTCTACTCCATGCAGGGTTGGATACCCATTTGGCCTTTGGGCCAGGAACACGCGGAGCGTGTGCTGTGGTTACCTTCTCGTCTGTTAGAGGCCGTTGGGGCGTTAGATCAGTAGCCGAGGAGCGGCTGTTTAGCGTTGGACACGCCAGTTCCCGTCTGATCGTTAAAGTTAAGCACCGCAACCCCAGTTAGTACTAGCGTAGATGACCGCTTTAGAGCACTGTGTTCTGCTACTACCCAAAAATCGTAGTAGCAGCTTATTGTCTATGCAGACTCTGCATTAGAACTACGCAGTGGACGCGGCTGTAATGACCTTTGTAAATAAAGGACCCTAAAACACCAAGTAAAAAACAAACAAAAGTCAGTAGCCGACTGCAGAGAAGTCGAGCAGTTCGCCACTGTTCTTCTCTTACCAACGTCTTTGCAGGCAACTACCTAATGGTTTTCTATCTGTTGAAGTTCGTTTTTTCTGCTAAATGTGTGCTTGCGTTGCACGTTTCTGCCTTCAGGGTAGGGTTACTAAAATTGCACCATTCGTGCTGAAAGTGCGGAATTTATCTGCACTAGATGATGCGACAAGCATTTATCGGTCGTTGTGTGGTGCATCTTTTGAAAATGATAATGTGAAGATAACAATATTTTTACTTTCTTTTCAGATGTTGAAGAATCTCAAATGCAAAGTGGCTGCAATTTAGAACCTATGTGCCCCTTCCCTTGCACCTGTTCTGATGGCATTGTTGACTGTAGAGATAAAGGGCTTACGAAAATCCCAGAAAACATTCCCGAAGGCACAGCAGAATTGTAAGTTATACTTATCTTTCATCTGAAATTATAGACTTCGGTAGTTTATTTCGTTGTTGTAATAATGCACGGTATTAATGTGATGGCGGCGGGCTGTTCTTAATAACCAGCACAAGGATGAGGAGGGAGTTCCTTCTCTACATTGCCCCTAAGAAAACTGTATGCAGTTTCCGAAATAAGTGTACTTTCCACTGACTTTCCAATTACTGAAATTCCAATCAGTATCGCCATTGGGCTGCGAATTGAGAAAATGCCACGGAAAAAGAATGCAAGTATGAAATGCGAATGCTGTGGTTTAGTTTGTTGGTGTTTTAGGGCCCTTCAACTACAAGGTCATTAGAGCCCCGTCCGCTGCGTAGTTCTAATGCGGAGATTGCACAGCCACTACGCTAATGCGACGGTTTCAGTACCATATAAGCACCTAACTGGGGTTGCGTTGCTTAACTTCAGTGATCAGAGGAGAACTAAGCAGCCGCTCTCCGAATGCTGTGGTATATGAGGTGGGTGTCCAGAGAAGATAGAATTTGGAATGAATACTGTATGTGAGGTGTAGCTTGGGGTGGGGGACATCACGGAAAAGATTAGAAAGAATAGACTGAGACACTGGCGTAGCCAGGATTTTCTGAAGGGGGGACATGACTGCCAAAAGGGGGGATAGGCGATATGACTGTCGATAGGGGGTATAGCGCTTCGCTATATTCATTTCAAAATGTTTTAAAATTTTTCAGCCGAGGCCCCCATTCCTTAGCTACGCCAGTGGACAGACATAGTATGGGCATGTGATGAGAATAGGGGGAGGGGAGCACGTTTGATCCATTACAGAATTACAAGTTATTGGAAGAAGATGGGCCTCGTAGTCCAAAGCGGGCGTATGAGCAAATTTTAAAAATGGAACTGGTAGGGAACTGCCTAGTGGGATTGGAGGGTTTTGATCGCACTTGTGCTGCGAGCATTCGAAGTTCCATTTCACTTACTGTAATAGTGGCATCACAATCGCTGCAATGCACTTCATATGGGATTTCTTCGACCGAGTAATTATGCAATGGATGTTGACAATATTTATCTTTAAAATGCGATGACTTTGTATTAATGAGTATTTGGCTTTCAAAACTGAAATAATGTCTTTGTAATTGAATGGTATTAATTGCTTACTTACTAAGAGGATCCATAATACTTACTGCAGTAATAACTAACCAGATTTCACTGCATTACTCGGCATGTTGACGCTTTGCAATTTCAGCTACTGTATTACAAATTTATAAATAAACAATTTAAAAAATGTCCCATAAACGTCTTTGTACGTATTCAGCGGCTTAAGGGCATTTCCGGCAAATGTAAATAGACAGAAATTGAGTTGAACTTAACAAATACAATGGATATAAACATCACGTTTGGGAACAGTTTCCAACAAGTGCGGCCATTTTAAGTGACATGAGGGCAATTCATAAATTATGGAGTCTTCTTTTCCTGCCGGCTTGATCATTTTTTAATTTTTGAGTCGAAATTGTTTTAGAATTTTGGGGCAGTGGTGGCCCCATTGACAAAAAGTGATCCATTTTTTAACCTCATTCCGGGTTCGGCCTTGGTAGCGGCCAGTACGCTGAATACCGGCAGTTTAACTTCTTTAGAATATAATTTGTAATAAGATACTGACAGAACTTCAAATTTCTTTTGATAAGCGGGCGTTACAAGCTCAGTCTGGCATCAGTTCAGTCCATGATCTTGATCAAGAATAGACTGATGCCAAACTGATCGATTGATGGATGACATTACACCATCAGTCTCCTCAAAAACCCTGATTGCGCAAAAGAAACGATGGATTGCAAGTAAGGAAAAAGCTTGTATTGCAATTATAATAGGTTTAGCAACAAGTGGTAAAAGGCAACGTTGGACCAGGGGCGGATCCATATGGGGAGCAATGCAGCAATTACTCCACCCTCAATGCCCCAACTAGGGTGAAGCCATTTTTAACAAAGCAAGATACATGCATGAAGAAGATACCTTGCTAGTGAGATTTTTCATGCTAGATCCATAAGACTAGATCTCCACCAGCACCCAGGCAACACCTTTGCCCTTTTCACCCATTCCGGCCGCTTCACCCCAACACCCACCGCTCCTGAACCTTTTCCAATGTGGTGGTTCCACAACCCTCCCTTGCAGTGATCCAGCTCTGAACATGCCAGTATCACATGCCTGACGTCCTCCACTTGATCCCCACAGCCCTCCTCTCCACCTGTGATCGTTGCCATCCTCTGTTTCTTCTCCAGTGACCCTGCTTTTGCCCAAAACAGACGGGAGCCCTCCCACATATTGTTTCACATGTATTGTACTCGTATAAGTCTTTCTCTGGTTCCAACAGTTGTACAGGCATTGTTGCAGGCAGTGCCGGATTTAGATACTGAGAGGCCCTAGGCTATTTCAATTTTCAAGCCTTTTTCAAGTCCGTTTCTTAAGTTTTGAAGCCCGATAAATGTTGAGACCATAGGCTTCAGCCTACTGAGTATTGTGGTAATACCAGCACGTAGTCCCAGAGACTGGGGAGGGGTTAAAACGCATCTGTCTCCATTGCTGTCCAAGCAGTGACTGACACCAGACTGATGGAAGGCGCTCACACGATCAATCTGACCTCAGTCACGCACAGACTGACAAAAATTATAAAAAAATTTAAAAATCCGTCAATCCATTCCGTCATTCTGTCAGTCATCATGTTATACAATCAGTCTGGCGTCATTCTGACCACAGTCATGGACTGAACTGATGCCAGACTGAGCGTATAATCCCCGCTATACAATCAGTCTGGCGTCATTCTGACCACAGTCATGGACTGAACTGATGCCAGACTGAGCGTGTAACCCCCGCTATACACTTTTCTCTGCCTTACCCGGGATGGTGGATCACGGGCCTCCCAAATTGTACTTGCCTGGGGCCTCCCACTTCGCAAGACCGGCGCTGCCTCTGTCCTTTTAAAAATGTTTAATGTTCTTGCCAGGTAGCTTTTGCATATCTTAAGACTTACGACTTGCTTTCCTCTGTTGTTCTCCGAGGCCCTCACATTACTTCAGGCAGGTCTTTTGTGGTGTCCTTAGGACTTCGCTAGTATAAAATCGTCGTAACAGCGTAGGGTCTCTACAGACTCTGTATTATAAATACGCAGTGGACGGGGCTCTAATGACCACTAGTGAAACGAAAAAAGCGACCGCCCCTCTCCTTCTAGCTGCCATGACTATTCTTGGGTTATACTGCGACGCCAGACTACTGCCTGCAACCAGTGACACCACTCGCACCATGAGAAATGTGGTGACACCAAAGCAGAAGAAGCGGCTTTCTTCGGCAGAGGGGGGGTGACACCATGGTGTAACCGCACCGGGTGACGCCAACCCTAGCGGCGCCACTGCCTGCAACACAACATTGCATCCGGGACATTAGCCAGGAACTGTTCGCAAATTACTGGCGGCTAGGTCTCTCATTGTGTCCTCAGTAGAGTTTCCAATCCGACTCCCGACTGGAGACTACTTCTGCTGGTCTGCTTAATGCAGAACAATTCAAAGAAAGAAAGAACTAACCCTATTATCCCTATGTCAGGGTTGGGAGCCCATCTTTGTCACTATGGGGCGCATGGGCGATCTGTTGGATAGTATTTTTACACAGCCTGCTGCCGACCAAAGCTGCAACCCTTATGCTTATTTAAGGTCTGTCTACTATTCATTGGAGCACCTCACCAACGCCAGGGGCGAGATCCTAAACCTGGGAATTTTGCCTCATCTACCCTTTGCGTAGTAAAGAGGGTTCTTTTACGTGCAAATGATATCGTACCCCACACGGGACCATGGCTTTACTTCCCTTCCACCGGAAGGCGCACTCTGGACCTCTCTCTCATCCGAAATTCCGCATTTACACGTTTGCGAGGTGATGGCGAGGCGAGACTTTCGTCGAAACGTTCGCATTCATGCTTTTGATACGAATGACCGTTCATACCGCATTTACACATTCGCGAATACGACGAGTCGAATGACGAGGCGAGACTTTCGTCGAAATGTTCGCATTCATACTTTTGATGAAGAACGACTGTTCACACATTCGCCGAATGTCTCGTCAGATGGTCATTCTCCAATCACCTCGTCGCTAGCGCCCTTTGATTCGTATTGTCTCGACGGCTGGTGATTCTCAAATCGCCTCAGGTCACTCGCGCCCTTTGACTCGTGTCAAAAAAACCGCTTCCAACACGAGCGCCATGAATGGCGAGGCGAACCACGAGGTGAATGTCGAATGTGGTGTTCACACATTCGTCGAACATGCTCGCCTCGCCACTCGCCTCGTC
>JAAFCE010005724.1:3097290-3140644 GCA_013389805.1 Trigoniulus corallinus
GCTCGCCTCGCCACTCGCCTCGTCGTATTCGCGAATGTGTAAATGCGGTATTACACATTCACGAATGTCTCGCCAGATGGTCATTCTCCAATCGCCTCCGGTCACTCGCCCCCTTTGACTCGTGTCATACCGCATTTACCCATTCGCGAATACGACGAGGCGAGTGGCGAGGCGAGCATATTCGACGAATGTGTGAACACTACATTCGTCATTCACCTCGTGATTCGCCTCGCCATTCGTGGCGCTCGTGTTGAAAGCGGTTTTTTTGACATGAGTCAAAGGGCCCGAGTGACCTGAGGCGATTTGAGAATGACCAGCTGGCGAGACAAAATGAGTCAAAGGGCGCTAGCGACGAGGTGATTGGAGAGTGACCGTCTGACGAGACATTCGGCGAATGTGTGAACAGTCGTTCTTCTTCCAAAGTATGAATGCGAACATTTCGACGAAAGTCTCGCCTCACCATTTGACTCGTCTTATTCGCGAATGTGTAAATGCGGTATCAAAAGACCCCTTTCAAGGCGAGCGCCACGATTGGCGAGGCGAACCACGAGGTAAATGACGAATGTGGTGTTCACACGTTCGTCGAACATACTCGCCTCGTCTTACTTGCAAACGTGTAAATGCGGCAAAAGAAGCCATTGCAGATTCCCAATGCTTAAAGCTCACTGACACCATTATGGCTCTTTATTGAAGAAGTGCGACCTGACCCGTTTTCACCTCTTCCAGTGGCTCACTGGTTGCTTTTTTTCATTGGCTAATCTGTTTTGCTGAATGGAAAATGTGATTAATAATAGTAATTATGCCTAATTACAGAGAGAAATCACGAAGGAGCGTTGGTATTACCAAATTATTCTGTAACTCATAAATTTTAGTTCAGCACTTTACGGAATTCATAGACCAACCTCATTTTTCGCACTACGTTAATGGCATAATTATAATTATTAACCGACTGGTAATGAGTTTTCTTTACTGATGTCATAGTCGGACTGGAGATTTCCGGGTTTCATTCACAAAATTATATCCTTGCTAAAATCATGAAGAACTTCAAAAGTGGGCACCGATGTCTCTTTTTGCAAGCATTTCTTCTGCATGTTTGATAGGACACACTGCATACCGTTGCAAGTTTAATGCAGAACCTGAAGCTGGCATTACACTTACACAAAGTCAATCAAGCCAGGCATTTGTTTACTTTGTACAACGGGCGTCTGCCCGTGGGAGACGAGGAGGTTGGTGAATGGACGAAGGAGAGAGTTAATTTGCAGCACCCAACGTTCTTTACCAACCACCCTTGTTGGTATAGACGTGGGCTTGCGCTGCTTAACTTCAGTGATCTCACGGGAACTGGCGTGTCCAACGCACCTTGGCTGCACAACGCAACTTGGCTGCATCAACGCAACTTGGCTGCTTCAACGCAACTTGGCTGCACCAACGCAACTTGGCTGCACCAACGCAACTTGGAGAGGATAAAGTGGGGGGGGGGGGGGGCTTACTGAAAGGAAAGGCCACAATTGCAAGTATTGTAGGGGGACACAACAATTATAGTTTAGGGTTTTAGGAGGATGGATGGGGTGTGTGGGGTGGATTGGGACCAAATACTCACAGACCCGACCCTGCCCCAGGCATGATAAGGGTGTGACGATAACTATTATGATTTATTAATATTTTATCCTAAAAGCGAAATTGTAGATAGTATAATAGTGGGACATTTACATTTGCGAAAACGTAAATTTTAACTATATAATTTCTGGAGTTGGATATATCGAAGTATTTTTCACAGTCCCCTGATGTTCGATATAATGAGATTCCACTGTATCACTTTAGTCAGTGTGATACTGCATGTGCACATTCATGCGAGTAGTGAGGCGAATGGCGAGAGGAGCCATGAGACAAATGTGTAGACACCGCACTCGTCATTCATCTCGTGACTTGCCTCGCCATTCATGGAGCTCACGTTGGAAGTGGTTTTTTCGACACCAGTCAAACGTGCGAGTGACTAGGCGAGTAACTAACGAAGGAAGTGTTTATACGTGTGCAAACAACTCAAGACGGGTGCCACTGTAGTTTTTCTTTTGTGTATGCCTATGATAGAGTGGAATAATGCATAAAGTTTAAGGTTTTTAGAGCTTTTCAAAATGAAGCTGTTATTTGGAACCCCAAGCGTGCATTCCATAATAATAAACAACAAGTGCATGATATTTAGAAAAGAATATCTGCCAGTCGTTGAGGTCCTCCATTTTACTGCTGGTACTGTTGGTGAGGGCGGGATGAGTGAATATCTGGCGAGACCCTCTGAGAGTGTGTGTGAAAAGTCTCGTGGATCATCTCCCTGCCTCTGGTATGCAAGTGTGTAAATGGGATATTCGCGTTACCATGAACTTCAACATCCACTGGGAGTCCAGTGAGTTATGAGCTCTCAACCTCCATTGGGGGTTGAGTTCCCTGGTGGTTGTGAACTAACCTGATTTTATCACAGGAGAATCATTTGGTGGCTATTGCCCTTTTCTCCTTGTCTATATTGTGGCCTTTGCCTTTTTCTCCTTCTCTATATTGTGGCCTTTGCCTTTTTCTCCTTGTCTAAATTGTGGCCTTTGCTTTTTTTATCCCTTTACATTATTGGCCTTTGCCGTTTTTATCCTTCACCTTATTGCCCTTTGCCTTTCTATCCCTCATCTTTATTGGCCTCTGGTTTTACTATTCTTCATTGGGATTTTTGCCTTTTGTTAAACTTTACCGTGGTGGGATGGTACTGTACACCTCCACCAGTAGTGGAACGATTATTCTGGGCCCTAAAAATCAAAGTAATTCTAGGCCCATAAACACCAACAAGACAAACAATTAAGAGAAACTGAGAGCTTACAGTACATTTCACCAAGAGCATGTGACACGAGATGAGCCGAGTCAAGACGAGGCGATGTAAGTCAAGAGCTGTTGCGCATTCTCGTGCTTGTGTTCTCTTGCCTTGCCTCGAAGAGAGAGTACTGCTAGCTTAAGGGGTTGGTGGAGGATGGGCGAAAAATACCCCAATGAAGAAAATTGTCAGACATTAAATAAGCGTACGAGTTACAGCATTAGAGTGTTATCCGGTTGCATAAAATGCCATCCTACAGATCTTCCATGTGTCCTACTGAAACAAAAATGTGCGCCCGACGCTTAAATAGGTTGAAAAAGGGTTAGTGGTGATGGTGATAGAGCATGCTTTTACCTGGAGGAGATATTGCACAAACTGCACTAAGCCAAATGAGATTTACTGATGGCCCAGTTGATGCATATTTCTCGCCAGAAAGAGGTCATCTGTCTGTTTAAACCTGAAACAATCGTAAAACCATGGGCTCAAGAAGTCAAGTAGGCTTATTGTTGAGCCGCTGAAAAGGTCAAAAGTGGACTCAACAATGTGGCAAAACTTGAGAGACTCTTGGCAGCATCTTGCGTCGGTTGTGAAAGAACCTTTCTACTGTCCAGCGAGTTGATATGCAAAATCCCCAGGTGCAGGAGCGCTCCCTCTGAAGTCAGTTGAGTGACCCAAGAAATAGTAGGCTGAAGATAACAAATAGGTATTGGGGTTGCAGCTTAGGTCGGCAGCCAACTGTGCAAAAATTTCGTCCACAAGGGCGCCCATGTGATCCCAGAAAGGGATAGGATGGGTACCTGACCCTGCCATAGGAGGCAAAGGGTTAGTATTTGATATTTTTGTCAAAATTATGAGATTCAGCCAAATTTTTGTTACAAAGTATTCAACTAGTGCAGATTTTCAAGTTACCTGAAGAGGGTCCTTCATAATATGTGGAATTTTTCGGTTTATCACGACTTTCAAGTTTTCCCTGGAATTTTCGTGTCTTTACTAGATCAGTTCAGTTTGGTTAGATTTGATCTGGGAGCGGCATATTGCATTGGACACACCATTTCTCGTCTAACCACTGATGTTAAGCAACGCAATCCCAGGTAATACTGACATGAGTGGCAGCTTTGGAAAGCTGGGTACTGCTAATACCCAAAAATCGTCGCATTAGTGTAGTGTCTGTACTGTCTCTGCATCAGAACTACGCAGTGACCTTGTAGTTGAAGGGCCCTAAAGCACCAACTAACCAAACCAACCAAATGGTTGGAATTGGTTCGGTTTAACTAAGTTAGACTGTTACTAGCCAAGAGCTACAACATTTCGCCCACGCAATTCGCCGCTCCCTGCGTTTGGTAGGTCTGATTTATCCGATTACGATATAGCCTTGGTGGGGGGATACTTTACAGTTCCACCATCATGAACGTCTGTTTTGAGCCCTTATTACTAAAGTCTTTGAGTGCGCTCAAAACAAAACGCAATAACAACAACTCCAACATCGGGAATAAGTTGCAACATTTGTGTTTTCGTTCGGCAGGCAGTTCTGATGGGAAAATGAAAACCCGACCCTTGAACAAATGGGAAAACGGCACCGGAGTCTTTTCTGTTACCTATATTCATGTACTTCGCTTTAACTTCCAGTTTTAATACTCATTTCAATCCTCGGGCTATTTTGTTCATCCATTAACACCAGCATTTTTGGGTCACTTTGAAGATGAAATTAGAATCGTCCTGGTGACGCAGAAGGTAGCACGCTCAATTTACTGCGCCAGTGGTTCCAGGTACGATACTGGATCGAGGTGGGTTTAATTCGTTGGGGCCAGAGAGACAAAAAGAGGAAGTAAATCATTGAACCCCATGTGGTGGACCTTGTCATTTGTACGTAAAAGAACCCCCTCTACTATGCAAAGGGGAGATGAGGCAAAATTCCAATGTGTAGGATTCTGGTTCGTTGGTGTTTTAAGGCGCTTCAA
Organism: Trigoniulus corallinus; assembly: GCA_013389805.1. NCBI lineage: Eukaryota > Metazoa > Arthropoda > Diplopoda > Spirobolida > Trigoniulidae > Trigoniulus > Trigoniulus corallinus. The sequence goes on from JAAFCE010005724.1 coordinate 3,102,097, forward strand.
CTACAAGGTCATTAGAGCCCTGTCCACTGTAGTTCTAACACAGAGACTGAACAGACAGTACACCAGTGATTTTCAACCAGGGTTCCACCGAACATAAGGGTTCCGTGAGGTCCGCCCAAGGGTTCCGCCAATGACAAGATAAAATATAAATATAGCAATGAAAACACAAGAAACGAAAACGACTTTTGTCTGTGGAAGATGAACTTCGGGCGTCTCAAACATTAGGCCGCGAATTCAACTGCTTATGCAAACACACACACCTGTATCAATTAATGTTTTTTTTCTGTCGCTGTATGGGGTTCCGCGAAAGCTCTAAATGTTCCAAAGGGTTCCGCGAGAAGTCTAAACGCTCCAAAGGGTTCCGTTTCAATAAATAGGTTGAAAAACAAACACTGCAGTACACTAATGCGATGATTTTTGGGTAGTAGCGGTAGGGTGACCTGCATTTGGATTGTATTTATCTGAGGTCAAAGAAAAATATTCTGTGGTTCTATATTCACTTTTGTTGCAAGTGATGGGTTCAATTACTGGGTAATTTGGTACAGAACAAGATATATGCACCATTTGTAAGATTTCGATGCAAATAAATTGTTTAAAATATATTTAAGTATATATGCAAAATAACCAGTTGTTGAACCACAAAATCTAGTCGATAGCAGATCGATAGGTACTGAATCATGACAAGTTCTACTATCAACTGTTTCAAAAGTTTGCAACAAGCACCCTTACAAAAGTGATTTAATAGCATTTATCACAAACGATTTTTTCATTCCCGCTGTTGCTTTAACAGTTCTCATGCCACCATAAACGGCATGATGAGCTCTCAATGCAAGGTTAAATTTGGCAACCAGATGCCATCTGTTAGGATTCAACAGAACTAGAGAACAAAAATCATCTATGAAAGAGCTCCACAGTCCTTGAGATTGCACCTTATTTCACCAATGTTCATTTACTAGGGGTTGTTCATTCACTTGACAACCCAGTTCCTTCCCAGTTTTCTCAAGTGGCAACCCATATCACTACTAGCTGGGGTTGCGTTGCTTAAACTTCAATGATCTGTCGAGAACTGGTATGTCTAACGCAATAAGCCGCTCCCCCAGGTGTAGGAGCTAGGCAGAGTGCCCCAACGAACAGTAAACCGACGATTAATAAACATAACGATGTCAGCCTTGGTCGGCAGACGGCTGCATAAAAATACCGTCCAATAGAGCGCGGATTTGTCCATTCAGAAGGAAAAAGATGAGCACCCGACCCTGCCATTGGCGGGAAGTGTTAGGCCATTGCTTTTTTTCGCCAATGAAATTAGTGAATCTGTAATGTGAAATTAAACATCTGTTTCGTTTTGAATTTTGACTTCAAAGTTGGATGAAACCTTCATTTCACGTTATCATTTCTAGAAATCATTCATTTACTTTTCACACTCGATTAGGGCGATTCATTTCGTTCTCATATCCTCTGTGTTTTTGTTGTCGAGTCTACGCTTGTCCTCATTTCTATGTAAAGCTAATGGAGTGATTGTCATACTTAATAGAGTTGATGTCCTCCGAACATTCCAAATGACGGCAGACTTTAATTCAATCTCATTATTATCACCTTTTAGGAACGGAAATTATCATCCAACATTATAGTTAATGAATCATATTATCTTTTACTGCACATAACTCAAAAACGAATAAAATTCGTAAGTTACTTGTGACATATGGTGAAAGTCATCATTATCATTGCCTTTACCCGCCTATGATAGGACCAGAAGTATTAATAAGACACGTATCCACCTCCCGAAAAGCAGTGAGGTAGGGAAAAGTTCGGTAATATTACTAAGGCACTTATCCACCTGGCTAAAAGTAGTGAGTTGGGGCAAAGTTCAGTAACGGTTATGGTTTTATGGCTTTTTATGCATAGAAATACAGTATATCTACTTATTCGACGTTGGTCCTACGTAGGAAAAGTGCAATTCTGTAGTGTATGATAAAATGGCTTTGCAAGGTCCTGCAATGTTCGAAATTTGTACTCTTACGTGAACGGAAGATTGTTATTGTTTGTTGGTGTTTTAGGGCCCTTCAACTACAAGGTCTTTAGAGCTCCGTCCACAGCATAGTTCCTATGCAGAGACTGCACAGACACTACACTAATGCGACGATTTTTGGGTATTAGCAGTACCCAGTTTTCCCAAGCGGCCACCCATGTCAGTACTAGCTGGGGTTGCGCTGATGAACTTCAGGGATCAGACGAGAACTGGTGTGTCCAACCAACACCTTCTAAAATACAAGGCCTCACAACCTCTTCATGACGTCATCATGAAGGGGCGATGGGCAGGCAGAAGGTTGAGCTATTACAGCTTGTCTAAATGAACTTTTAATGATATTGTTATGTGGCTATTCTCCAAAAATTAAACTATTTTTTTTTTCGTGATGTAATTTAAACAGATTAGGGGGGAGCACTTCAAAAACGTGCACACCAAATATTTTTAGAGGTTCTGAATCCCTTAATATAATTCTAGCTAACAATTACAATAGGCCCTCTACTACCCCTTCGACCATGTCCTACCTTCAGTGGTTTAACCAATTGCAGATTTGACTGACAGTATAGAAATAGGGATAGTTATGTAATAACGCCTCGTCACTTGCACGCCAATAAGGCACTGAGGGGGGAGCAATTGCTGCATTGCTTCCCCCCTCTGGATTGGCCCTGGTTACAGAGGGATTTAACTTCACTACATAATACCATTTAGATTTTAGATATAGCTTCATCATCATATCCATATCCCACCTGTGACAGGGTCAGGTCTGTAGGTTCTAGCCTTCCACTCCTTCCACTTTCAACCCACTATGAACAACCTGCTCCCACATCTGCTTTGGTCTCCCCTACCCCAGGTGCATTCCATCCGCATTCCTGTAATGAACCCAGTGGGCTACTCCTCCCCTCCTCTCATTACATGTCCATATCACCTCAATCTACTCTCACTCAATTTTTCCACAATGTCCCCCACCCCAAGCTATCTCTGACATACTTATTCCTAATTCTATCAGCACTCAACATGCCACTCAACTACTAACATTCTATATACATGGCTCTTCCTCACTGCCCCCAACAATGCCCCATATATACAGTGGAACCCTGTTATGTCGTTGGCATAGGGGTTTGCTATAAAGCATTGAGATAACGAAACACCAATATGGCGGCAATGGTGTGGGTAAATAAAGGAGAATGTGCAATGCACATGAGTTTATACATACAACACATCTGCAGTACACCCCCTATTGTAGGCCATCATCATCATCATCATCTCACCCTTCTCCTGCCTGCAGCAGGGTCTGGTCTGCGGGTTCTAGTCCTCCACTCCCGCCTATCTCCCACCAAGTCCCCCTCCACCCTGCATGCCACCATGTCCCTTTCCACCACCTGCTCCCACACACCCCCTATTGTAGGTGCAATGATGTTAATGGTAAATCTTCCGTCCACAAGGTGACGATTTCTGGCACACACTGCATGTTGTAAAAATTCTATATTACCCCAAGAAGACAAGACATCATCATCACCATACCCTTATCCCACCTATGACAGGGTCAGATCTCCTGCCTATCTCCCACCAGGTCCCCATCCACACCAGACACTACCATATCCTTATGGACATCCTGCTCCCATTTCTGCCTTAGTAGCCAGTGTTTCTGACCAGCCAACCATGTTGGTACTAACTTGGGTTGCATTGCTTAACCTGATATAAAATATGCTAATTACTTAGGAGACCTGCCAACTTCTCTAGATCAGTAAAGAAAACATCGAGGAACAGGTACTCAAAGGTTGGTTATGATTGGAGAAAGTAGTACCTGTGTAGGCACAACTTTGTAGGTCTGCGTTCTGTCGAGACCGCCACCTTGTGGACGGAAGGTTAATACTGTATTCAAAAGCCAGCAGTCAAGGGGATTCCGGGATCGACATAACCAAAGTTGAGTGGCAAATTTGACCCTTTTTGTGCTCGACATAAAAGGATCGACATAAGCGATCAGAAACTAATAAAACAAAGGGGGAATTTGGTGGTTCCACTTCAAAAACGTCGATTTAAAAGGGTTGTCGAGTTAATGGAGGTCGAGATAAGTGGGTTCCACTAATGGCTGGCCTAACCACTGCAATGAAAAACTTCCTTTTTCACATTATTGGGACCCTCCTATCACACAGGAGTCCACTTACCTGTCTCCACTTCAACCATTCCCCATTAATTCTATGGGATATAGCTTAAACTACTTATATGTACATACAGTATATCTAAGTACAAAATATTGCCGATCAAATAAGAATTAAGAAAATATGCTGAAAAATATACTGAAATGTATACTCTAACAAGCTACTGCAGACATATGCTTTGTAATGAAATGGCCCTTTTGTGTTGACGTCACAAGCTGTAAGTCACGAGCTTGTGAGACCTTGTATTTTAGCAGGTGTTGGTCCTACACAATTTGCCACTCATGTATGGAAGAACTCCAGACGTATTATATTGAACTTCACCCCAGCTCACTGTTTTTTGGGATGGAGATTCGTGCCTTAATAATACCAGGTACCGGTATCTGTTGATCAAAAGCAGCTCCTAAAGCTTTTCCCACCTATGCCAAGGTTGGGTACACCTCCCATATATAGGATGTACTGAACCCATCCTGTCCAGCTCTTACTCCACTTCTTCTCATCAAATGGTTCTCCCTTCTCTCCAAACTACCCCTAATATAATCATTGCTGTTCTTGACACCCCACCCATGTAACGCAGCATTCGTATTTCTGCTACCCTCATTCTGTTGTCATGGGTTTTTCTCACTCTGCAACACTCGGATCCATATACCATAGCTGGCCTACGGACTACAGTATAAAACTTCCCTTGGTAAAAGTGTAGTTTAACCCAAGGAATTATTTCGTCATTTGTAGCAGATGAAATGTGGCGCTTCGGCCATATAACGTCGTCAAAATACTCGTTCCAGGGCCTGCTACACATGCTATTGTTTTTAAATCGTTTGGACATAACGAAAGTGATTCGCGAAATATTAGGCGTGTTGAAATCAAGGTAAAGAACTTCATGAATTTATTTAATGAATATGTTTCCCATTATTTTAACTGGAAGCTTTCGATTGCATAAATCGAAAGCTTCCAGTTAAAATATCGAGAAATAAATTCATGAATCGAAATCATTAAATAAATCGAAAGCTTCCAGTTAAAATAATGAGAAATAAATTCATGAATCAAAATCATTAAATAAATCGAAAGCTTCCAGTTAAAATAACGAGAAAGATGTTCATTAAATAAATTCATGAAGTTCTTTACCTTGAAGTTCTTGGCTCTGGAACGAGTATTTGACGAAGTTATACTGACCAAAACGCCACATTTCATCTGCTACGAATGACGATATAATTCCTTGGGTTAACCCTTAATCGACACACTGAAAAAAAATTACACTCTCGACACACTTGGGTCCCAGTGACCCAGTATGAGATTTTATGCTGAAACACCTTTAAAAAATAAAACAACAAAACAAACAACTTGCTGGTATTAAAGGTATACATATGCATATTAAATATTACTATACTTCAAATTTTTAGCAAAGTTCTTTATATGAAAAGAAATTGAATTTTTAAAATGTACTGAAATTCTTGTTTGCAAGAACTTAACTTCAGAAAGCGTTTCAAAACTACCTTATTAGTTAATAAATTATCATAAAATTTTGGCTGACAACAGAAAAAATATACATTTATATGTGGTTAAAACTTGGTATAAAAATTTCAAAGCAGAAAAATAATTGCATCACTTGATTGCAGTGATGCAATAATGTGAGACAATCTTTGAAACTGTCATCAGTAGCCCATTAGCAGTTAAAAAATGATAAAAAATTTTATTTCAAACAGAAAACATGCCTGCCTATACATGTAGTTAGTTTGGGATAACTTTGATGGGCAAAAATAATCATGTTCTATTCACATTACTGACAATAGTAACAGCCATTTTGCAGAAACTGGTCTTAAATGTGACAAAGCAGAGGGTTATCCACAAATTTTGGTCATCAATCATGTAGTGATAATCTTTTGGGGAATGCAATGCAGAAAGCACATTTCATAAAAATACAGCATTATTTCTCAATACACTTCAGACACAGGATAACACAACACTGTAGACATAGTCGAGAATGGCATTTAGCACAATTATGGCTTGTTTTCCTGTCCATTTTTGGGCAAAAGGGGCATCTTTTCCTCTTTGATCTTGATAGATTTTCTCTTGCTTCACTGGTGGCAGGTTTAGTTGCTACACTCCTTTCATCTTCTTTTATTTCTAGTGTCATAAATGGCTTCCCTTACAGTCTTTCTTAACTTTGGATTCTGAAGCCTATACAGCATGTTTTCCTTAGCCAGTTCTTTCCCTAACTGCATCAGGAATTTTCATCTGCTTATTTCTTCACTATTCTCTGTTCCACAGTATAGAACATAGGCATTCACACCAGCAATGTCCAAAAGCTTGTAAAATATGGCCAATGGCCATCGACGTGTACGTCGCCCTGTAGCATAATTTTCACACTTTTGGTCAAGTGCATCAACACCACCTTTTGTGCTGTTGTAATCAAGAATGATGTTTGGTTTGTTTGTATCCTCATCAATTTCTTCCTTGTGATGCATGGTTGAAATTAAATTTATTATTTTGTGCTTCTTTGGCATGAATGACACAAATGTATATTGACCAGAAAATCCAAATAATGAGGAATCTACATTTTGGCCTCTAGTGCTAATAAATTGAGGTGGCAATTCTTTTTTATTTTTCTTCATTGTCCCAACCAAAGTGAGTTTTTTATTCACTAACTGTTTTGCAAGTTCTATTGAGCAGAACCAGTTATCAGCTGTAACATTCTGTTACTACCAGCAATGGGCTCGATTAGTCTTAGAACAATTGAAGTTGACTGAAGAAGTTTTGTTGTGGTTGTAGATGGGGGGAGTGATGCCCTTCCATAATACACCTCAGCATTTAAACAATAGTGAGTTTTGGCATCTGTCAAAATAAACACTTTGATGCCATATTTTTTTGTGTTTGGATGGTATATACATCCTGAATCTACATCGTCCTCGAAAACCAACCAGCATTTCATCAATAGTGACATAGTGTCCTACAGAGTAATTAATTTGACAGTTGCATAAAAATGTGTTGAAAAGCCATGAAATGTGTGCAAGCCTATCAATTTCTTTTCTCCTATCCCTTGTTGAAGCATCATCAAATCTAAGGCATTTGAGTAAGAATAATACTCTATTATATGGCATCACAGCATGAAATATTGGTCTTCCACTTCCATCACTGGCATATGCAGAAATAAGATTTTTATTATTTGATTTAAAAAAACTCCCCAAAAATAGCACAATCCTATCAAAGCTTTCATTTCCAAAATATTGGTATTCTTTTGATAAGACTGTGTAGAAGTATCCTTTAATACAGCTTTTATTTTATAGTTTGTATGAAGCACAATTGTCTCAAGCATTTCATTGGTAAACAGCAATTCCCACAATACCATTGGACTGTGTGATTTAGCTTCTTTTGCAGGCCCTTTAACTCCTGGTAAATGACACTTTGAGATGATGTTGTGCTGGGGAGTTCTACCACGGATTGCTGGAGTTGCTGACCATTTGAAGCGATTTTTTCCATAAAAATATTTCATACCTGGAACAAGGGTGTTGCCCTCATCTTCATAACAACTTTCAGAGGTGTCACTTTCATGAATGCTTTCTTCATATTCACTGTCTGAACCACTAATGTCATCAACATCACTTAGGATATTATCCAATCCTTCTACAGTAATGTTCTCATCAATAAATTCACACATTTTTAGCCAAATGTAAAATAACGTTGTAAAAAAAACTTCCACAGACTACACATATGGGTCCCAGAGACCCAACGCAGCTATTTTTATACACACAGCTATTCACAGAAGTCAACTAATGGTATAAGGTGAAAGTCCAATAAAGGGTTGAAGAGTACACAATTAGTTATTTAAATGAAATGTACCATTTAATGAGGGGAGGGTAAGGAAGTTTTTCTTGGGTCCCAGGGACCCATGTGTGTCAGTTAAGGGACAACACTTTTACCCTTCCCTTTTAACTTTACTGGGACTCCCTGATCACAAGGTCTTCAATTACCTGTCTCCTCTCCAAAGCCCCAACAATAAGTGCAGTGCCAGAATTACCATTGTTCTTAAGTGTGCTTAAGCACCCACTGTGGTGGTGTAGTGGTTAGCGCGCTCGGCAACTGTGTCAGTAGTTCTAGGTTCGATACTGGACTGAGGTGGGCCGGCTTCCTTCGGGCAAGAGGGAGGCTGCAAGTGGGCCTTCTCTCGGATGAGAAGTAAAACCGAGGTCCCATGTGGGTGTACGATGGTACTTGCACGTAAAAGAACCCTTTCTACAATGCAACGAGTAGATGAGGCAAAATTTCCAGGTGTAGGAGCTCGCCCCCCTGACGTCGGTAGACTGATGATAAATAAGCATAGAGGTTGCAGCTTTGGCCAGCAACCGGCTGCAGAAAAGAACTATGACCAATATATCGCCCTGTGTCCATTCAGAGGTACAAGATGGGTACCCTACCTTGCCATAGGTGGGAAAAGGGTTAAAATAAATTAAGTGTGCTTAAGCAGAGGGCCCGTAGTCTGGAGGCCCATCCTTTGGGGAGAAATTTCTTTATGGATCAATCAGCTAACACTTAATACAGCGATACTCAACCATTTTTTCGTCACGGCACACTTTTAATATCTAAAAATTTGGCTAACAACGATGAATTTAGGGGCACACAAACGCCAAAGGAATGTATAAGTTGTAACCTAATCCTATGCAAAAACCCGCCTCGGTAACTTCGTCAGTAGTTCGAGGTTCAATACTGGACCGAGGCGGGTTGGCCCTGAGTGTGCCTTCTTTCGGATGAGAAGTAAAACTTAGGTCCCGTGTGGTGAACGATGGCATTTGTACCCAAAAGAACCCTTCCACTATGTAACGGGTCGATGACGCCAAATTTCGAGGTGTAGGAGCTCGCCCTTTGGCGTCCATGGAATGCCCCAACGGTCCAAACAATAGTAGACCGACTATAAATAAGCATAGGGGTTGCAGCTTTGGTCGGCAACCGGCTGTGGCAAAGCACTGTCTAAGATATCGCCCTTGTGTCTATTCAGAGAAACAAGGTGGGAACCCGACCATGCAGTAGGCAAGAAAAGAGGAGTTACGTTGTAACTATTCACACCATCAAGCCTTGTTAGTCAGTAGTCAGAACTGAAATATTTATGCCAATTGGTTCAGCTAGTCCCTCCTAGGAGGGAAGAACCGATTGAGCGAACTACTTGGCTGACGTCGCTTATGTATGGGTATTCCCAGAGGCGGTGGCACATTTCAAGAATATCGCGGGACACCAAAGTGTCGTGGCACAGTGGTTGAGAATGGCTGACTACCCCTGAATTTCCTGAGTATGTATGCCTGACTGCCTCAGTAGACCTACAGGGTCTACCGCCTTTAGGGTTAAAATGCGGTGGCCTCAGAATTTAAGTAGCACTGGGCCTCATCTGTCCTAAATCCGACACAGAATAGGTGGCGTGTTGTGAGAGTTACTACAGTATATACACGTATAATAAATTCAAGTGACTGAGTTGCCTCTGAAAAATACCAACTCCTAACCTCTTTCGCCGCCTATGTCATGATCTGGAACCCATCTTGTCCCTCTAAATGGACACAAGGGTGACATATTGTACAGTTTTCTTTCACAGCCGACCCCCTATGCTTATTTATCGTCGGTCTACTGTTCGTTGGGGCACTTCACCGATGCCAGCGGGCGAGCTCCTACCCTGGGGAATGTTGCCACATCTGCACGTTGCGCTTTACGGAAGTTTCGCTCCCGACATTTCGCCCCTCGGACGTTTCGCCCCTGAACATTTCGCCTCTCGGATGTTTCGCCCCTGGGAGGGCAAATGGCCGTTTTTTTTTTTTGTCAATTTTTGTTATTCTGTTTTAGGTAAGGTAAATTGCCAGCGGAAATATCATAAATATCGCAAATAGTGTAAATTAGCGTAAATATCGTCAATGCCAGCCCTTGATTTTTACCATATTTTGGCCGGGTTTTTTTGGTTATTCTGTTTTTCCCTGGAAAACAGCATAGTTCGTTTGGACCTTTTTCTGAGTGTTGCAAGTTCAGCAATTTCGGCTAGAATTCTACGCATTGTGGAGGACATCAACCATAGAAATTTAATAGACTTTCTGAATGCATAGCCTACAATTTCGAATTTTAGTTCATGTTTGCATTTTTTTATTTGATAGTCTTGCTTAATGTTTGTGCTTTTTATGTTATTAAAATTATTATTACAGTAAACAGAGCAAAAAAAACCGGCCATTTACCCTCCCAGGAGCGAAATGTGTGGGGGCGAAAGCTGCGGGGGCGAAAAGTACTCAGGGGCGAAATGTCAGAGTCGAAATATCGGGGGCGAAACTTCCGTAAACCGCGTTGGACACACCAGTTCTCGTCTGATCACTGAAGATAAGCAACGCAACCCCAGCTAGTACTATCATGGGTGGCTGGTTGGGAAAATCTGGGTACCGCTAATGTCCAAAAATCGTCGCATTAGTCTGTTGTCTGTGCGTTTTGTGTATTAGAACTACGCTGTGGCCAGGACTCTAACGATCTAATAGTTGAGGGGCCCTAAAGCACCAATGAAATAAATAAAAATCGATTGAAAATTCTGTACCACCGTAAAGTTGTCGTTACTGCCATTTATTTTTAGTCATTGTGGTTTTTTATTTTGAAATTGATATTTAGCCCGTTTCTTCTTTTCTACTTTATTTTAGGCGTCTTGAGCAGAATCAGATAACGGAAGTGCAGTCGAAAGCATTTGTACCCTACAAAAGACTACGGAGAATGTAAGTACGTTTGCATTTTTTGGTAAATGCTTATTTCTCGTTCTTTTTATAGGGTAATGCCCTAACGCGTTTAATGAAAACACTTAAATAACTTTAGGTGTGTGTGTGTGTGTGTTTCGACTGATAATTAAATTTTAAGTATTTCTTTCTCCGAAACTTTGATCTGTGCCACCAACAGAAATGTGCATCTAAATTGGAATCTGAAATTGCCCCTAAATTGTTAGTTTGTTAATTAAAATTAAGTGAACAATTTCATTTGTCGATTTCAACGTACAGTATAATCACATTAATGAACAGAGTTTATTCAACGAGGAATTGCCAAAATAAACTACAGTATCACGATTTCCAGGAGAGACTTATTGCTTTGGACACACCAGTTCTCATCTGATCACTGAAGTTAACAACGCATCCCAAGCTAGTACTGACAGAGGTGGCCGCTTGAGAAAAGTGGGTACCGCTAATACTAGGGTGACCAGACGTCCCAATTTATGCGGGACAATCCCGATTTCAGACTGCATGTCTTGCCGCCCCTCTCCTGTCCCGGCGGGACGCCCGTTTGTCCCAAATTTTCTGCAACTTCTCAGAAGCATTCACTCGTCAATGAAATATATGTAGAGCACCCACACAGAATGATCCTTCTAGGTTGCATCAAATTAAAACATCAGGCATCCTGCGCCGGGCACGTTCTGTGACCTGTAGGATCAATGGGGGATGATTGAAGTGGAGACAGGGAAGCGGAGTCCTGTGTGATAGGAGGGCCCCAATTAGGCCAGCTATGCTATACAGGGTGTCCATGAACTTGGCAAGAAAAGAAGACGTATTTTAGAGGATGCCAAACTAAGCATTTTTAGCATAGGAATGTAGGGTCCAAAGTCAAGCCTTAACAAATGGCAAGCAAAAGAAGGTGTTGTATTTGATGTGGCCATACTTGCTTCCACATCAATTAACATGCCACATAAATCACGTTTTTCTACAAGAACAGTTGTCAGAACTTATGGTAAACATTCCACCTCAAATTCGCCAACAGATGTGGTTTCAGCACGATGGAGCCCCAGCACATTTTACCTTAAATGTGCGAGCACATCTTAATGCCACCTTTGGGGACCGCTGGATTGGTAAAGGAGAGCCTGTTCCTTGGCCACCATGATCACCTGATTTCGCACCAATTGATTATTTTCTATGGAGACACATTAAAAGCCAAGTTTATGCAACCCCTGTCGACTCTGCTGAGGATCTTATGGCCAGAATTGCAGTTGCTGCTGGAGATGTACAGGCCATGGCAGGGATGTTTGAAAGAGTTAGACAATTGTGCAGCATGCATAACTGCAAATGGTAACCACTTTGAACATTTACGGTGAAAGCTTTACATGAAAATTGACTATATCTACCAACACCTTATTTTGCTTGCCATTTTTAAGGCTTGACTTTGGACCCTACATTCCTATTCTAAAAATGGTTTGTTTGGCACCCTCTACAATACGTTTTTTTTTCTTGTCGAGTTCACGGACACCCTGTATGGATCAGAGTGCTGGGCAGTGAGGAACAGCCACGTCAACAGAATGCAAGTAGCTAAGATGGGGTGATAGAATTAGGAATGAGTGTATTAGATGTAGTCTGGGAATGGTGGACATCGCGAAAAAATGAGGAAAAATAGGTTGAAGTGGTATCGATACGTAATGAGAAGAGGAGAGGAGGAGCTCGTTACTTCCATTTCAGGAATGCAGGTGGTCGGAAGCACCCGGGGCAGGGGGAGACCGAAGCAGACGTGGGAGTAGGTGTGGGGTGGAGGGCCAGAACCCGCAGACCCGGCCCTGCCGCAGGCGGGATAAGGCTATGAGGATGATTGTGATGCATCCTGTGGCGGATGAACACACATTCAAGATATGTTACAGTAGGTACGCATGTCTTACTACTCCTAGTTGGGGCACTCACCAAAAGCGTCCGTCCCGCTTTGCCCTCTGGAAAATCTGGTCACTTTAGCTAACACCCAAAAATCGTCACATTAGTGTAGCGTCTGTGCAGTGTCTGCATTAGAACTATGCAGGACGGGACTCTAAGGACCTTTTAATTGAAGGGCCTAAAGACACCGACGAACGAAGGAACCAACACTATTTTCAAACCGGTGCAAATTAGGACGAATTTACTGATGTAAGTCCATTACTCATGTTGTGTCGATCTAGGAGACAGTTGCTCGTCTTTGTGATTGTCTGCCTGAAGGATCGTTCCTGATGCGTGTCCTATTAGGGGATACTAGGCCTTTCTTTCCTCTGACAGGAGTGAACTGCTACATGGCGCATCTACTGGTGGCGGATAGGGGAGTCCTCATAGCTTTTGGAGGACTTGACTGCCGACCAACACTGCAAACCCTCGGCTTAGTTAACGTCAGTCTACTGTTCATTGGAACACTTCACCTATACCAGGAGACGACCTCCACACCTGGGAATTTTACCTCATATTCCCGTTGCGTCGTAGAGAGTAGTTTCCATCACACGGACCGAGGTCCCGTGTGATGGACGATGGCATTTGCACATAAATAACCCTCTATTATATGTGGGAAATTAGGCAAAATTTCCTGGTGTAGGAGATCCCCCAAACGTCGGTGGAATGCCCCAACGCATGGTCGGCAGCCGGCTGTGGAAAAACACTGTCCATCTATTATATCGCCTTTGTGTCCATTCAGATGGACAAGATGGGTACACGACCCTGCCATAGGGGAAAAAGGGTTAGTAGTTGCTTTGCACGTTTTAATTACTACAGTAGTCTCTGCTGGAGATTGGCATATGTGCATTGAACAAATTTAATTAGGAGTTTCAAGTTGGATTAATCGGCTACCCTGGCTACCGTGGAGTACCCCAACGTACACTAGACCGACGATTAATAAGCATAGGTGGCAAGCGGTTGGGGAGACACTGTTCAGTATATCGCCCTTGTGCTCATTCAGAGGGGCAAGATAGGTGCCCGACCCTGTCATAGGCGGTACACAAGGTTTAGGAGTTGCTTTTTGCTTTTGGGTTTTTAAGGCCGGTGTACACTTGGCGTTTTTTTACGCGCGTATTCTTACGCGCGAAGGCCTCTGACGTCATGAATTTGCAGCCGGCTTACTATGCCGGTGCACACATGAGCGTACTGTACGCTACTTGTGAGCGTAAGCGGCTTTCAAGCGTAAATTTACGCGCATTCCCAAAATCAAAAATTTTTGATTTTGAGGCGTTTCCGCTTGAAAGTTGCGCATGCGCGGCTCGCATTCTAGCGTATTTAAAACAATTTTACCGACATACAATTCTTAAGTTATTTTTAAGGTGAAAAATAAGGGATTTATAAGGTAAATTAAGGCTTTTTAAGTTTGTAAATACAAATTATATTCTTATATTAATAAATTTTAAAACTATTATATTTCCTAATCACAAGCATATTTCTACTTTACTGCATATCATAGTGGATAGTGAAGCATGTTATTTTTCAAACATGCGTTTTATTAACCTTTAAAAGTTAGGAAAGTTTTGAAAAAAATCAATTATAGTTATATTAGGGTTGTTAAACCTTCAGTAGCTTAGTTTTATTTAGCCCTCTACAACATTCTACAAAAAATTCTGCTTGCACGTTTGAAAACGACGTCCACGTGTACACTATCATCTGTTTTTAGGCGCACGCGTAGAAGCGTTCATTTATAAGCGTACAGCAATGGCGTAGGGGCGGAGCAAGCGTTTTTTTCACACATCATTTTGTCGTCATATGCATGACGACATGCTTTACGCTACGCGTGAAAATAACTAAAAACGCCAAGTGTACACCGGCCTTTAGGTGTAAATGACGGTTTTATTTCCCATCCGGCGGAAGTTACACTCGGGATCTCTCTTTCTACCTATCTAGTGCAGAGACTGCACAAACACTACACTAATGCCACGATTATTGGGTATTAGCAGTACCACGTTTTCCCAAGAGGCCACCCATGTTAGTACTAGCTGGGGTTGCGTTGCTTAACTTCAGTGTTAATATGAAAACTGTTGTGTCCAACACAGTAAGCCGCTCGTTACCGACTTTGCAACGGGTAGTTGCGGCAAAATTTCCAGGTGTAGGAGCTCAGCTAAGTGCCCCAACGAACAGTAGATAGGGGATAAATAAGCACAAGGGTTGGATCTCGTCGGCAGCCGGCTGCGGGAAAGCCCCATATAATATATTGCCCTTGTGTCCATTCTGAGTGACAAGATGGGTACCCGACCCTGCCGTAGGCGGGAAAAGCGTTAAGAGTTGCTGTGGTGTCGCTAGGGTCGACGCCACCCGGTGCGGTAACGCCGTGGTGCCACCCCCACCCTCTCCCAAAAAAGCCGCTTCATCTGCTTTGGTGTCATCCTATTTGTCATGGTGGAGTGATGTCACCCGGTGCGGCCCTAGTGACGCCACTGAGGAATTGCTTGCTTTCAGTATAGACCTAGGATTTAATAAGATTTTAATAAGATTACGGGTTGTAGCTTTGTTAGGCAGCGGGCTGTATAAAAATGCCGTCCAATAGATCCCCTGTGTCTGTTCAGAGGCATTTTTTTGTTTCGTTGGTTTTGTAGGCCCCTTCAACTTCAAGGTCATTAGAGCCCCGTTCGCTGCGTAATGCAATGTACAGACTGCACAGCCACTATACTAATGGGACGATTTTTGCGTATTAGTGGTATGCATTTTTTCCATGCGGCTACCCATGTTATTACTAACTGGGGTTGTGTTGCTCAGAGGAGTGGCGAATTGCGTTGGACATACTAGTTCTCGACTTGTCACTGAAGTTAAGCACTGCAACCCCAGCTAATACTGACATGGGGGGCGCTTAGCAAAATTGAAAGCTGCTAATACCCAAAACTCGTCGCATTAGTGTAGTGTCTGTGCAGTCTGGGATCCGGAACGTTGGCCCCCGAGTACTTTTCGCCCCCACACATTTCGCCCCTCGGGCGTTTCGCCCCCGAACATTTAGCCCCTAGGAGGGCAAATGGCCGTTTTTTTTGTTAATTTTTGTTATTCTGTTTTAGGTAAGGTAAAATGCCAGCGTAAATATCGTAAATATCGCAAATAATGTAAATTAGCTTAAATATCGTCAATGCCAGCCCTTTATTTTTACCATATTTTGGCCGGTGTTATTTTGTTATTCTGTTTTTGCCTGGAAAAACAGCATTGTTCGTTTAGACCTTTTTCTGAGTGTTTTAAGGAATAGGTAAGGTAAAAATTCAGCAATTTCGGCAATAATTCTACGCATTGTGGAGGACATCAACGATAGAAATTTAATAGACTTTCTGAATGCATAGCCTACAATTTCGAATTTTAGTTTATGTTTGGATTTTTTTTTATGTGATAGTCTTGTTTAATGTTTGTGTTTTTTTTATTTTATTAAAATTATTATTACAGTAAACAGAGCAGCAAAAAAAGGCGGCCATTTACCCTCCCAGGGGCGAGACACACGTGGGTCGAAATCCTCGGGGGCGAAACATCCGAGGTGCAAAATGTTCGGGGGCGAAACGTCCGAGGGCGAAAGCTCCGGGGGCGAAAAGTACTCAGGGGCGAAATATCGGGGGCGAAACTTCCGTAAACCATAACAACTATGCTGTGGATGGGATTCTAATGACCTTTGTAGTTAAAGGGCGCTAAAACACCAACAAACAACAACAAAATCATTAATCAGACGAGAACTGGTGTGTCCAATGAGCCTCTCCCTTGTTCAGAGGGACAAAGATGGGTACGCTACCCTGCCATTGGCGGGAAGCGGATTAGTAGCTGCCTTTGCTGGTAGGCACTCATTTTCTTCAACTACTTCATTTGAAAGCAACTGCATGTTAAAAGAATAGTGCAGTTATTCGTTATCTTGTCTAAAAATAACAAGCGATTGGTTCCTGCCACCAGAGCGATAGGGAGAAGCGGAATTCGTAGAAGTTGAGTTTCCACGACGACTCTATGGGGAATATCAAAACACCTTAACGCCGTAATTTCCAGAAAATAAAATGAAGTAGTATTTTGAATAATAAATGACAAGTTCTAAGCACCAGTTTGGCATTAATAACAAATGAAATATTGATTTTGTTTGGTATCAAATGTTAGTGATCGCATGTGAAGAGAGCAGCCATTTTCTTCTCAGTGCAATTGCTCTACTGGAAATTAGTTGACGCTATCATCATTTTCCTACACTTGTCCCACCCATGGCGGGGACGAGTTTGCGAGATCTGTTCCTCCACTCCTTTTTATTATGACGGTTATATTGCATTGGACACACCACTTCTCAGCTGATCATTGTAGTTAATCCACACAACCCCAGTTAGTATGACATGGGTGGTCACTTAGGAAAACTGGGTACCGCTAATACCCAAAAATCGTCGCATTAGTGTACTGTCTGTGCAGTCTCTGCATTAGAACTCCGCAGTGGGCGGGACTCTAATGACTTTGTAGTTGAATGGCCCTAAACACCAACGAACCACAAAAAATCTCGTCTGATCACTAAAGTTAAGCAACGCAACCCCAGCTAGTACTAGCATGGGTAAACGCTTGGCAACACTGGATACCCAAAAATCGTCGTAACAATGTAGTGTCTGTGCAGAATCTGCATTGCGTTGCCTTGGACACACCAGTTCTCGACAGATCACTGAAGTTAAGCAGCGCAACCCAAGTTAGTACCGACATGCATGGTTAATAATCTCCCCACTCCTACCTCTCCCTTCACTCACGAGCAGCCTCCTCAGGGTCCGGCCGGTCATGACTGCTTGACGGACTCCCCTACTCGTTGGCGTAAGGCCAGGCGCACACTACGACAAAACTGTCTCACGACAGTCTTATGGGCAATGAAAGTCAATGGGTAGCCGCACACTGAAACAAGGCGTCTAGCAGACAAAACTCATTGACAACCACAGAGCACGTAAGACTGTCGTGAGACAGCTTTGTCTTAGTGTGCGCCTAGCCTAACTAACCAACTAACTATCAGTTCTTCATTGATCTTCTACATTTATAATGAAAGGTGGTCCCATTGTCAGGGCCCGACGGAGATGGTGCGGGGGCAGTTTGGGGAACTCCGGGAATGTCTTATTAGTTAAACCCCAAAATACTGTTGCTGAAAAATAGAAATTTTGGTATTAAATTGTCCTAGGCGCCTCGCTTTGCTGTGGGACGAAGTGGGATAGTTGTCCGCGAGAACAACTGCATGGGAGTTCTATTATTCCCTGCATAATAGCGCTCCGCGCCCCCCTCCATATTCACACAGGGGTGCGCTGCTATTGCCGTACGGGGCAAACAGAGGTCCGTGCTGGGCATTAGTGATTTGACTTAGAAATTGTCAGCAGAACGTTTTTTGAGGAAAGGTGTATATCTGGGGGCGGGGGGGGGCTCGCTGTTAACTAAAGCCTGAACTAATCCAGTGTGACGCCTGAGAAGCCGACTGCGAGAGTCATCGGTTTCTCCCGACGGTACTATTTCTTACTACATTACTATTACTGTCGTTACCAATTATAACTGCGGCCCCATTTCTATCAGTCAAAATTTTTTTTCTGGAATCAATTACCTACTCAGATGAGTGGAGAAGGAAGCCCTAAGTCCACCTTGAAGGAAATCTGAAACCTTATACAGTATGTTCGACGTCACCACCCTATTTAAAAGAACCCTCTTGCAAGGATAACCCTTTAGCAAATTTGGTAAGGCGGGATATGGAACGTGTGGGGTAGCGGATCTGGCTCAAAATGGAAGTGAGAGGAGAAACAGAACTTTTAGATCCGATCCCCGCCCCATGGGTGGGATGAGGGCAGGAAGATGATGATGATTTTACATGTTATTTCCTTTATAATTTCATCACCATCCTACCCTGGCCGTGTCGGGCCTGGGGGTTCTAGCTCTCCACTTCCGCCTATCTCCCACAGGGCCCCATCCATCCCACACACTACCATATCCTTCCTTACAACCTGCTCCCACGTCTGCTTTGGTCTTTCCCTACTCTCGTAATCAACATCATCATCCCCTTATCCCGCCTGTGGCTGGGCCAGGTCTACGGGTTCTGGCCCTCCACTCCCGCCTATCTCTCACCAGGTCCCCATCCACCTCACACAATCCAAGATTTGCCCCTGTTCTTAGTGAAACTGCTCTGATTCAGGGTACCCCAGCCAGGCATCTGGAACCCGCAGGTATATTGGACGGGTTGTCTGGGAGAATGTCGTCCTAATCCACAGAAGGCACTCGATCATTATCCTCCTCAAATATGGAAAATGCATCGTAATAATACTGTGTATTGTAGCTTCCATATGTTATGTTACACTAATGGGTTGGGGAGAAAGCCAAGCAGCCATAACAGGCCACAACAGAGATGAGGAGGTAGGTGTAGAGGATGTAGGAGAGGGGAAAGTTGCAGCACCCAACGTTCATTACCAACCACCCATATTGGTACTAACGTGGGCTTGCGTTGCTTAACTTCAGGGATCTCACGGTGTGGCTAACACAACTTGGCTGCACGTAATTTAAATAAATATATGTTATCACTGTGTGGCCAAGTTGTGTTGGACACACCAGTTCTACTGAGATCACTAAAGTTAAGCAACGCAAACCCAAGTTAGTTCCAACATGGGTGTTGATAAGGAACGTTGGTTGCCGCTAGTGCCCAGCCACACGATTGTTTGCAGCTGTGTGCCGGTCCTAATCCCCGATAAATAGGAAGGTTGGAGAAAGAGCCAGCGACCTACTCTTTAAAAATTCTGCCAAGAGAATTCTAAGGAAAGGCCTCCAAATCATTCATCATCATTGGGGAGAGAGTTTGCCAATAGAATCGCCAAAGTGTAGGACACGAGAGTAGGGGAGAAGGTAGGAATATGAGATAGGGTAGAAATGTGAGACACCAATATTTTGGTGTGTTCTCACCACTGGACCTGTAGGAGGAGTTGGGAAGTAGTTGCCAATAGCACATGGTACATTTATACACTAGAGGGGGCCAAGTTTATTGGGAATTGACTGCAGGGTGGAAGTTTGAAATTTTTGCAACTTCCAAAAGTTTTATGGTGGCCATTTTCAAGAACAGATATATTACCTTATTCTTTCATTTTCAAAGATAACAGAAAGGTAAAATATTCTGTAATAATTGCTATTTCAGATTACCAAAGAAAATTTCACATATATTATGTTGGTGAGTGTGATATCTTATGAAAACCAAAAATGGTGGAAAGGTTGTTATATGAGATAGTTGATGGGTAGTAATATGAGACTATCAAATAGCATTGGATTGACCATGGCACAGATTTAATCAGATGATTTGTCATGTGCAGTGAGGGCCCCAATAGAATTAGATGGTCCAGACAAGGAAGATACCATATTCAGAGTTTCAACTATCACATGTGGGCTCACAATGAATGTGCAGATCCAATGAATGAAATATACATCTGTGACAAATGTAAAAATATTTAAGTTGTTGTGTTTGAGCTCCTAGTGACTATACTGCAATGAAAACTTTCTTCAATTTCGATTTTGTGCAGATTTGTTAGTTAATTCCACAAAAGTGGTGCTATCTCATATTACTACCCCAGTAATATGAGATAGTAGTTTTGCACTTTTCCAGAAAAGTGGAAAATTAAAAATTTCCATTAGGTCTGTTGTATTTATATTTAGGCCTATATAGCATATTTCACATGAAATTACGCATCATTTGAAACATTCTTTTCTTTTTTATGACTATTCTGAAGCTCATTAGGTCCCAAAATGTAATAGGTATCTCATATTTCTACCTTCTCCCTTATCATCATCATCATGTTATCATTACAATCACATCCTAACCCTTTTCCCCCATGGCAGAGTCAGGTAAAGATCTTGTCCCTCTGAATTGACACAGATATTTTTCTGCAGCCGGCTGCCTACCAGAGCTGCAATTCCTTTGCTTATTTTTTGTCGGTTTACAGTTCTTTGGGGCAATCTACCAATGCTACACGGCGAGCAGGACTCGCACTAGCGCTTATGCCGCCCTAGACAAAAAGACGAATTGCCGCCCTGGACAAAAGAACAACCTGCCGCCCCTTGAAGCTGTGCTGTTTGCGTGCTAATGCTGTTCAGTTCACAGCAGTATAATATGCATGTTCTGACAAGTTCAATCAGCGTCCTTTACAAATTATGCATTAAATTTTCAATAATAATGCAATTATTTTTAGCTTTTAGACATAAGCAATATAAAAACCCACCGTGGTGGCGTAGTGGTTAGCTCACTCGGCAACTACGCCAGTAGTTCTAGGTTCGATACTGGACCATGGTAGGTCGGCTTCTTTCGGGCGAGAGAGAAGCCGCCAATGTGCCTTCTTTCGGATGAGAAGTAAAACCGAGGTCCCGTGTGGGGGTGTACGATGGCGCTTGCACGTAAAAGAACCCTCTCTACTACGCAACGGGTAGATGAGGAAAAATTTCCAGGTGTAGGAGCTCGCCCCCTGGCGTCGGTAGCATTCCCCAACGAACACTAGACCGACGATAAATAAGCGTAGGGGTGCAGCTTTGGCCGGCAACCGGCTGCAGAAAAAAACTGTCCAATATATCACCCTGTGTCCATTCAGAGGGACAAATGGGTACCCGACCCTGCCATAGGCGGGAAAAGGGTTAGGAGTTGTAGACATAAGCAATATAAATACGCTATGCACTGCAAATTTTTAGTGAACAAGGAAATCGGAAATCAGTATTTTTCACACATTTGTCCAGGGCGCCATTTTGGCGCCCTGGACAAATGTCCGGGTGGCGCCCCCTAGAGCGCGCCCTGAGGGGAGGTCATAAACCTGGTGAATTCGCATCATCTACCCGTTGCATAAAAAGACCTGCCTCGGTGGTTCAACAGGTAGCATGCTCGATATACTGCTCCAGTGGTTACAGGTTCGATGCATCTTTCGGGCGAGAGAGCCCCGAGTGCGCCTCCTTTCAAATAAGAAGGAAAACTGTGGTCCGGTGTGGTGTACGGTGTCGCTTCACAGTACAACGAACACTGGTATTTTACTCAGATGTCTTTCAACGTAATGCTGCAACCCTTATGCTTACGGTATTTATCATAAGCGTTTTATCAACGTGGAACATTTTCCATCGTCGACCCGTTTTCCGTGCAATGACGACATCAGAGACATTACGCTAGATCCACGGCTTGTTTTCCCATTGACGGGAAGGAACTCCTAGCGCCTTTGCTTTTCAATGAGATGGAAGACACACTTGGGACTTGTGTCCTCTCATCTGTCCGGCAGAAAATTCATATGGGTACTTTTTTCTCCCATATTTTGGTGGAGCGGCTTATTGCTTTGGACCACCAGGTAGTACTGACATGGGTGGCTGCTTGGGCAAACTTGGTACCGCTAATACCCCAAAATCGTCATTGCACCCTTTCCACCAGCAGGTCTGAAATGTCTCTAGGAGTGAAATTTATTCCACAGAGCAATGCCTTTGCGAATCCTGAAAATTGCAGACATTGGCACTCTCAAAGGGTTTTGTGCAACTGT
The DNA here is from genome assembly GCA_013389805.1 of Trigoniulus corallinus. NCBI lineage: Eukaryota > Metazoa > Arthropoda > Diplopoda > Spirobolida > Trigoniulidae > Trigoniulus > Trigoniulus corallinus. The sequence goes on from JAAFCE010005724.1 coordinate 3,124,439, forward strand.
ACCGTTTACACATCCCTCAGGCCGGCTTTGACTGTTGTCCATAATTATTTATTCATGAAAAATGCACAGGATGCTAGTGACAATTTTATGCTTTTAGGTCCTATTATTACGGAAATTTTAAATATTGAATGTTATCCATTATTAAATATTCAAAAAGTGAAGTCAAGCACTTAGCTGCCATCCGCGATAAAATATTTTGTGCATCACCCTTTGTTGCGCAAAATGTTTGATCATGTGTGGCAAAGAGGTGTGTCCAACACAACTCGCCGCTCCCACCAATCATGGCGCAAGAAGCTTCCCTGTCGGATTTTTTGTTTTTTTTAGGAGTCTTCACCTACAAGGTCAGGGGTGGTGAACCTATGGCACGCAGAACAGTTTTGTTGGCATGTGGCATGTACTGTACATATACAGGGTAACCTATAGTATATAAAGCCAAACCAATCTGCAACTCCTAACCCTTTTCCCGCCTATGGCACTGTCGGGTACTCATCTTGTCCCTCTGATTGGACACGAGGGCGATATACAGTATTAGACTGCCGAGTGCCAATCATTCCTGCAACCCCCACGTTTATTTATCTTCGATCTACTGTCCGTTGGGGCAGTGCTGTAACGGGGGTATGAAGCGCCTGTGGCAAGTGTCCAACTTGTGCCTCCCCGTAACCCAATAATGACAAAATCCTTAAAAATTTTATGACCCAAGGCCAGTTGCGCCCTTGGCGAGCGCCTTCTTCGCCAAGTTCACGTTATGGCACTGTGTTGGGGCATTCCACCGACGCTAGGGACGAGCTCCCGCACCTCGAAATTTATACCTCACCTGCTCGTTGCATAGTAGAGAAGGTTCTTTGACATGCAAATGGCATCGTACACCACACAGGACCTCAGTTTTACTTATTATCCAAAAGAAAGGGTTTTTGGGGTGTCTGCCTGGGCAGTGGGGACAGAGCATGGAAGGAAGGGCGGCAAAGAAAACACTGAGGGTGTATGGGAGCAAGCTTAAGATAGAAAGGGGGGTAATCTATGATAATATGTGGGAGAGCTCACGTCTGTTTTGGGCAAGAGCTGGATCACTGGAGACGAAACAGGATGGCAAAGATCACAGGTGGAGAGGCGGGCTGTGGATTATGCAGGGATCAAGTGGAGGATGTCAGGCATGTGATGCTGGCATTCCCAGCCCTGGATCACAGTAGAATGGCATGGGAACCCCCACATTGGAAGAGATCCTGGGGGTGGTCGGTTTTGGGTTGGAATTGGTGGAATGGGTGCGAAAGGCAAAGGTGTTTTTTGGGTTCTGGTGGCGATCTAGGCATATGCATCTAGCATGAAAAATCTCACTAGCAAGGTATCCGTCATAAAGGATTACATATTCATACTGCATTGGAATCACCACTCCTCTGTGTTCACTGAAGTTAAGCAACACAACCCCAGCTAGTACTAACATGGGTGGCGGGTTAGGAAAACTGGGCACTGCTAATGCCACAATATCGTCACATTAATGTAGTGTAGTGGTCTTCAAACTTTGTAGACTCACAGAACCCTTAGAACTATAAGATGTTTTGGGGGAACCCCATCCCACCTTTAGAAAAGTATATCTTGCCACTGCTAACGAATTTTCATTTTGACTCGTGGAACCCCCAGAGAGGTATTGCAGAACCCTGGGGTTCCTCGGAACACAGTTTGAAGATCGCTGGTGTAGTGTTGTGCATTAGAGCTCTGTGGTGGATGGGGCTCTAATTGCCTTGTAGTTGAAGGGACATAAAATCCCAACGAAACAAAACAAAATGTGCAAAGATGATGTTGCACAAATTTTTTGATGGCATATAGCAGGGGTGGCCAACAAGTCGATCATTGAGCCAATTCTGGTCGATCACTTGCCATGTGTTGACTTAGGTAGGTGAATAAAAGTGACATAAGTGGCTCACAACACCCCAGCACCAAAAATTATTTACATAACCTAAATTATTATTTTAAAATTTTCTTTTATATGTTGGAGCATAGTAAATAAATATATGCAAAAAAAAATTTGAAAAGTTCTTAAATATATAAAGAGAAAAAAATTTTTTTTAAGAAACATCAAAAATTGCACATCTTTCAAAAAGCTGCCAGAAATTCTGAAATCCAAGGTTGCATGATTAAAAACCGAATTAAAAACTAACTACATACTCTGCTAGATATGATTTTGCAAAAAAAAATATCTTAAATTGTACCAAGAAGTATATAACATTTTTGAATCTCAAAAGTTGAAGTAAAAATCTGGATTGTTTTGTTAATTTTTATAATAAAATTATTATTCCAAAATTTTCGTACTGAAATTTTGTCAATTATTAGAAAGGTAAAGCATGTAATTTAAGCAGATAAATCGATAACAATTTGAGCATCTTGAGATGAGATCTTTTATCTTCTTTGAAGCACCAAACAGTGCATCTCCCATACATGCTATTAGCACTAGTCTTCAGCACTATCCTGCCACTCTGATATATCACTTTTTACTGAAACCCACAAGTTTAGGGGAGCGGCGAGTTGCATTGGACACACCAGTTCTCGTCTGATCACTGAAGTTAAGCAACGCCAGCCCAGTTAGTACTGACATGGGTGGTCGCTCGGGAAAGCTGGGTACTGCTAATACCCAAAAATCGTCGCATTAGTGTAGTGTCTGTGCAGCATATGCATTAGAACTATGCAGTGGACGGGTCTCTAATGACCTTGTAGTTGATGGGACCTTAAACACCAACAAACAACAACAACACAAGTTTAGAAAGGTTTCTAAAACTATTCTGTGCCTTTTCATAGTCATCCATAGCTAATATGTCAAAATAAATAACTAGAAAACTGAAAATCGGCAAAAATAATAATTCCCAAAAAGTTGCATAAGTAGGTAGGTGGGGTGTTGAGAGTGCCACTTTCTGACAACATCACTTTTACAGAAAAACCAAAAAACAAATAAATATGTTTGACTTTGCAAAATGTAGGGAAGGGTATAAAAGTAAGCTAGAGGAATATTCAGGTTTCTGAAATTATCCAAACAAATAAAAAAATTTGATTTATGAAAGTGGGGTGTTCATATACCCCACATACCCACTTAAGGGTTAAGACCAAGACCACCTAGAAAACAAGGCCTGCGTGCTCTGACGTCATAGGTGTGTGACGTTCGTAGGTGTGCTATATGTTTTTGTGCAGTTACCAATAGTAACTTAATTTCAGTGAATTTTAATATTTTATTGATAATACAAAAAAAATGGATGCACTGGGAACTAAGATATATTTAACTTTCCCAAAAATGAAAATCTACAAAAACAGTGGATTAAAAGCTATCCCATAGAAGGAGTTTATTCCAAAATGTAATACCAAGGTAAGAGAAATATTGTTATACCCTGAGTAAAGTAGTGTTTATTTAGACTCTATTAGTATGTATTCCAAATTCAAAATGCAATATATTTAAATCAAAGTATTTTGAACTATTTTCAAATTTCACTAATTAATTAATGTGGTAGCTGAAACCTTACTAATAGCTTGGCATGGTGACTGTTTTTGGAGTAAGACTATAATAGAAAGACTTACAGTAAAATTATTCTAGTTTGCACTCCAATTAATTGGAATGCAACTCTCGAATAAATCTCTCTGATTGCCCATCCAAATACTAGTTGGCATTCAAATTATTTTATTGTAGTAAAAAAACTGTTCTGAATGTGAAATTCAATTTCTAACTCAGAAAAATCAAAGAGGTGTAGGTTATAAAATAATGTTTAATTTAATTTTACATGAGTAGTTATTTTGGGTTCCTGACATCAGTTTAAATTGTCATTTAGTTCAGGATATATGTAGAAAATTCATTTTAATATCAACGTATATTTTTTGAATGATTATTGTAATTTTTGAGAAATAATTAAATTTGTCATAATAAAAAAAAAACGGAAAATGCAGACTTTTGAAACATAAAACATGACATATTATATACAAACTTTTTTTAAGTTATATGCAACTATTTGAGATGTATAAACTTAATTTATAGATAACTTGAATTGTAATTGGGATAGTAAAAGTTCTTTGAAACGTCAGCCTTCTTCTGATGATGTAACACGTGAACACGCAGGCCTTGTTTTCTAGGTGGTCTTGTTAAGACCCGCCTCAGTGACGTAGTGGCTCAGTGTTTCTAGGTCTGCGTCAGTGGTGCTAGGTTCGTTACTGGGCCGAGGTGAGTCCAGTATCGAACCTCCCTATCCCCTCTTTGACTACGCCTATGATAACAAGTCGATCGCGACACCTTTTTTAAGAGAAAAAGTCAATCGTGACACATTTTAAAATAAAAAGTAAATCTTATGTACACAAAAGTTGGCCACCCCTGGCGTATGGAGTTTTAACAAGTTAGACCTAGCTTGGATCATCATCGTATCCGTCGGTCGGGTCTTTGGGTCCACTGAACATGCTCTGACTGGGGGCACCCCAGCCAGGCGTCTTGAACCTCGGGAATATTGCCGTTGTTGTCTGTGGGGGGATGCCGGCAAACTCCACGTGTTCGAACACTGCATTATACAACCGAAATAGAAATTTCGGCAGGTAAATGAATGCTTTAGTGGTTGTAATTTTACATGGTGTCTGACCTACTGCACAGTAACAATAAGCAACAGGGATATTCCAGACCGCATGCATGTTAGGCCGAGCTTTAAGGAAGGTGTTAAACGGTTCCAGACTCAAGGTCATCAAGTGTGACATGCCCTTTGCCATTTAAACACTTCGGTATGTCAGTTTCATGCTCTGGCTTCTTTGAGAATAATTTCACATGTTAATTTATGCTGTTTGATTACACCTATTTTATCTTTTCAGTTGCTTTTTTTAATGTTATGTTGTACTCTGTGGAATTATCAATTATTTAGGTTTGTTTTTTATTTTTTTAGAGATCTCAGCAACAATCAGATTCAAAAAGTGGCTTTTGATGCTTTTCATGGATTAAAGTCTTTGACGTCTTTGTAAGTAATTAATTAATTTTGTCTCTTTGCTTGTTGCATTCGAGCTACAACTGCACATTATGGGCTCAGCCCCACAGAATGCTATTTGTCACAGCAGGCAATAATCGCGAGATCGTCGCAATGGTCTGCGATGTGGAAACGCCACATAGGACACGTTGTCTTTGACAACGATCCTTTGAGAAGTGCACATTTCAGTTTTTTCACTCATTTTGTTTTCAAGCTGATCACGCAATCGTGCCAAAAGTTTGTAATTTTGCACAACTGGGTAGCTTCCCATTGCAATCGACAATAGATCGCTGCGACAGATCACTCTCCTGTGGCACATACTGTGAAAGATCATTCATATAAATTGAAGGAGATAAGGGCACAGACAGGCCCATACTACTGATCTTTTTTTACCAAGGACCATTCGGCAATGGAATATCCTTGGAGAGGACAGGGCCGGTCCTATAGGTTTGGCCGCCTGCGTGCAATTATGTCGAGGCCGCCCCCCTCAAAATCTTTTCACTAATTTTTTTTTGTTAACGTCTGCAAGTTAACATTGATTTCTTTACTCAAACAAAACAAATCATTTTCCTTTTCTTGTTTGCCAGCACACGGCAAGAATTTCCTGAAACATCAAAGTAAAAGCAACTCCTGACCCTTTTCCGGCCTATGGCAGTTTCGGGTACTCATCTTGTCCCTCTGAATGGACACAAGAGTGATACATTGGACAGTGGTTTTTCACTGCCAGTTGCCGACGAAAGCTGCAACCTCTAGGCTTATTTATCGTCAGTCTACTGTTCGTTGGAGCTTTCTACCGACGTCAGGTGGCAAGCTCCTACACCTGGAAATTTTGCCTCGTCTACCCTTTGCATAGTAGAGAGCGTTCTTTTACGTGGCAACGCCATTGTACACATCGCTAGATCTCGGTTTTACTTTTCATCCGAAGGAAGGCACACTCGGGGATCTCTTTCGCCCAAAAGAAGCCAAACACCTCGGTCCAGTATCGAACCAATGACCACTGACGTAGTTACTGAGGAAGCTATCCACTGCCTCCACCGAGGCTGGATTCTTTCCTGAAGCATCAAAGCATTAAAAGTTTCATGTTACTGTACTTTTAAGTTTGTGAAGGCGGCCGGTGTCACGCGTCAAAGTGTCCGTTACCTCAAAGTGTCCGGGGTCTACCTCACAGTGTCTGGCCAGACACTTTGATGCAATGTTTGATTACCTCAAAGTGTACACCATTTAGATACTAATGCTGTTGCCCGAATTAGTCTCTTTTCTGCATAGCATATATGCACTGCATGTTAACTTACCATCACGTAGATCAGTGGTTCTCAATCCTTTTGAAGTCAGGGAACGCTACACTGTGATATTTTACTTGCACGGAACATTTACAATTCAACATAAACTTTAAGTCAGCTTGTACACTTTCTACACTTGGTACTTACAAACACTTCATATAACAATAAAACGAACAACTATGTCGTTTGCTGATTACAATCCCATCCAAAAATTATTTTAAATTGTACCGATTTTTTTCCAATGCCTTTATTTCTGCATTTAATTTGTTTGCAGAACACGCATTGAGAACCACTGTCGTAGATAATGCAATGCTCTTCCATTTTTGGTGTACGCTTTCCATTTTACCTGGTTATTAATATTACCTAGCGATTGAGGTGAAAGAGGAAGGTGATGAATTGTCTTTGGTATATATCATTACAATGATCTCTATTTTCGGTCCCCCGCCCTTCTCCCCGCGAACAAGATACGTATCGACTCTGTGAATGATTTCGTGTAGCCACGAATATTCCATTTGTACGAATCTCATTTTTCTAGACGTGGAAAAATCTCAATTCTGCTTTCCATCTGCCTGGCCTCAACGTCACCACACTCAAGTTGCAATTCTGTCATTACAACAATATGGTTTATTCTTAAAAATACTTGTTTTTGGCAACAATTTTGCCCTAAGACACCAACGAACCAAAAAAACCTAATCGGGTAAAATGGAAAACGGCCGGGACACTTTGACGTAAAAGCGGACACTTTGAGGTATGTGCTTAATTACCTCAAAGTGTCCGGCCGCCCCATTAGTGCCGCCTTCCGCGTTCTTTGCACACTTTGAACCTATGGACTGACCGGCCCTGAGAGGATAAAGTGGAGGCCTTCCTCAAAGTAACGGCCACCATTTCAAGTATGAGGAATGGGAGTGGTATAATACGTAGGAAATTGGCCAAATAAGGCTGCTTGTAGTGTAGTGAATTATAATTATAATACTGTATGATGGACCGTACACGTTCAATCTGACATCAGTTTAATACAAGGTTCTGATGGGGACCTGTCATAAACCGAAAAAGCGTTTGTAATAATGATAATAGGGAGTCTTATTGCAACGTTTTTTGCAAACATACTCTATGCAATGCAGACGAATCATCAACTGCACAAATGCCAACATTGCGTGCATCAAGCTAAGTGTGCACTTTGCATACATTTTGCCAGGTGCACGGTCTGGTGTACGTTCTCTCGTTAGAAGGCCTCTCGTGTATCATACGTTTCAGAAACGCTGCAATAAAACTTTTTATTGCAAATGGTACACTAGTCACATGGTCTGTGTACGCTGTTGCGTGCTTGCGTCGATGTGATAATAAAACTCCCTATTGTAGGAGCACGCCCCTGGAGTCGATGAAGGAATTTGCCCCGCTCCTATGAAGAATTTGTGCCTACATTACCCAAGCGTGGGGTTGCAGAATTAGGTTGGGGTCTGCAACCAGCAGTCGGGTTTTGTAAAAGTAGTCCTTGAGTCTCCGTTTGGACGTTGAAGGGGTTTGGAGAGGCGATCATCACGACAGTGACAAACACTTTCAAGATGAAATATGTGTATGTTGACAAAGTTCCCAGGTGAAGGAACTCACCCCCCGGTGTAGGTGGCTGCAATTGTTCTCCCAATTGAAAGCATCAAGGTGCTGCGGTGTTCGGCCGGCAGCCGGCTGCGTTAAAAATGCCATCGAATACATCATCCGTGTTTTCACAATTCTTATGACCCAAATAAATATGTTCGACCCTGCTATAGGCGGGAAGAGGATTTGTAGTTGCTTTTGCACGTCTGTGCAAACAAAGTTCCCAGGCGATGTAACTCGCCTCCTAGTGTCGGTGACTGCAAATGCTCTTCCAGTTCAAATAGACTGAATACTTAATAAAGATGGTGCAGCGTTTATACAGCCGGCTGTGTATAAATGCCGTCGAGTAAATCATCAATGTGTTTCCAGTTCCTATAGCAACTTCAAGCAAATCATAACCCTCTTCCCGCCTATGGCAGAGTCGGGTGCCCATCGTGTTCCTATGAATGATACTCAGCACCCACTAACTTTTCCCTCCCATGGCAAGGTCGGGTACCATCTTGTCCGTCGGAATGGAAACAAGGCAGATCTATTGACCGGTGTTTTTCTGTAGCCGGCTGCAGACCAAAGCTGCAAACCCTATGATTAGTTATTGCCGGTCTACTGTTCGGTGGAGCATTCCACCGAGTTCCTACACCTGGAAATTTTGCCTCATCTACGGGTTGCATTGTAGAGAGGTTTTTACGTGCAAATGCTATTGCACACCGCACGGGAGCTAGGTGTTAAGCGGGAGAGAGGCCTCGAATGCCACTTTTGAGATGAAAAGTAAAACCGAGCCCCCGTGTGGTGTACGGTCATTTCCAAACAACCCTCTATACTGTACATTGCAACGAGGGGATGAGCCAAAATTTCCACGTTTAGGAGCTCGTCTCCTGGCGTGCCCCAACGAACAGCAGACCGACGATAAATACCGGTAGGTATATGGGTTGCAGCTTTGGTCGGCCACCGGATGTGGAAAAACACTGCCCGATAGATCCGCCCTTGTGTCCATTCAGAGGGACAAGATGGGTAGCCGGCCGACGTTGTACAAATTGCTTTGATTGGGGTTGCTTTGCCACTGTTCGTTGGTGTTGACAATAATTCCTATGAGACATACAGTATGAATGTGCTCGACCCTGTGATTTGCGGGAGAGAATGAACAAGGGGATGATAGAGGTGTCAATTTTTCGGCAGTTGTTTTCTATTATGAAATTGAAATTCTTATCTCACGCTCTGATTGCCACATTGATCAAGCTTGATTATATCAATAAAGGATTTTGCAGTGCATGAAAGAGAAAGTGAAATGTGAATTTGAAGGTGTTAAAAATTTGAATAAACCGTCAAATTCTTATTTCTCAGATATTGTTATGTAATTTTCTTTTTTTTTATGTCTATTTTTAGGGTTCTCTATGGAAATAAAATAACGGATTTACCAGCTGGAATTTTTCAAAGTTTGTCTTCTCTTCAGCTGCTGTAAGTATGAACGTTAGTTATTTTTTACGACGCTCTTTACATATTCCGCTACCGTACCTAAAAAAAGAAATTTCATAAAGAGTTTGTTTTGTGCAAAAAATATTGATCTTGTACTTTGACGAAAATGCGACCTGAGTCAGCCATCTTAAGTTTGAAATGCTTGAAAGTGTCTTTAAGACTACGGCATGAATTACTGGCACCTGTGTTCCTAAACAGGGATTAAGGAAATCGACTTTCTTCTTTAGAAATAGACTCAAATGCGCAAAATCCTCCAAATGTTCCAAACCCACCATGTTGAAGACTTGAAGTTGCCTTTTAACAAAAAGATTAAATGTACTATTCAACTCCCAAACCTGTTATTCAGGAATTACTTGCATAGGCAAATACTGTAAACCTGAATATACAGTGTGTGAATATTTGTCCAAAACAGCACTGTAAACATTGGCTGCAAATGTTTCCAGACGTTTGTAAACATTCTTCTTAACCATTGCGCGCTTTCATCAACACCATCTGGCAGTTTGTGCGCAGTTTCTATCGATTCGTATAACCATACTGAGTGAATAACTGGACCATGTTTACAAAGTGGTGTCTCTACCAAACGGCTTGTGTCCTATACAGCAAATTGCGGCTGAATTGCGCAGGACAAACCATTTCTGGTCTACTGAAGTTAAGCCGCGCAACCCAAGTTAGTACCGACATGGGTGGTTGGTTGGGGACACTAGGTACTGCTAATTTCCTCACTCTAACCTCCCCCTCACCGGTGAGCTGAGCAGCCTCCATAGAGTCCGGCCTGTTATGGCTGCTTGGCCGACTCCCCTGCCCGTTGGGGTTGCAAACTAGCAATTGGCGTCTCCACTAAAAGTGTCGGCATTGTGTACTGATGGCGTCTTCGCCACACGTGCTGTGGCCGTTGTACCGAAAGGCAGTTTGTAACATGGATCAGTTACTCTCACAGTATGCTATATGAATTGATAGAAACTGCGCACAAAGTGGTGTGTCTATCAAACTGCTTGGGCATTATACAACAAATTGAGGCTTAATTGCTTCGGACACACCAGTTCTCGTCAGATTACTGAAGTTAAGCCACGCAACCCAAGTTAGTACCAACATGGGTGGTTTGTTGGGAACACAGGGTACTACTAATTTGCTCACTCCTACCCACCCTCACCCGCGAGCAGCCTCCATAGGGTCTGGCTCGTAATGCTGCTTGACCGACGCCCCTACCCGTTGGCGCAACAAACTAGCAAATGGTGTCTCCACTGAAAGTGCCGGCAGTGTGTACTGAATGGCGCCTTCACCGCACGAGCTGTGGCCGTTGTACTGAATGGTAGTTTTGCGCAGTTTCTATCGATTCGTATAGCATACAGTGAGAGTAACTGGATCATGTTTAGAAAGTGTTGTCTCTACCAAACTGCTTGGGCCCTATATAGCTAATGGCATCTCCACTAAACGTGCCGGCAAAGTGTACTGAATGTCCCCCTCCCACCGCCACATGCTGGAGTGGTATGTTCACCAAACGTGCTGAGTCTGTGAACTGAATGGTGTTTCCCCCTGAGCATGCTGGGGCTTGCATGCTGGAAGACGTCCCCCCACCTTTTGAAGTGGTTTTTTCACCAAACGTGCTGCATCTATAAACTGAATTGCGTTTTCACCAGCTGATGATGCCATTGTCCTAAATGGCGTCTACACCAAACATAATGGGCCTTTACGCCACATGATATGCTTCAACTCAGTTACCATTTAGCATGGGAGCGAGTTATTGTGTTGGACACACCGGTTCTCTTTGATCATTGAAGTTAAGCAACGCAACCCCAACTAGTAGGGGAGACTGTTGTAACTAGGGCTACTTTTTTGAAAAATTATTATAGCTTTAGCCCTAATAACATTTTCGTGGGGTCACCTATCTCAGTTGATGCTTTAATATCTTATTGACATAATTACCATACACATATGCAACCCACCAACTCACCTGAAAAAGATTCAAGGGAAAAAAAGTGAGAGGGTGCAAAGTAGATCATGGTACTATATGCTCATGTACCTTGAAACAGCCACCTTGTACCTTGGGCCATGCTTACAAATATACTTCTAAAACCATAGTTAGCCATAGTTAACTTGACTTTCATTATCAAAATTATGTTTCACATGTATACAACTAAACGTTGACAACAAAAATGACAATTTTTGTCTAATTTGACAAGCAAAAATCATAAACATACTTTTCCCACTCATTACAGAGCTTGAGTGATCCGTTAGAAAACAACGTATGTTATGCAAGGCAAACGAACTACGTCCTGTGCAGGTGCACATGTCCTTATTAGGAATTTTGCCCATGCATGGGACGTAATTCGTCTGCTTTGTATAACATGCGTTGTTTTCTAATGCATGATTCAAACTCTCTATTGCCTTCTACCCCAACATACAGATAGTGAACCCAATAACTGCATTTTATGCACCTGCACCATCAGGGCCTGCTCTAGGGGGTGCAACCCGGGCATTAGTCTGGGGCGCCAAAATTTAGGAATGCCATTTTGGCTGTAAGTGTGAGAAAAACTGCTGCTTGAACTTGCATTATATTCTTAAGGGGCGGCAATTTGTCTTTTTGTATGGGGCGATGTAAGCGCTAGAACAGACCCTGGCACCGTTTTCTCCACTGCTGTCATTTTTGTTTTAATTCCAAAATCTGAAAGACACAAAATAAATGCTTTCCCTCTTAATTTGTGCCATGAACAACTGGCTCATGCTTCAAGATGCACTTTTCATCAACAATGTCTACTGACACACAATTATATAAGATAATTGTAAGAGTTTATGATCATTCTACTCACCAAATAATAGGATATTCAATAGTAACATTGAATGTAATCTGTGTAGATTAGCTTAATGAAAAATCACACTCAAATGGAAGCAAAAATGTTTACTTTTTGTGTCCAAAAATTTCTTTTTGACATAGCACACGTGGTTGGTTTGCAATCATGCCAAAACTCACAAGTATAAACCAGTATGTCCCTAAGAATGACATATCTCCATAACAGCTACCTAAATGGCGACATGTGCCAGATATTCAAAGTGGTTCTAGATACACCATGGTCTAGGTACAACAGTCTCCCCTACTGACATAGATGGCCACTTGGTAAAATCGGGGACCGCTAATACCCAACAATGAACGCATTAGTGTAGTGTCTGTGACGTTCCTGCATTAGAACTACCCATTGGACGGAACTCTAATGACCTTGTAGTTGATGGGCCCTAAAATACCAACAAAAACCAATTAACATAAGGGTCAAACCTGCAAAAACGACCCACAAGGAAAGGAGAAATATTATCATTCACCCAACTGTCGTTCACCCAATTGTCGTATTCTCCGAATTGTCATATTCACCCAATTGTCATTCACCCAACTGTCGTACACCCAAATTGTCTTTCACCCAATTGTCGGGATCCCACAACGGCTAGATTGGCGAAATTCCAAGGTATAGGAGTTCGGTATAGAGTCCTAACGAGTGGTAGGGCGACGATAAATAAGCAGAGGGTTTGAAGTTTTGGTTGACATCTGGTTGCAGAGCACCATTGTGATATATGGTCTTGCAAGAGGCTGCATAAAATATGCTAGTGGTGGCACTGTGTGGCAAAAGCTTTAGCTTCTCCACTGGTTTTGAAGGACATTTTCGCGTCTCTCATTAACTGTAGGTGATATCAAAAAAACTTTGTAGAGCGAATTTTTTGAGGTGTTTTTTATGCGATGGTTACAGTGGATCCGGGTTCTGACAAATTCGGCAAAACCATCAAACGACATATAGTCCGCGCCCCCAAAGAGTGCAGTTGGGAAAAATGGACTCCCCCAAGAATAGGGGAATAAGGTACTGTATTTACAATGCCCATCACAGCTTGACCACACTTGACCAAGCTTTGATGAGCATTGCAAAATTTGAAATGTATGGGCAATGGGATAAAGGCCAAAGGGGTGAGGGGCGCTTGGGAAACTTATAAAGGCATTACTTTTAAGGGGGCGGTGGTGACAAACCTTTTTTGAAGACTGGTCACAATGTTAAAAACCAAATGTTGGAAAAAAAACAAAAAGTTATCCATGGGTCAGGTGCAACACTATTTAATATGATGAATAAAAATAAATTATTATTAATAGCAAATCAAGTTTATAAAGTTTAATAATGAATAAAGGGTCAGGTCTGCAGGTTCTAGCCCTCCACTCCCACCAGGTCTTTATCCACCCCACACACCACTATATTCTAAAAGACAACATGCTCCCACGTCTGCCTTTGTAAAGACAGACCTAACCCTTTTCCTGCCTATGGTAGGGTCGGGTACCCATCTTGTAACTCGAAATTGCTCCCTATATTGATCAGTGTTTTTCCACAGCCAGTTTCCCACCAGAAATGCGATCCCTATGCTTATTTATCGTCAGGTCTACTTCTCGTTTGGAATTCCACTGACGCGCCCCTGGTGCTGCTTAGCGTCACAACGCCAGAGAGCAAGCTCCTGCACCTGGAAATGTTATACCGTAAAATCTCATGTAAAGTCCGCACCTCAAATATAGTCTGCACCCGCCTATAGTCTGCATTAGCGATGAGTATGTTTCAAATATAGTCTGCACTCATGTATAGTCTGCACTTTCAAATTCCTACTGTAGCCAGTGGAGCAACTTGTAGGAGGAATGGGGTCAAATGAATTTGAACGTGAAATGTCAGATTGCCCTGACAATGAAATTGAAATGTGAAAGATTTTATATTGCATTATCATATAAATAAGAATGTACTGTGTAAAATCGTGTTGTTAAGTGTAATAAAATGTTCAGAAAATGAAGAGCAGTTTTCATTGAGAACCCTGGGTTTCATTTATAATCTGCACCCATATATAGTCTGCCCTCGCATATAGTCTGCACTAAATGACCCTATGTTTCACGTATAATCCACTGGCACTACGTGAGATTTTATGGTATATACCCAGAGGCGTTCCAACATAGTGCGCCATGTGTGCAATGCACACAGGCATTCTACTTGGCACTCTTCTTGCTTCTTAGATCCAGCCCCCTGATCTGCCATAGCCAGGGATAGGATCTAAAAGAAGTTGCACCAGGGCCTCTCTCTCCCAAAAGAGGTCGACCCACCTTGGTCCATTATTGAACCTAGAACTACTGCTGCAGTTACCAAGCACGCTACCCACTGCGCCACCAAGGATTTAGAGCGCCTGGGCGTCTGTGTGCATTGCACACATGGCTCACTGTTAGAACGCCTTTGGGTATGTATAACATTTCCAGGTGCAGGATATCGCTCCCTGGCGTTGCGATGCCAAGGAGCGCCAGGGACCAGGGGCAGATCTACATAGGGACTAATAGGGCTTAACCAATGGGCCCCCAAGTGTCAAGGGGCCCCACAAAAATTGAATTATCATAAACATTTAATACTTTTGATAAACAGTGAGCACTTATCATATCGTAAAAATAGTTAATATTAATAATTTAATAATGATTATTTATACTATTATTCATTGAATTTTAAGCCCTAAGCCACGAGCAACCTAGATCCGCCCCTGCCAGGGACGCCTCAGCGGAATTCCAAAACGAAAAGTAGACCCGCCAATAAATAAGCATACGGATTGCAGTTTTTGTTGGCAACTGGCTGTGGAAAAACACTGATCACTATAGGGAGCCATTCAGAGTGACAAGATGGGTACCCGACCCTGCCATAAGCGGGAAAAGGGTTAGGAGATGCTTTGTTCTCAATTTGCTACTTTAAAAAGGCAGATGTGGGAGCATGTTGTCTGTAAGAATATGGTGGTGTGTGGGGTGGATGGGGACTTGGTGGGAGATAGGTGGGAGTGGAGGGCTAGATCCCACAGACCTGACCCTTTATTCATTATTAATAATTATTTATTTTTATTCATAAAATTAAATAGTGCTTGCACCTGACCCATGGATAACTTTTTTTTCCAATATTTTGTTTTTAACTTTGTGAGAAGTCTTTAAAAAAGGTTCGTCACCACTACCCTAGGCAATCGGGTCCTTCGCCACCGCCCCCTTAAATATAATGCCTTTATAAGTTGCCCAGGCGCCCCTCATCCCTTTGGCCTTTATCCCTTTGCCCATACATTTAGAATTTTACAATGCTCATCAAAGTTTGGTCAAGTGTGGTCAAGCTGTGATGGGCATTGTAAATGCATTCATTACCTTACTCTCCTATTCTTGGGGCAGTTCATTTTTCCCAACTGCACTCTTTCGGTGCACGGACCATACTGGTAAATGTTATAAGAGTGTTAACTTTGTTGCGAGTTCGTCTTCAGAATGCAGACGAACACGTCAGAACAATTCGACCGTTCAAATCATTTTGTTTTTCTGTGTGTTTTCTGAAGTCTATAAAATCCTAACCATTTTCCCGCCTATGGTAGGGTTGGGTACCCATCTTGTCTCTCTAAGGAGTCTGAAAAAATCTGGAGCCATCTGCCGACCAAAGCTGGCAGATGGCTACACCACTACTGTTCGTCTGGCCCTCCACCAGTGCACTCGGGACCCCTCTCTCTCACCTGAAAGAAGCCAACCCGCCTCGATGTAGTATAGAAGCTGGAACTCCTGATGCAGTAATCCAGTGCGATACCCCCTGTGTCTCGAATGAGATGTGTCGATATCTTCGATGTGTCCATTCAGAGGGATAAAGTTCGGTACCCGACCCTGCCATATGCAGGATAAGGGTTAGTAGTTGTTTTGTGATGGTTTCGAAGTTAGCCTACAAGAATTTTTTGTGTGCAACTCATTGCATTAGTATGTTAGTATGGGCTTTATGTCAATTTGGCACATGACAATTTGGCGTATCACAATTTGGCATACATACCGATCTGTTGGGTGCACAAAATTGTTCAAAATTGCAACGGTCATAACAACAAATTGCAACGGTCATAACAACAAA